>VXBC01009835.1:1648093-2004105 GCA_013399945.1 Ploceus nigricollis
GTTTGTTTTTTTTTTTTTTTTTAAATTTAAAGAGGAAGAGAGCCATAATCCTTTCTACTATGTATTTATTTAAGAATTTCAATTTTTCTTTTCAAAAATATTTACTGGTAATTACTATTTAAAAAAATAGTAATATAGTAATAGTATAATAAAAATAGTANGTAATATTCACTGCTAATTACTATTATTCTAAATACGCGTTGGCAGAAATGGAAGAGTTTTGCCATGCTTATGATAATCCAAGAATAAAAAATTATTACCAAATGGACAGAATGCTCGCAGAGAATGTGAGAACAAGTTTGAGTCCTCACCTTGTCTATGGTAGATCAGTGATGAACCTCATTCTTTGTATTTTGGGTGAATGTCCAGAATTTCTAATTTACATCTGTGATGTGGTCACTGATGTTCTCTGGTGAAAATGCAAATCGTCTAATTTTTGTGCAAAAAGAGAATGGGAAAATCTTGGAGGTCTCAGAAAGCTCCCAGAAGGTTTCCAGGCCTCCTGAGCATACAGAGAAGTTCGTGGCGTGGTTAATACCACCCTAATGACTGATCAGCCCATGGAGCCTATTCCTACCATCTTTGCTGCTGCTGTGAGCACTCAGAAGTAAAAGGACCAAGAGAGCAAAAATGCTTATGAGACTGCGGAAACTCAAAGGGATGTTGAAATATTTACTTTTCTCCTATCTGCTAAAGCAGAAAGACAAAACATTTGTGAAGGCAGTTTATCCCAGTCATTTATTAATCAAGCAGTGGGGAGATCTTTTTTGCTCCCTTGTATTTTTTAAGGTTGAAGCATGCCCTGTATATCTAGCAGACCCCAGAATAGTGGGTTTTAATTAAAAGATTTTGGAAATTTATAAGCAAAGTTAACCTATTTCTTTCTACTGCTGTGATTCAGTTAGAAAAGCTAGGACTGGAAGCGATGAACAAAATTATTAAGTTATTTTAAGTTGTTAAAATAACTGCACAATAAAAAGAAATATCTCCATCATTGTTACTCTAGTGAGTCAAGGTTATCATAAAGAAAAAATAATTGCATTAAAATCTTAGCTATTACATTTAGGAAATAATCTTACAACAAAAGAGGAGGAAACTGTAAAGAGTTTGTGATGCAGATCCAATTTACTACACAGTTCCTGGAAAACAGATTAGGGTTTCCTTAAATTTATATTGAGGCACTTTTTTCCAAGAATACAATGTAGCATGAATATAATGCTGACTAACATCCTGGGCATTATAAAATTTGGAATCTGCTTGCCACTGCATAATTTCACACAGCAAAGGAAATCAAGAGGGATTAATTCAATCTCTTAAACTTAAAAGATTGTTCTAAAGGTCCTGTGTCAGCCAGTCTTATTCCTTACCTATGGGAGATGGCTACAAGAAAAACCACCTGGCTACCTTCCTTTCACAGGCCTGTGGACTTTTGGATGTTGCACCAATGTCTCCCCATAAAATAGCATGTGTTAAGCAAACAAAATCAAATGTATCAGGATCTGCTATCCTTTGTTTTAGGTTATTAATGAGAAACCATGTTAAAAAAACCCAAGTTAACCAACCCTTCCATTCTTTGAAAAGTTTGCTGGTAGCAGGGCTTGGTTTGTCTGGTTTCTAATGTGAATCAGCAATCTCACACTTACTGTTATTTCATCTACTTAAAACCAGCTGCCACAGACTAATATGAGCTCCACGTAGATAAAAAAGGTGTCTAGATTGTTAGAACACTTGCTCTTGGGTTACTTTACTTCTCAGGCAGAATCCTGAGGCACAGAGTAACCTGAAAACACTTTTCACTGAAACAGCACATATTTTGCTATACCAAAAGGTCCATAGGCCATTTTAAGCATTATTTCTACTGCTTAACTGCGAGATCTACACAAGTACTCCTAACAATCTGCAGTTTTGTTATGCTTTTGGAAATAAGCAATTCTTAGCTGGTTGTCCTGGCAAGTAGCCACTAAATTCTACATGAAAGTAGGAAAATTAACTGATTTTATATGCATGTAATATTCAGGGAGTCTACTTTTACCAAATAGCTTTATGTAAAATCCTTTTTTTTTCCACAGTATCCATGACAAAGGCAATAAATATTGAAGTCTGTTCTTCATCAATTTTACAGTAAACTCATCACCGTGTGATTGACTATGCACTCAGCTAGCTAATCAGTGTATCAGAAAATTAATTCAGGCAGAGCACCAATCCAACAGACCTTGCCTTTTGCATATGCATTTGGTCTGATTACTGAATTTGCAGAAATAACTGAGTTACTATCTTCATGTGGATAGCAGGAACTCACAGAACACAAATATTGTTATTTATATAGCTATGTATATGGGAATTGCTATATATTGTGTGTCATCTCAATTCTACTTGAAAAGAGGTTGTACGGTATCAGATAACTTACACTGTTATGCAGAAAATCAAATTAATAAAGGAAACTGGTCTGCCTTAGAGCTGCTGAGTTATTTCAGTTATCCTCTGTTAGTTTGGAACTTCACATATCTTTTGCACTTGATTTTTATATCACTGGAGTACAATGACCTCCCAAGTGAAGATCTAGCCGGGCTGCCACCTGTATGGCAAACATGCTAATACACATTTTCCTCTACAGAGAACACAAAGTAGGGGAGTATTATTCTAACTTTATTGAAGAAAGCCTGAAGTGTTTCACAGTTCTTGGTTTTTCTGGAAATCTCTTACACAGCTAGAAAGGGAAATCTGGATTTTCTCAGTCATTGCCCCATTCTTTATTGACAGAGAATGGTTTATTTTGCAGACTATTCTGAGTGACGCTCTTCCCTTGTCAGTGTCACTGAAAATCTCCAGCTTTGCTTTCTTTGTTTTTAACTGAAGTCTATGACAGCAAACTGGGAAGCAGAAGATGCTCTCTCTCTGAAGGCAAAGGTGCATGTCTCGGACCATGAGAAAAGCCATGCAAATGAGTCTCCATTGGTTATTGGTCCTTGTCTTTTATGAACAAGATTGAAGCATTGTTCTTCTGTTTCCTTGATTGTTTTTCCACCAAACTTACAAGAATCTGTCTATCCTTCTTTTGTCTTCAGCTTTGAAAGAAGGACTTGCTTATCAGTGGTGGCAACAAAAAACCAGCAACTTCTCCAAGAGTCCTGAAATAAGACAAAATTATTTCCACTGAAAGTAATATTTTGCATTTCACTTCAGACATTCTAATGCAAAGTGTTGTGTGAATACCATATGTTCTCTAGCATTTCTGATTCTGTTCCTGTTTGCCTGGATGATGGGACCCTCAGGCAAATAAGTTAATTGCAAGGGTATATGAAGAACTATAATCTGGGGAAAGGATTATACATTTATTAATAATATGATCATTGGTCATTTTTCTCTTAACTTGAACTGATAAAAAGTTTGACTAAAAGTAGTACAATACCAAAAGGAGGTCAAAATTACTCCTCCAGGGAAATAGTTTCTTTGTTTTTAGTTAGACATACTTTAAATGCTAATAGTGTTAATTCATTTGATTTACTTTATGCAGTTGGCAGCTAAACAGCTTCAGAGGCTCCAAACTTCAATTTTCTGCAGATAGACAAGTGGCCTAGAGACCATCTTCAGTGTGATTAAAAAGGCATTTTAATTCCTAAAGCAGCTGGATAGAAATAACTGTAAAGTAATAAAAATATTTTTAACAGGTGGCTGACACAGGCTTGTTGAAAAGGTATTTTTTAAGGGTAGTGGAGTTGCAATTTTTTTGGTACATTCATTTCCTAGTGTGGACTGCAGATGAAAACCAGTTCTCTTGATGATTTCAAATAAACCATATTCCATAAAGAAGCTTTGTTTTTGCTGTACGTCGTGACAGTTCTTTTACAATGTTTTCTATTACACCCTTAAGCATTGTCACTTGATTCCTATAATGTTAATTACCTCTGAAAGTTCCCTCTAGCCCTTCTTAAGAATATGAGTAATTGTAAATGCATCAAAATGACTTCCATCTTCTGTGCATTTATTAAAAATAAATAAACTTGACCCAGGAATTAAGCAACAATGAAGTATATAATACTGAAGCTAAAAAGCTTTTTTTTTCTTGGGTTAATTGTGTATGTTTTACTCACAGTGAAACATTTTTTACAGCAATAGTAGCGTCATACATATGGGACTAATGATGTTGTCTCTTGAGGGAATATAGTAGCTTAGACTGAAGGAGTTTCTTTTCCTCCTAAATATGGTATTTTGCTTTACACAGGAATTCAGGTCAGCCCTATGATTGCATAGTACAGGAGTGCAGATGTCCTTCCTGTCTGATTCCCTAAACTGTGTGTCTGTGTAACTGATGGATTTGTGGTATAAAAGATGTTATTGTGAACTCACTGAAATCATTAAGTCTACGTGTGAAGTCAGTCTTTCTCAATAAGTTGCCAAATGGTCTATGGACATTAGATCCTGTCTTTTGGATATAAACACTAGAAAGGACCTTCAGGCTCTCTAAATTTCAAGTCTTTCAAGGCACCCTAGACCATGTCTTTGTATGTAATATAGGACCCTCCTTGTGCACATGACTGAGCTGTCTAATGTGGCTCCTGTGGATGCTTCCATGAATATTTTTCTTCAGTTATGTGAGCTCCTGAGAAAAATCCTTTGTCCTTTCTTTCTGCAGGATCTCCCTTAGCTGATTCTCCTCATTTGGCTGATGACTCCAGGGTCCTCCTTGTCTCTCCCCCCTGCCTCTGCCCTCATGCCTTGGAGTCATGTGTGATTTCCTTTTCACCTTGACAGCAATCGATCTGCACTCTCCTTTCCTTTGAGGAAGTCTTGCCCTCATGAAGATTTAAGGATATAAAATAATGACTTATTGCATAATAATTTAGCTTGCAATTGTTAATACTGCTTTTATCAGAACTTCTCTCAGAGTAGAAAATCTTTCCTGCTCAGGACACAATGTGCTGCTTAAAGGATGGACATAGTATGCACAAGGATCAAGTTTGTTTTGCCTTGCTTAATGTCAATATTTGATTAGCATTTGACAAAACAAATATACGTAAATTAAACATCTGACTTTATTTTCAAGATCATAGTACCTCTGACTTCAGACTTTCACAAAACCTCTCAGTGGGACTGGAGTAGACATACTCCTACTGTAAAAGTTAGGTCTGCAGAATTGAACAGTTCTGACAAAGATTTTAAGGAACCAGAATTTCTCTCTATGTATACAAGGGAGGAGTAGGAAAGAATTTTTTTTAAAATCCTGGGAGTAGAGGAAGGGCAACGGGAAGGAAGCATAAAGCTATTCTTCCAATATTTTTAAATTTAATATTTATATCATAGAAGTGTTTTGAGTTACATCAGGCCAGCTTTCTGCTAGGACAGATTTTTCTGTTTTTTAGACAAAGAAAGTTGGTACCCAAATACCTATGAAATACAGTGCCTCGACTCTGATTCATTGGAATGCATCTTTGTATAAGAAAATGTGGGTCAGGTATTGCTGTTATATTTTTTAATATGGTGATATGAAAAGATGGTTAGTGTACTGTTCTTCTCACTTGCTGAATTCAGAAGCTTAAATAATACTCCTCTAACTCATTTGCTGGTGAGGTCTCGGAGGATCCTGAGACATTTGTCTATGTCATGTGGCACTGAGGAAGATGCAAAAGGATTAAATACCTGTCTTGTTTCCAGGCTCTGATATTAGTGTCCCTATTCAAATATGTTATGGAATGAAAATGTTCTGCTTGATAGGGAATTACAGAAAGCAAAAATTAGATCATTTATTGAAACTGCTGTAAATTACACTGGATACAGAGTAGATAGGGTGCACAATGCTATTTGAAGTTAAATTTCCATTCCACTGAACCCCATCCTGTATGTGCCTCCAATAATGGATTGACCTGAGAGAGATGTGTATAAATTGTGGTTTCTAAAAGACATGTGAGATTTGGACCAACTTTGGGCCAGTCCTTGCCCCTTTTAATATGTTGTCTTTTAGGCATACAACAGCCTCAAACATTCTTGCAATGGAAGATTGCATGCAGAGTAACAGAAACTCATCCCATTTATTTCCATTTTTATCTCTCAGCACCATTTCCCTTGATTCTCTACTGCCTACGAGATACTGCTTTCTGTAATAATTTTGCAGCTTCCACTAGCAGACACATATGCTACTGCTTCCAATCTCTCATCTTAAAATCACTGACTGACAGGTCTGACAGAAACAAATAGCAGGTGTGTTGATAGATATTGTGTTTGTATTTGCTTTTAAGTGCTTTACCCTCCCCTTCTCTTCATATTTTTTTTTCTGATTCAGCACCTTTTTCTATATAATATAATAATTCCAGTTTGCTTGGTATGTAATCATGGGTCACTATACTAATATTGTCACAGCTGTGGGTATAATGTCATGTTATTTCCTTTGGAATATCGTGTGCTTTTTTAAAAATATACCTCTGTGTCATATTCCTTTAATTCCTTTACAAAGGAATGTTTTCCAGTTTTCTTTCCTTACAGTGTGGCAGGATAGACCAACAGCATGCCAAATGGCTTCTCTTGTTATTTTAATTCTCTCATCAATAAATGCACTTTTGTAGATGCCAGTAGATGCCATCTGTGCCCTGGCTGAAATACTACAAAAGATGCAGATGAAAACTACATAATACCTGAGGAAGCTTGGGTAGATTGCCTTTTATAGTCTGCTGGCCTCTTGTTCCAGCTGGACAAACCACAAGGATCTTTCGCTTCAGTTTGCCGCCTCTGTGCATTGGCTCAGAGTTCAGATTTGGGAAGATCACAGTTGTTAGTATTTGTCCACTTTTTGCAGATTCTGTGCTTCTCATCGCATAAAAGCTTGCTAGAAACTTGGTAGCATTATCTCCAAAATAAACATTTTTTATATGTTTGGTTGTACCCTTTATTAATGAAGGAAGGGTAATTGTATCAGATATACTTTATGTTGAATTCAAACTCCAAAGGTAGGTAGGTATGTGAGGCATAAACCAGTTACTCTAAGGCTGAACTAGGACAAGGAAATAGGCCTATTTTATTTTTTTTCTGCAGTTACTAAAATCCATCTAAAATTATAAAAATACATATAATATAAAAGAATTTGTAAGACTGGTAGTAGTATCATCTAATTACACTGTACTTTTATTGCAACAGCTGGTGAAAGACCTTATCTGGAATTAAGGATTAGTATCTCCATTTTGAAGAAGGGGAAATTGAGGCAGAGCATTTAACTGGTTTCTTCAAGATGACAGAATAAATCAATTATAAAAAGTAAATGCAGATACCATCCAACACAGATGTCTGTCTCTGTGCTAGTGTTATTCCTATCAGGGGAAATCTTCCATAGTATGATAGTAAAATCTTGTCATTTTTTAATGCTTAGAGGTAATCATTGTCTTAGCACCTTCATGAGAGAAAGAAGAAAGGAACTGGAATATGCACCTTGATCCAATACAAGAAGATTCTCTTTAAGTATACTATGTATTAATGGAGAAATTGCAGTTTTCTGATACGAGTGTCTGTTTGGGACTCTGTCTGTATGTTATGTCATGTCTTGATCCTCGTCACACCCTCAGCAAAAAGCAGGAGTTGCATGAGGGTCACGCTTATCAGTTGCTTCAGTTCAAATTGCTATCAACAATGAAGTTACACTCTTGTATTCTCCATTGCCATTACACTGATGGATTACCTTCTGCTCAAATATGTGAAAAGGTTATTTCAGAAAGAGGCTATTTTTTTTCTAGATGTATAACAGTACCAGTTATAGCAGATGTATACCATACACAACAAAATAAGTATTATTCTTCACCATCATCATCACTATGGATTTTTGATTTGTGAAAGAAATTGGTTTGAATTGTGATCTGAAATAGTAAAATCCTTTCCTGTTGCAGAGGGGAGGATGCAGAGGAGGTTGAGGAGGCTTGGTGGTTTGTTTTTGTTTCCCTCCTGCTTTTCATCTCTTCTAGGACCTGGCATGCCTTTGCTTTTTCAATTTTAAGGATCATTTACTACTCAAAGTGTTAGAAGTTTAGTTTTAAAACCTAGAGGTAAGAGGCTAAGCAAGTGTAGCCGAGGGTTTATGTTGTCCTGTCAGAATCGGGTGAAGGGGAGATGAAATGGAAGAACCAGAACACTTTTCTAGAGAGTGGAAAGCCTGCTGAAGTGGGAATGTCTGTCTGCCCCATAGCAGCTTCACTGTCAGCCTTCTCTCTTTAGGGTGGCAGATCCATGAGGAAAGTAGACAGGTCAACGTATGAAAAGGTAACAGGGATTTTTAACTATGAAGAAAGGACGACTGAAAGTTTGTTGATGGCGGGGGGAAGAAGGAAGCAAAAAGTCTAGATAAACATCAAAGTTTATATACTTTCTCAGTTCTTCGAATTTACTAAGTTCACTAGCAGGTCATCTGTCTCCAACTGCTTTAGTCTATTTCTAAGAGCTTTCATCGATATGGATAGAAGTTATATTAACAAAGATGACAACGCTAAACCCTGTGAGCATTCATAAGAAAGAAAATTCACTCTGGGAAGAAGTTGTAGGAAAGTGTTTGGGGTAATTGGCTGTGTTGGAGAGTTGGGGAAGAGAATATTTCACTTCCAACTTGAGACTTCCAGGAGCAAGAGCTACATTATTAGTAACCCATTCACAAAAATCTGACATTAAAAGGATTTTAATTTAAATTTTAAATTTAAAGCCATTTAAAAATAGCTCTGTATAATAGCATGCTCCCTGAAATAGCAGGGAGGATGTGGAATCAGCAATTCAAAGAAGTGAGATCCTTATGTGATCAAATGTTACTAAGGATATAATGGGCATTTGCTTCTTTATTCTTTACAATGACATCTTACTTTATGTAGTTTCGAAAACTGTCTGTTATAAACTAAGTATGTATGGTTTTTTGGATGGAGCTGACATAGTTTGAATATAGGTATTATATATCATTAACTCACCATATAGATTGGTGGATGAACAGACAGGTGAGGCATAAGATGGACATAATGAGGGAGACATACCAAATATTCTGTCCCTTGTAACCAATTCCCACAACCTGCTTTGAAAAACACATTGGATACTTCCTCTGCCATGCTCTCCAAGGCAACAGGAATAGTCAGCTGTTTCTCTCTTGGTTAAGAAAAACACTGAAGCTGTTTAATGGTATGCAGGCAGCATATAATGGTATGCAGGCAGTAGTACTGGATTGGCTGGATTCTCACCACATATGCAGTTCCTTGCTGACCAGAGAATTTCTGTTGCCTGCATGCTCTTCTAGACTTTTTCATGGTGAGTCATATTAAGACACCATTGTAGAAAGGACCTTTGAATATTCTATTTATTTACTGAAAAAAAAGAAGGAATCCTCAGTCAACACAGATATTCTGGGAATATTGTTGTTGGAAGGCTTGTTTCCCTGATCATCAGTTTCAGTATTTGAAGGAGATAGATTGTAATGAAAAAAATGCATTAAATCGGCTGTGTTGTCATTAGATTGTGGTATGCATATACACATATATACATGTACACACATATACATATATATCTGTGTGTACATGCATGTGTATATATGTTGAGTTGAGAATATCCTCAGGTACAATTAATAGACCTTTTAAAAAAATGTTAATGATCAGTCTTCCATTTTAGCATCCTCTTTTGGCGCTGTAAACAAATATTGATGTTGACAGTTTCAAAGGATGGGAAGGACTCTAGATCATAGACCATCAGATTCAATGCTGAAATAAAACTTCAAACCAGAAACAACAACATAAAATACTTTATTAATTTTAAGGTACTTTAGACTCCTATAAAACTGTATAGAAGTTCCCCAGAAAAATACAGAAGTTCTTCCTTTGCTAACAAAGATAAACACTTATATTTAGTTGCTCTGGCATTTTTGCAGGGCAGTTTGGGGCCATCTTATTAACTAAGATTGCAGTCAATTATCTGCTTTATTGAGTATTTGTTTTCATTTGAGTGATCTTTGTACTGTTTGCCAGATAATTTTTCTGTGGTACGGAAACTCATTAGAGCTCTTTCTCTACCTGCTTGCTAGAGTCTTACTCGTCTGAAACTGAAAATTCCAATTAACGTGATCTGAATTTGATTGGAGCTGTAAACAAGTGCAGCTACCTTTGCTTCATTAAAATATGGAAAATCATGTGCTTGTTTTAATTATAATTTATAATTACTTTTTTTTCCCCTGCTTGATGCAAATAGGAACTGGCCTTTATTGTGACATAGAAGGTGCAGCATCAAATCAACAACTTTATTTTATTGCATGAAACAGATGGTGAAGATCACAGATATTTCCAAGAAAAGACAACATAATTTCAGTGCTAAATTACCCTTGCTCAAGGGCCTAACCTCCAGGAGTTGATAGAGAATGTAACTTTATGGTGTATTTCTTGTTCTAGTCTAGGCTTAGCTCACTTGAGGCTAGGAGAGATTGAATCTTTGCTTCATATTGTTGTTTAAAGACTCAAAACCAGACCATAGTGTGATCATTGGTAGTTTCAGAGCTGGTTTTAGTGGGTTTCATTCACTTAGTGGTTTGTCCAGTTTATTACTGCATATAAAGTGAAGAAAAAAGGGATCAGATGGAAAATTCCTGAGCTGCTGAAACCAGTGACAAAGCTTTCCCTGATACAATGAAGAAGATCCAGGCTTCTTCCATAGTGTAGGGTGACATTCTGTGTTGTCAAAGGTATTTCTCATTTTAGAAGATAAACAATAGTTGCTTTTCTTCAGGGACAAACGGGAAAGCAGTGTATATACAGCCAAGCTTTCATAACAGAATGTCTTTTGTCCTGTGAAGTACCTAGAATCTTGATTTCAGCATAATTTTTTTTTCCCCAGGGACAGTATGGTTTTCTGTGAGGCTCTAGAATACTCTTCTATTGTCAAGTGCTGTACAGTTTGCAATTCTCGCTTTCCTAGGATGTTTATGTCTAAACATCTATCCTTTTTTAGCTTTCTCAGGTGAATTATGGACCAAAGGAGCCTGCCTATAGCCAGATTGGTATAGGTGCCCACCAGTCTACCATGTTTGTCAGTAACTAGTAAGAAACTTGGAGATACCATTGCATCCAGTGAAATCAGCCTGTATGCACCCAGATAAAATACTTTTTGCAGCAGAGTATGTCTGCAAATATCCTGAAGACAGGCCAGGTTGATTTAAAACTTCTCTGATGGATTACTGTTCGTGGTTTGTGATGCATCCTGTCTAATTGAAGTAGCATGCCATTTTCAGTAAGCCAGAAGCATGTAAAAATAAATTTAGAATGCACCAAAAAACTTCCCAGCAGTTGTTTCTGTGTTGGTGGCCCAGTTTTTGATGCTATTCCAGCTGATCTTTTTAATCAGAAACTTGCCAGGGCTCTTGCCATCTCTCCTGCCCAACCTCCTCAGCAGGCTGCCTGCAACCGCTTTGGAGCACAGGATTCCAGTTTTCCAGGTCAGTTTTCTCAGTGGTTTAGCCATCACTTTATATCAAGATGTTGTAATAAATTGCCACAAATTTATAGTCTGGCTTAATTGGGACTTTGTGCTTTATGCATAATTTTTTGGAAAAAAGTAAAACTTAAATTTTTGTTACAACTAATTATAGTTAAGGTTGGCTTTTAGAAGTCTGCTGGGAATCTTTCTACATTTGCTTAAGTACAACACCTTTAAGTAAATTTATTTTTCTAGTTTTGAGAATGTGTCCAAGACCTTCTAAACTTAGCTGGAATATATCCAACTTAACTTTGGTAATTTAATTGAGACACCTAATTTAGGATCATCTATCTGTCTCATTAAGTTCTCTTTCAGTTTAGTATAGACACAGTCCAAATAACATCTGAATTGCCTTCGTATGGGGATCCCTCTCCTCATAGCAGAGGAGAATGGAATGAGATTGCCAGAAGTTAGGAGGCACAGATCTGTGCCAAAAATCATGTTCTTCCACTTAAATTTAGATACCTGCTTTTTTAGTTTGATTTTCTACTCTACTGAGCGCCCAGTGATTCATAGAGGTCTTGTTTTTCTTTTCTGTCAATAGGACAAATATGTTCATCTATTTGCTTTAATATTTCTGCAACCATGCTATAAAGAATAAATGGCAGAATCACCACTTTTGAATGTCAGGCCACCGACCTCTTTTTAAAAGGTTTTATAGCCTTAGCTATAGTCATGTAGCTTGGAAAATTTCTGATCAAATTGCCGTTAGTATGTGTAGGGAGGATCAGATTTTGTACAGGTGTGTATTCTCTCATGCTGAGTAGAGCAATAATTTCTTTAACCATCTCTTTCAGTATTAAGATTTTTTTAAATTAACTATGAAGTTCTTAAAAATATTTCCACCTCTTGCTCAACTTGATGTGAGAGAAATAAAAAGATGGTTTGTAGATATTTCTAACACATGACTTTTTCTCTCTAGTCTTTGTTCACCTGCAAAGTGACAGGGTTGCCAGTTACCACACCAGTACCTAGGCCAGTTTCAGTATCTGTTTATTTGGAGCTGGTACAAAATCAACAACAGGACTGTTGTTGGGACTGCAGGCTGCATGTATAATTCCGTGTAACATGTTCTTGCAATGCCCTTAAATAATACATACAGTTTTAGGAAATATAGAATTGATTTGAAACTCATAAAGTTTTTCTTTTCTAACTGTACACAGTTTCAGTGACTGAATGATATTGAGTCTGAATTAATGATAGAGTATGAAAAAGTCTGTCTTAAAACCAAGCAGAAGTACATGTGCAGTTATTATATCATTCCTATTAGTCAAGGGCAGTTTGCAGTGAATTTCAGAGGGAATTCTTGTGGAATGGAATGTTTAAATTGTAGAAGAATGGCAGCAGTTCTCTGCAAGTTTCTTCCAGATAACAGGATTGCTTCAAGAGTGCTATTTGAAGGATATTGAAGTTTTGCAGAAACTAAAGGCAAGTTTAATGGTAACATCAATAGGGTCAGGAGTTGCTATTCCATTCTTTAATTTTTATAACAGTTATTCAGTTTATCAGTGATTGTGATGAAGCTAATGAGAGATCAGAATTCTAACTGTGCAAGTTATTTACATTAATACTGTTCTTTCCTTTCCTCCTTCTGAGGGAAAATGGTTATGACAATGATTTTGAAATTAATGTATCTATGGAGTCACCACAGTTAACTCCAAGGTTGCATGCTATAGATTTAAAATATCTTGTTAAAAAAAAAATTAAAAGAAAAATCCCTACACCAATCCTTTGAGAGAGTCTAATGCATTGCATTGTAACCAAGTCTAAATGCACGTACTTTTATGGGATAATTTCGACAACCAGGTACCATCTGCTTAATGTGTTCATAAAACCAAATATTAATTTCCTGGTAAATCAGTTGTAAACCAGAAAATATTATTATTATTGCAATAATTTTTACATAAGATAAATGTCTCAGTGGCTCAGAAGGTTAAAGTTTAGAATAAGAGGTGGCATTTACTTTTCTCTGCAATTTGGCTAAAATTAAATTGCCTGATCATGAATCCAAGTCATATTTTATCTTTCATAAAAATAGAAAAGACCTGGAAACAATCTGTAGACCACCAGGATGTCTGAAAGTTATTTTCCAGTTATAAAAATAAACTAGCCTTGAATTTATTCACCATCTGTCAGTCCTCTCTTCCAACCAGGGAGCTGAATTTTCTGACAGGTTACTTGCAGTCGTAAGGAACAGCTGCAGGAAGCAAGGATACCAAGATTGCTCTAATTATATTAAGACACAGGCTGGCTTTTGAAAATTTGAAAGAGTTCTGTTGCAGTGTCTGGGGAGAGGTTTAACATTTTCAGGATTCTCAAAAACGCACACACTTCCTACAATGTTGGAACCCCCAAGGGTTCATTCAAATGGAATGGCAATGGGCAGAGTGACCTTCTGTTACTTAATTTTCCTCTGCATCAGAATCTGTGTGCAGGGCTGGAAGGTAAAGCAAGAGACAGTGTTAATCATATTAAGGTAAATCTTGTTGACCAGAAGAAAGCTACCTTTCCATCATAACCTTTGGGGACCTACTGACTTTGATTCTTACTAGTGGTATGCTATTCTGTTTGAGAAAGAAAAGCAGAAGGTGACTTTAGTCCATGCATGAAGTGATGATGACTGTTTGTAGTTGAGTGAGCTGTGTCCTGTGTGTAGGAAGAGGCTCAGATTTACCAGCAAGTTCTCTCTGACTCCCTTCAGGACACATGTGTAACAAGATTAAGGTCACCTCTGCTGCAGAGAGGGACATAATCGACCTGTTTGTATTCTAAGGTTTTTGTTTTCTATTATAATTGCAAAGATATGTCAGCACTCAATAAGCATAGGGGTAGCTGCATTTGAAAAAGCTCAAATCTTATTTTGACTGCCAGAGATTCTTACTGACGTAGAGAGATGATTCAAAAGTGGTTTCTCCTCTCAAGAGCAAAACAAGAGAAAGCTGAAAGGCACAACAGAATCATCTCTGTCTAGATCCAATAATGGATTTGACTTTAACATAAAAACTAATTAATGAATGAAAGGACTTTCAGACCAAAACTATATGATTTTGAACTGTAAGAATGGCAGGTCAGGTCTCATTGGAGACCATTAGAAACATAAATGGAAAGCCTATTCCTGTATTGTAGACTCTGTAACAAACTGAAGAAAATTGCTTTACAGGATGAATGAAGTGCAGGAATAGTTAAGGAATTATTTGAACAGTATTTCCAGCTTGAAGATAAATGATTTCTGTACATGTCTTTCATCTTAGTTCTTTTATTTGAACAAAAGCAGCTTAAAATTACCATGACATATTCATATAACTACTGACAGACTTCAGGTCTCTCTACACCAGAATATGCAAAGAAAAAAAGGAGGCATGAAGTATAAAGCTGTGCTGTCTGTCAGACTTACAGAATGACTGGGCCATGCACCAGATTTATGAAACAATGAAAATAACTTTCTTACACTAAAATTGGAAGTATATGTCATTTTTTTCCAAAACTTTGTATGTATGTTTTTTTCCAAAGCCTTGCAGCACAAGGCTGTCAGTTCCACAGCGTCAGGTACTGTGCAGCTGAAAATATATATGAAGAAAGGCTAGATGGCTGGCAAATAATATATTCTCCTAGAGTTCATTTGTGCTAGAGTTACCCATGCTTCTGGTATAGCTCCTCACAGTAGAGGACTCCTGTGAGTCCTCTGGGGCAGAAAGGCTGGAAACTGAATGCATGACATTTTATAAAAATCTAAGGAGACAAGTCATTATTAGTACATTAGAACTACATTTCTTTTCTTCAGTCCCCTTGGTATCACTGCTTGGCATGGAAATTCTGACCGTATTAACACTGGCTGAGTCTGAGGTTTATTTCTGGAAGCTTTTAAAAAACAGCTGGGGAGTACCTTTCACTTTTACTCATATGCTGTGGCTTCTTTTTCATGTCTTAAAGTTGAAAAAAATCCCAGGGCTCTTCCTGGCCTTATGTGACATTCATATGAATACGTCTATGTTCCTAACCTTATCAGCTTTTTGTGGTAGGTAGAAATGGCCAAGTGCTATCTCTATTTGATAAATTTCAAAAAGCTTTGTTCATATCCTGATTCCTCTTAAATTTCCCTTTTTCAATTCACAACTTTGCAGGCTTTGCTGGAAAATTAAAATTATATCCTTAGGCTTCACACAGTGTGCCGTATTTCATCACAAGTATGATGCCACAACTAGCTTATTTCTGAGTCTTCAGGTGTTTTTATTGTCAAAGTCTTTGGGGCAAGATTACCTGACTTTACAAGTATTTGACTACAGAAGTCCACCTTAAGATATTCTGTGCTAATCCAAACGATCTTTGCTACTTCCATTTAGGATTTCCTTTGGGAAAGAAATAAATGGCTATGTTACAACAGTACCTTTCTTTCTGGAGTGTTATAATTCAGGTTCATCCCTTCAGCTGCTCTTAAACCTCATCCATATTTGTGTCACCTGTATCACATTTTTATTTTTAATGTTCATAGAAAAAATCAAGTTAGATCTGATCATATCTTCTGGTTAGTATGGCTATCAGGTTTCTGTATCTTCACAGTTACCATGCTAATTCCCTTCCTCTGCAGTGCTGTTTCCAAACGCTTATGCATGACCAGTATATGGGGCATACAAGTCTTTCTTGAAGTATTAAAAAAATTTTTTTTCTCATTTTGGTAGAAGTCCAACAATCTTGCTGCAGGAAAAAATTAGTCTCAAAATATTATCAGCTGACTTGTCCTAATCCTAGAAGTTTGAGTCACCCTTAGCTTTATCATTTGATTGTATGAAGCATAACTATTAATAATGCATAAATTTTCTTGGATATACTTTTAGAAACATCACTAAATGGGAACTTTTCTTGCTGAAAAGAAATAAATAGAACTCTGTGATCTCAAAGGAGCAAAGAATTCCTGGAGCCAGCTTGCTGGGAAGCAGCTGAGCTGTAGCCAAGATTAATTTGTTCTTTAGATCTTGGTAGTCTGAATTGCCTCACTACTCAAGATTGCTTTGGTGATATTTATTATCTTCTTCACACCTACAGAAATTTCAGATGACATTTTTAGAGGTGGTAAAACAAATGAACTTCTCTAATTTGTAATAGAAGTTATGTGAATAACTTCACCAAGTGAAGTTTTTCGGGAAACAAACTTATTAAAACTGTGCAGATTGACCCTTGAATTGTTGGGGTTTTTTTGCTCAATAAAATAACTGGGAAAACATATGTATTTCAGTTCAGTTTTGTCAAAATGAGACATATCTACTTTGGTTTCAGAATTCAGCTTAATTTGAAATAATTTACATTTATGTTTTTTTATAGCACAATGGATAATCCAGTATCTTAATTTTAATTATTACAAATGTTTCAAAGTGGTTTGTTTTATTTTATGGAGTCAACCAGAAAACTCCCCAAAATAATTATGCACATAGCTCAAGAATTGGGTGCCCAAGTTACTTAGACTCACTGCAAATGTTCAGCAGTGGTTGCTTTTATTGAAAACAAAATTTCTGTGTAATGAAAACAAAGGTACTGTATAAGAGATGTTGTTAACTTACTTTGGTTGGGTTTTTGTCCTCACTTTTCAGAAGGAAATGGATGGAAAAGTCCGTTCATGTACAGAAATCTCTATGACGTTTCTGGCAAGATGAAAAGACCAGTGACTTGAAGCCCTTCTTTAGATAATGAATACATGGATGACAGTGGTGTTGTATTAATGTTACAACGTATTATACAACAACGAGGGGGCAGAATTTATGGGACTGAACTAAGCGAATCAAGATGAGGCAATGATTAACATTTGGACCAGTGGCTTAAGACTTGGTTTCCTAAAATTAGATAGTTAAATCCAGATTCTGGACTTTAGTTACTTTCAAGTATGTAACTTGATATTCTGGGATGCAGGAGGCTAGTAGCTGTCATTTAAATCCTGCTTTGTAAACTTAGGTTGATACTGTAATTGCAATAGTTTATTATTACTAATGGTTTAGTTTGATATTTCATTTGTACATGCTCTATGTGTACTTGTTTGAAAGCAACTGCAGTGCGCATAGTTACTGAAAAAGAGTAAAGGAGGAGATTTTTGGTGGAAGTGCTGAGATACTCACCACCTTAATATAAACCAGTAGCAGCATATCTGTAATGAAAATCCACAGAGAGACTGAATTTGCAGTTGGAAAAGTCCAGACTGAAAAGCTAAATCTGTGATATGGCAATCTAGAAATTATAAAATGAATAAGAGTGTCAAGAAAATAAAATAGAAAAAGGAAGAGACTGTGAACAGTTTAAAAAAAATGTCTCAAGTACCTTTCATTTTTCTTTGTATGATTTTCATCTGATTAAAAGAGCTCAAATCGTTGCTAGTTAGACTTAGTAACCAGGCAATTAAATAAGATGAGAAATAACAGACTGAAGAAAGATTTTAAGAAAGCTAACATCTCAAATTTCAAGAACACAAGTTTGTACCATTCTACTACTTGAATGTGGTATTTACACATTTCATCATGATGGATATTTCTGAAATATAACTATGCCATTGTTACACAAACATATTTAGAACTCAGATTAATGTTAAACTCACACAGTTTGTTAATTATTTTAGAGTTTCATGGCACTTTTTAACCTAGTGCTCTAATAATGTCTAGTAGCAGTAGATGTAGAAGTGATGTTTCAGTGACCATTTCTAGCTTCTTCTACTTTGTTCTTCAGGATTTGAAACATTCTGGGGTAATGATTTTTACCTGTCCTCTGGGGAGCCTAGAGGAGTTGAAGCGGTGACTACCTCTTGGTTAATTGTAAATAGAAAGCAGTGAATTAGTGAATAGGCTGGTATTGAACTATTATTCATATTTGGTCAAAGGCTGGGCTCGATGATCTTGGAGGTCTTTTCCAACTTTAATGATTCTATATGTTCTGTATATACTCTAGCCAGTACAGAACCCTGCTTTTCAGAATATTTTGAAAGAAAGCTTGGCTGACAAAGAAACAGGAAGAAATAAAAGCACAGGTGGCAGTGGTACCACATGAATTTTTTGAGTATTCTAATCCTCACATTAAACACATGGAATGAGGATAAAGTTCCCAAGTGCAAGAAAAAGATACATGAATTCTTCTAAAGAACCAATCCTGTGGACAATTGACGCACATATGGTGTAAATTCTAGGGTGTTCCTTCTCTTTTTCAGTTCAGACACCAAGCTCCTAGCCAACTGTCAATGGAGAATTGTTGCATAAGGCTTGTCCATAAAACTGGTCCTCAGTTAGATGAAAGTAATGCAGATGTCCTTAATGTTCTCAATAGATACCTTGTTAGATCAAGTTATCCAGCCCTAATTTATGACACCTTTTGATCTAACAGAGTTTCTTGCAGATTCTTTTTTCTATCAGCTTCTTAAAAAAAAGAAACAAAATTCCTGCATCTTTCTTGCACTTTGGTTACACAGGCCTCCAGCCAACCTCCAGGTGAAATACAATTGAATGATGTTATAATCTACAGTTGAATCTCACCCCAGCAGCCTTTCTGATTTGACACTGATACTCCTAAATCTCAGAGGTAATCATTTTGATGGAAAATACCATAAAATAGAAGATGGAAAAAAAGGCTAGCGTTCAATCCACCTTAGTCCCAGATTTATTCTGAGCTGAGCCAGGTAGGCGATGATGACTAGTTTGTACCAAGTATAATTTTATATACCTTGTCAAAAAGTGCTTCCATCAGCAACTTGCGTAGTAGTAAACTCCAAATAATGAGACATTTTGGAAGATTCAGCTTCATGGCTAGACTATATTAATATTTACTTGTTTTGTGGAGAAGTCTGATTTAATGTTTCACTCTCAACTGTGGGTAAAATTCTTTCTGTGGAGTCCTTTATTACTCGCTCAATGCCAAGGTCTTTGATGAGTGTGTTGAGAAGCCTAGCCAGGATGGGATAACACACAAAAGACTATCATGCTTCTGCAAACAACAGAGTGGTTCAGTCAGAAAAGGTTGGCCAGCTAAGTCTTTAAAATGACTGCAATCCCATAACTGCCTGGGAGAGGTCTGTCATTACTTCATGGCTTAAAGTGTTGTAGGACAGTGGTCTAAATCAAGGGTATCATAAAGTTTTTACTAAGCTTCTTTTAACAAGATATTGGAAGTGAAGTACTTGTTTTATTGCTCCAGTTAAACTCTATTGGATCCTGGCCTACTAAAAGTAACAAATTGAGAGCTGCTTTTTTCAGAGGAAGAAATAGTTAATTTTCTTGCTTGTTTCTTCTCACTATTGTTTTTTTCCTTGGCATCCTTGCTCAGGCATTTGGCCTAAGATCAAGAAATTTATGTGGAAGACATTGTTCAGATCAGGCCTTTCATAAGAATGGCTTAAGGAGGAAATATGATCTTGGCTTGCAACTTACTCTGAATATAAGAGTTACAATGTGAAGGAGTGATTCACTGATGCCACTTGTTGACTGCAACCTTCATATAACTTCTTTCTGTGCAGAGACAGTTTAAAATTTTTCAAAATCAGTATCCCTTATTTGTCTTTCTCTTGCCATTCACTGCATAAACTTCCATAAGGAATGGATATTGACATCTGAAGATGTTACTTTTCCTGTCTTTCTTTCCTTTTTAATATATTTAATAATGCTGAGGTGGAGAAGGAAGACTTCTATGTGTTGGAAGTTATGATTCAGGTGTGCAATTTGAAAAAAGAAATCAACAACATGATTTGGACAGGAAGACAATGAGCAATTATTGAGACACTGCAGGAAATTTAATTAAAACTAGGATTTTTATGAGCAGTGTTAATGCTTGCTGCCTCAGCTAACCTGACAATAAAGGCTTTCCAAGTGACAGTGACATCTGGCACAGGATCACATGTAGGAATTATGCAGAGGTAATAAAAAGCGTTTAATTAGCATTGCAAATAGTATTCCAACATTTAGGAGATGTCTGAAAATTTGCATACAGATACGTAATTACGTAATTTGCAGCTGTTGTGTTTGTTCCATAAGACCTTGCCACTTTACTAGTAGGATATGTAAATCGGGAATTAATCCTTTTTAACACCTACTTTCTCAGTAGTCCATAAATCTGTGGCAAATTACAGGAACTTCTGGACTTTCCCATCTTGGCTCAAAATTCTGTGGAAACAGAACTGTATCCCTGGGCTTACTTAACTTTAAAGGTCTTTTAAGAGGTTTGTAAAATGCAGCTCCTTCATGGTCAGTTTTTTGAATCCCATTCATGTCTGATACTTTAGTTTGCAAGGTCGTGCTTCAAATCTCTTTTGATATATTCTCTTCCAGTTTTAAAGAGAATCCAGTTGATATTTATTCTCATTAGTAGTTTTCTGATACAGGTAATTACCTTATGTTACATGTAAACAGAGAAGGCTGGGAGGGAAGGATATCTGACCAAACAATAGTGCTGTATAGATAGATCATTAAATTCAAGGGGAAGCTGGGCAACTCAGATGCCTGAAAAACAAAACTGGACCAAATTATTAGCTAATAATTTCTTAATACATGATTTCTCAGTGTAACTTCTTATAAGTCCCTTGTATGTAAGATTTCTTTGCCTGGATAAACTTGAACAATTTTACTTAGGTACCAGCAGAAAAAGACATGAAAAATGTTTCTCCATACCATCTTTCTTGAGGTATTTTAATATTAACTTCTGTTGTGTTTCTGCATTGATATTTTTGTAGCACATTTCTTGTATTTAGCTCTGGGGAGGTTTGCAGAGATACAGTCGATTAACGAAAGGTAATTCTGGCTACAGAGTTTGAATACCAAAGTAATATATAGAGAAGTTGTTATTTGTTTTTTATTTTTTAACATGTTTTCCCTTGTGTTTTTGAAAGTGCTTTTAGTACAATCATGCCATTGCCCCTTCCATGTAATGGAAGATTCCCCTTATGCCTGAGTCCTGTAAAGAAGAAAGTTCAAAGCAACAAGGGAGTTCTGAGCAGGTTATATGATAAAGCACCTTAGAAAGCAGTGATTGTGCTCTCCCCCAGGAGAACTTCATTGTATCCAAGTTTAATTTGTGCTAGGAAATTGCCTGGATTGCGTGCTGCTAGTTCCTTTAACACTCTTCCATTAGACAAAAGCAGTTTGCAGTAATGTAGCCTAAAGTATATTTTTCTTTATTGACTCTATAATACCTTTTCGTTATTTTTTCTTGTAATCTAAGTGACATTTGCAAAATGACAATCTGTTTATAGAATAATTATAATTAACAATGAATATATCTTTAAGGGTTTTGTTGCTGTTTTTAATGAGTATGAAAATGGGAATTGAAAATGAAATCTTTCTGCCTAGAGTGACTGATCTACCTTATAGGCATTGTCAGCAATAGTTTTTATGAAGAGAGGGAAGCTGTAGTAACAGAAATAAAATAATGAGTCTTCATAAATGCATTAGACAAAGACAGGAGCAACAGATGTTTCTTTTTTCTTTTTCTTTAAACTGAGTGTGTTAGCACAAGAAAAAATGTTGTTCTCTGCTGACTGCTCCAGCAGAATGTTGCTGCTGGTATCAGCTCTTATTGAAAACAGAAAAAATGGAAACAAGGTCTTGCTTCACATTGCTGTAGCTACACCTGGTTTTCTACAGCTGATCTTTACTTTCTAGAGGAGAGTTCACTTAGCAGAGGATGAACTGAGGCCAGCAGTGCAAATAGTTCTGAGCTCTCTCTGCACCTCTGACTACAGAATGGGAAGTTTTGGGGACTCAAATTCAGAGAGAAAAACCCCCATGACTCCAGCCTGGTGCAGCTTAAACACTGTAGGCTGGCATCTAGCCAGATCATATGGAGACGGTGTCTTAGCTCAGTGTTTATTTGGCTTCTGACAGGCTTCCAAGGTAGCCCGTTGTCCCACTGAGCCTCAGAGTTACTTTTAAGGTCTTCAATGATTTACACATCTCCAGATGAAGCTGAAACTTAGGCACTGTCACCTCTTTTTTCCTGCTCCACCTGCTGTCCCTCCTTACCTGGCTGGAGGTCCACTGCCCTGTGTGTGGATTCCATGTGCTGGGTCTTGAATCATTTGTTAAAGAGCTTTTTCCAGAAAAAAAAAAAAANGTACAGAAGTGCCAGAATTTGGGAATGCTTCAGACTACCCAGGCAGCGACTGACTTGGTGTTTGCCTGCTGTGCAGGGCTAGGGGCACCGGCCTCGGTCATGGACCAGGGCTCCCTGCTACTGCCAGACATAAAGAAAAGGCCAAAACCACTCCTCCACAAATGAATTTGTGTGGCTGAGAGTCTTTCCCTTGTCTCATGTGAGGTACAAATCTCCCAGCAGCAGATTAGGACTAATGGTGCTTCTCCTTTTGTTTTCTGGTTCTTTCAGCTATGGTTGCTAAAAAGTACACTCACAAAGGACATTATTTTGTATTAAAGGTCCATGGCATTTTTTCTCCCAATTAAGCTGTGCATTTTTGAAATGCACAGCACAGTTATTTCTTTTTAAAAGGTAGGGGAATTCCCAGTAGTTTGATCTGTTTACTGAAATTTTTTGCAGCTCGAATAAGGTTTTCCTGCAGATAATAACTGATTTATTTTTGTCAGTGCCATGCCACGTACCAGTTCTAGGCCAAAGCAATTAGAAACACATATCTTTTGTTAGCTGAAGAAATCTGATGTAACAAAATGTAAGCCTGGATACCCAGACTTCTGCAGGAAGCAGGCTGTCTGGAGGACTGTGATAGAATGTCCTCTGCAATGCTGAAGCCAGGCAGGAGCTCACTCACAACCTGTGACCACCTGTGTGCCTACAATTCTTAGGGCTTATTTGGAAATTTTAGCTTGTCAGAGGCCTATCCTGATGTAGGACCAAGGCTATTTATCCCCCTGGATATTCCTTTGCTATTATTAGTAAAGAAAAGAGTATACACAAAGTCACTTTTTCTTGAGCTGTTGAAAAGGAGCTGTAGTTATATATGTTTCTGCAACCACTGGCACAGTCCTGCTCTTGTCTGTCATCTCTAGATACTCTTGTTTTATGAAACACTGAAATCACATTGTGCAAGCCAAAGATATAATTTTCTTCCTTTCAGTCAGGAATGGATGGTGGAGAAACTCCACTATCAATTTAATTCATCAGCTTCACTGGCTGTATTTCAAATTTAATGGCTTTCAAATATATTTCTAATTTGCTGTTAAGAAAATTAAAATAAAATTCCTAAATACATTGCCAAAGGCAGCATTCAATACAGACTAATCTACACCTCAGAAAGGCATTCAATATTTTTTTGTCTGTAACTACACATAATTAGTGTGTCTGCAATAGGCATGTAATTTTTATTATCTCTGAAGAGTTTGGCAGGGGGAATACATCATTACCTGCACATCTAATAATGTGTAATGCTACAATTCATTTTCTGAGATGCCATGTGTACTGACAAAAAACATTGACTTTATCTTTCTCTTTGTTTTTTTATAGACATAGCAGAAGCCTAGCAGTCTGAAGCAGATAAAAAATAAGGATGGACAATATGTTGGAAAGACATTTACATAAACAGTGAGTAGTAGTGAACAGCAAAAACCAGTCCAAAGATTCAGTGAATAACTGCTTATTTTAAAGACTCAGGGAATGTCAAGCAACAACAAAAAAAAGTACATTCTATCCAGTAACCTTGAATGTGGATCTGTAAGTGGTTTTATGCACATGTAAAATAGCATAAAAATGGCAGACTACTGGGACATAAATAAACATACAATTGCTTTTTATTGTTGGCCTTTGGGCCACGCACAGTGCAATCTCTTAAATATACAATTTTACTATGAAATGGGTTTAATTATCTCACTAAATTATGGACATGAGTGAATGGAATAGTTTAGAAGAAGTAGCTACAGACATGAAGCTGCACTGAGAGCTGCTCAGATTTGTGTAGTTACTTGAAGAAGGAGTCTTTGTATAAGGAGTAGTAGCATACTGGAAAAGGTTGCGTAAAGAGGACAGTGATGAAGAGGACAAAAGCTCCTCGAAGGGTTGTTTTCTGAGAATAACTATGAGAAGAACTAGGCTAATAATTAGAGTCCCTATCTGGTGGGCATGATTCTTCAAAACATTGTTTTGATGGACCAGCAAGCAAATTCTGCCTTTCTGAGGCACCTATTGGGATCAGATTTATTTTTCTTGCAGTCAGTGAAGCCTCAAATGTGATCCTGAAAGCCCACGTAAACCATGAAGATCCCCCACATGAAGACTGCTTGTCAGCTGTGAGATGTCATCTGCAAGAGCTAGAGGGTAGATGTGTCAGGAAGTACACTGTGAATATGGCTATTCCTGCAATCCTTTCAGTAGAGCATAAATCCACACTTTCAGCCATAGAAATAATTTAAGCAGAAAAATGCAATTTAAATTGTTACATTCCTTCTATCTGAATGGAAAACAAGCATTTCTGGTGCAGTTCTTAGTTGGTTTTAATAATTTCTTCCTCACACTTGCACTGAATATGAACAGGAGGAAAGAAAAGTCACTTAAAATAAGAAGTACCAGTAGGACACTTCCATGAAAAGGAAGCTCTGTAATTAAATATTTGAGATGAAAAACTAAAAACCCTTCAGCTGCTAGATGTCCTGTATTAAACTTTAGAGCTGTAAGTCCCTTCTTCAGGTGCGGAAGTTCTGTGGGTCCAGCTGGAGTCTTGTGAGACCGGTGGTGGAAGCCGATCTTCCTTGCTAATGGAAAATTTGTTTTCTGCCACACACCATTTCTCTTCTGCAGAATCCAAGGTAATGTTTTTTTGAGAAATGTATATTTTATTATTTTATTAATTGGGGTTGCTAAGATCGTTTTTAGACTACAAATCAAATTCTGCAGTTATATTACTATGAATGCAGTCAAAAAATGGAACTTTTCTGTCTTAGTGGATGCTAAAATAATATTTAGTTTATAGGAGTGCCAGAAAAAAAATCAACTAGTAAGTTTATCTGGTCTAGTTACATGAATTGGCCCCTTTTTACCATGATCTACAATTGGAATACCTTGTGATTTTTCAGAAGTGTAAATGGTCCTGTCTTCTCTTGGCACTTCTGAAAGAGAATACACCTATTTCTCTGTATATGATAATGACTGCTAATATATGTTGAATCTGTAGACTGTAACTTTTTTTTTAGTGGATTGTTTTTGAAAAATCTGATCACGTAGCAAAAAGGAGCATATACAATAATGTTTTAAGATAAATATCCTTTTTAGCAGCTTGCACTGAAAGCTTTAAAATAAAAGGATGATGAAAAATTTGAAATAGAAGAATGATTTTTCAGGAAAATATTTTATGCTCAGAAGGAAATATTACCTGATTGTCAAAAATCCTCTGTTGATATCTGCTGCATGTGTACATTTCTCATTCCCTATTAGAGCTTTCATTCTTTACTTATTTTCAATTTTTATTACGACTATAATGTGAGACTAATAATACAAAGTAATTTTTTTCTGCAGTTTTTGGAAATATCACTTTTGATGCCTAAGCCACCTGATTTTTGCAGACTGAATATTTTACACTGAGAATGAAAAAAAAATGCAGTACTCCAAATAATGAGTTGCTATGTAAAATCATTGCCTTAAGTACCATTTCTCTTTTCTGTTTTAAATGTTGCTTTTCCTTGTCTTTGACTGCAAATGTTTCTCAAGTTTTTTCAGGGACTGAAACTGTGCTTCAGAAATAATAATATAAAGAATGCCAAAGCTATATTTATTAAACAAACAAAAATCCCAGAGAGTTCTACCATTTTCTTTTTTTTTTTTGAGACTTGCTTGGCTAATGCAGTAACACAGAAGACTAGAACAATTTTACTAAAGGAAACCAGTACATATTGTTGTTTTACTAAGGGAATTTCCATAACATTACAAATGCTAAAAGCTTACCTAGAACTGATTTTTTTCCTCACATAATTATCAGTTATTAATGTTTATAAATAGTTATTTATGCATAATTAGAGACTAGATACATTTTGAGGACCCCAGATGATAAATTTTAAATTGAACTCTTGGTTTCATTACCTTTTAGGGGTCCACTATTTTGTGGGTTTGGGCCAAACACAATGGTTGAGACGACTTATGTTATTTCAGAAACAGTGGCTACTGGTAAAACCAGTGAAAATTGAAATTCAAGGAACTGTTTACTGACATAAATACCAATAAACTACAGAATTACAGCCCATTCCTCTGAGACTCTATGCATCAACAGTTAGTCTTAAGTGATTCAGTCGTGACTAATTACAAATTACCAGTCCTGATCTTTAACACTTCAATCAACCTTTAGTTGTGCGGTTTATATATAATTTGTCTCTGTTTATGGTTTTATGTGATAACTGTGCCAATCTAAATGTCATTAAAATTGACGTGGAGGTGGTGGAGGCTTTCTCACATAATACTTTTTTTTTTTAGATGCATCTCTTTCTTTGCTCTACCTCTTTGTTTTTACTCTGCAGCTTCTTTTACTGACTGCCTCATAGTTCAGTGGCTCTTGTTGAGTTGCTATGAGGGAAAAAGGGGAACCAAACATCTCTGCAGTCCAAACATGACCAGTTGCATTGGACCACTTGGAGTAGTGTGAAGTGCTAAGTGCATGACGTAGATGTCACCAGCAGTAGGGCAATGGACACCGCAGCTATATCAGCCTTATGCTATATTTGAGCTTATGCTGTATGCTGAGAGGTAGGGTTTGAGTATTTTATCTCAGTGTTATTGTGACAGCTCTTTCTGGAGTCTGGGAAAAGATTACATTGTGCTTCCCTAGCCCTCTGAGACATGCCAGGCTTTTGGAGACTGCTCTGGGATCAGTGGATCATCTTCACTGTGTGGAGCAGGTACACCCTTCAGCCACCAAACCCAGGGATGTGAATTCTACATTACGGAGTCCTCATAGATTTAGATGGGAAGAGCCAGATACCACACAGAGACACCAATAGGAGCCACTAATAGAAGGGGGGATTTTCAAAAACCTCAAATGCATTATTCATTGGATTCTCTGACTACTAAATCAGAATTGGGCACTTTCTTGCAGGTGGGAATCCTCAGACAGGGTTGCCCCTCTTGGAATTAACTTTCTGAAGTATATCTGCTTTTTTCAGTAGTCCATGGCTTAAAGACCAAAAATTTCTGTTTCTTCTTGTGGTCAGTATCTCTTTTAGTTCATCATTCATTTCTCTAGCTTCTGGCTGTGGTTTGTGTAGGTGGTATCCTTTGCACCCTTAATGATGTCACAATTCCACACTTGTTTTGGTGAGGCTGATAGATACCATGTCCTAAATGTGTTTGGAGTATACTGACAAATTCAGACATTTTTTTGATGAGGTAGCTGTTTCTAGTTCAGTTAAACATTTAGAGGGGCCTCTAGGCTGTCAGTTTCACACAGAATCACACACAGAGAATATTCTGAGTTGGAAGGGACCCACAAGGATAATTGAGTCCAACTGTTAAGAGAATTGGTTTATTCTATGGCACAGCACGGGTTTTTTTTGGTAGGAAAGGATGCTTTAAAAACTCCAGACAGCAGCAACGGAGCGGTTTAGGTTTGTTGCGGTATAGCGCTGAGGCAGGAGACACCTGAGCTGCAATCTTTTGTTTGACTTCAGTCACGTTTTCTTTCATTTGTGGGCACAAAACTGGCTCTGTAATTCTGGACAGAAATTGCTGAGTGGCCTGGTGTGGTGACTGCTTTTGGCAGCACAAAGCTCACAATGCAGGTAACTTTGCTGTTTGAGCTACGTGAGCAGTGTGCTCTCCCCCTCTTCATCTTGTCTTAGATCTCTGCTTGTTTAGGGATCACTGTGCTGCACTTCATTTCATAACATAGATGTGCTGTCAGGATTGTCTGTCTGTGCAAATCCAGCCCAGCATGTCTCTTTAAAACATTAAGTCCTCATGCAGAGCCAAACCTTTTGGGTTAGATCCCTTTTAGAATCAACAGCACCAGCTGTGAATATATCAGCTGCAGGATGAACCTTGAAGTCATGTGCTGCATGTTTCAGGCAGAATTCAAGTTTAATTGTGTGTGGGGGAAAAAAAAGAAACAAGAAACATTTTCAATTTTCTGACCGCAAAGATAACCTCCCACCAGGGGTCAAATCCACGTTTATGTACTTGAGTCATTGTTCTTGATTTTAAAATATCTTCTAAATCATCAGCTCTAATGAAAATGGTTGGGTATTGAGAATTTCCAGATGTACTCTGCAATGTAGTTTTCTGATGATAGGTCAGATATCCCTTAAAAAAAAAAATAACCTGTATTTTTGCTGGTTTTGACTGTGAAATTAAAAATTTCTTTTTAAAGAAATTTCAAGAATTTTTTAAAAGAAATTTTCCAAGAATTTTCTTGAAGTAAAATGTTACCATATGATTACTGATAAAAACATTTCTGTCAGTGTTGGGGGTAGGATCACAAAATGCTTTCTACTTGGGAGTAACTTACAGTTTCTGAGGTTGTTCTAAAACCAGTGTGTTTTGACCTCATGAGCTGTTTAAGCCCAATGACTCTCAGTTTTGACTTAGCAAGAGATAGGAAATTATTTCCTTGTGTAAAAAAGGATACGGGATCCTGCAAGCAATGCATTTTGAGATGTTAAAATAATTTCTTAAAAGCAGTAATTCGTGATTGAGCAGATCTGTCAATTGCTACTTTTGTGTGAAGAGAGCTTATTTTAGGTTGCTTTCACTTCCATATCCCTGGCCAAATCGCTATGCTGAAGAAATGCAGGAAGCATATTGTGGTGCTTGATTTCCCAAAAAACTTTTGGACCTTTCTACTGGCCTTTCAAATCATAGCAAAACTGCAGCAGGGCAGCCCTAATTTTTTCTTCAGCATTTCACATTTATTAATACTAGACTATATGTACATATTTTTAGAAGCAATATGAACTTGGCTGCCAATGTAACCTGTTGTTTTTAGAAATATCAGAGATGAGTACTAAATGCCACAGTGTACCAATTCTTAATATTTCTTTTTCTTATGCATAACTTACTGAAAGAAGTAGTACATAATCTTTGGATCTTAAACTACATTTTTTTCCTTTAAAAAAGAGATATTGATACATTTTGCATATATGGGAAAAGAGATATAACACATTGTGAACAGTATTCATTAAACTTCATCACAGTCTGTATTAGTTTGTTAGGGTGTCAAGGGACAGAAAAATGCATTTTGTTTAAACTGATTTTAGTTCACTGAAGAAATTCCTCTTGTGGTAAGCAAGTGAGTGCCTAGGAACTTATTTTTGCAGAGCAAGTGGGAATCTGTTAGAAATTATCTCTAGATAGGGTGCATGAGCTGTGTAATGAAATGCTTTCAATACCAGACAACATTTGTTTTTAATATAAAAGTAGTTGGACATGAGAATTGTCTCCCTAAAGTAGTTCTTGGACATGTGATTTTCTGCCAGTAAAAATGTTTTCTAAATTTTTATTGAATTAGTTTCCGGTTCCTGCAAACTAGTTATTCCAAGGTATGAAAATCAATTCTGACATTTCCATTTTTAACATTTACTTTAGTGCCTATTTTGTAAAGAGAAAACTAGCAAATTGTGCATGCACATCTCTAAGATCTTGTACCTGGATGTGGTGAGTAGTGGACGCCTAGGAAAATAAATGAGAAGCAAGACAAGTGTGGCTTTGCTTTGGCCTAACAACTTCTGGCAAGCAGGGGGAGATGGCAGGCACACCGCTCTTTTGGATAGCCACCAGCAGACATGCTATTCATAAAGTTATCTTGCCTTTTTTATAATGCATGTCAATATCCATTTTCCACAAAGGTCTTTGGCAATGAGTGTGGAGTGATGGGTGATGAAATCGTATTTCCATTTGTTTGCTTGTCCTTGAGTGCTCTATATCTTAGGCTGAAGAATGAAATGTTCTCTATTCACTTTCTCTGCACTATTCATGGATGTGTAGACTTCCTTCCTATTCACTCTTCATTTCTGTAAAATAAATATAAGAACATTAATCAGAATGGGAAAAAGAAATGAGAAGAGTCAGAGCATGCATTGTAGTGTTTTGATTTTGAAAAAAAATTAGAATTTTCTGATGAGCAGTATAACAAAAAACCCCACAGCTGACCGTAAAATCTGCTTGTGTTGTCTTTAGTGAAGTAAATTTCTTGCAATATTAAATTTGACTGATATTAGTCTGTAATTGTAGTATCATTGTTTTCTTAGTAATTTTAATCACATAGAAATGGTTTGAGAGACTGGTAAATTTGGAAAATTGTTTCTTTTCTTGTGAGACAGAGAGTTTACAGTGCTGAGGTTGCCTGTTTAGAGTGAAGGCATTTAAAAATCTCCAGTAGTTATGTAGCCCACCAGATTTCACTAGAGAAGAATCCTAGGCCAGATCCAAAAATTCCATAATTGTCCCCAGAAGGACACTGAGTTAAAGAAGACCAGACTCAAACAGATTTGCTTCTCAGTCCTGCAGGGACTTATCATGAAAAACTTTCAAAAATTCTTGTTCAGAACTGAACTAACAAACCTTGAAGTGTTGCAAAATTAAGCACAGTAAAAAAGACTATTCAGATAAGGACAATATTTTTGATAAATTAATTTGTTACCTGAATTAATCTCCTGATAGAAGTTTTACAAAACTACAATAAAAGATAAAAAAATCCTCACTCATAAAACTTTGACATTTTGTATTTAAACGTAATTTACAATTTTTCTTCCACAATGGATTTATGGCCTTTCTTCTTAAACCAGGAGACCTACATGACAGGAAGGAATGTCTTCTCTATTACTAAACTAGTACCTTAAGCTGGTGACCTAAGTTGAGTTTGTGCTAGCATCCTTCTAAGACATATGTTACAAATACACTAGGATTTCTTCACCACCAGTCACTTCCTCATGGTCTACCAACAACTCTCCACACAGATACTCAGATTTTTAGACTTTTTGTATTACAACATTCTCTATTTGGATGATATGTCTCAGAATATGAATCTGAAGTCTTTGTCAACTTGGAGAGCCAGAATTGTGGTCTAGGTCACTGGCCTAATATTTAATGAGTGACAGAGTTTACACTCTGGAGTTAAAGCTTCAGGTGAAGTAGAGACTGACCTTTATATATGAATGCAAATCAATTAAGTTGGGTTAGTTTGTTCACTTAGACATAGCATGCCCTGTGTTGTTCTGCCATTAGTTCTCCAGCTAGACCCTTCTGAAGATTCAAACTGGAGTTCCAGTGATGGGAAACTAGGGAAATTACAGGGATAATCACATTTGTAATCAAATAGCAACTTAAAAAAAAATCTGATAAACTATATTTTCCCTAAAATAATTTGGAAACACAATATTTTTCGATTAATGGCGGGCTCTTGAAAGGGATCCATGTCACTAGAGACCTGATGTACTTAATATCAAGCCCAGAGGAGAGAGAAATGTTGTTTTCAAGGGTATTTGCCTCCAAATTTCTTGCCAGGAAGACTGAAAAAAGATCACCAGCTTCCTGATTCTATCAGACATGCATTGTTTTTCTACCAACTAACCTCGAGGGTTCAATGTTGTGTGTGTGTTGAAATCAACAGAATATTCAATGCTTATTAGAGAGCTGCTGTTTTGTTTTGTTGTATGAATTAATGTCTGTGCAAATAGAGGCAGTGTTTTGAGTCCTCATGCAGAAGAATGAAAGAATAGCTTGTCAGATGGGCTTCTCAGGAGGTACATTTGACAGATAATCAGTAAAATACAATTCCTTTTATCTCTGCACATACACAGAAATATAAAGCACTGTTCTGATAGTGTCTCCTCCCTTTCCTCAGCCCAGCAGCCCCGTGTTTCTATCCAGTTTCCAACCACACAAGCCTCTACGGTGGCAAGGGTTGGAATATTATATTACTGATTGACAAAGTTATTTTAGTAGATTTTTATTCTTGAACTTGAATAACATATAATGATGTTGCTAGAGTGGGTAGGAACATAGGAATGGTTTGCATCTCCAAGTCATTGAATCCAGTTTTCTGCTGCTCCAACAATAATATAATTGAATTGTATCTGATTTGAAAACATTTTGTTTAATCCTACTTCCTGCTTTTGGAAGTTGTCCTGTCAGCTCAGTGCTTAAAGGTAAAAAGACTCTTGTCTTCCCTGAGTCTGATTAGTGGTTTGACCGTGGATGGTAGGGTGTCACTGATCCTGACACAGTAGTGCAACTCTTAATTTTTTCCCCAGTTCTCTCTTGGAAATACCTCTCTTACACATTCCATATTTGACTTATTCCATTATTTGCCATATGCAAATAAGCCTTTTGTTTCACAGTCCTCCTATTACTGTATATTATACTCAGGTCTTTTTCCTTCTTGTGTAGTTTCAAATATAAGATTGACCAGATTTGAATGAATAAATTTTTCTTATTCATTCAGAACTGTATAACCTTGCATGTTTTCCTGCTGTATTTAATCCCATATTTCCTTCTCTAGTATTCAGTGTAATTCGCTTCTTCCTTTTTGCCTTTTTGGTATCTTTTTGCATAGGCAAAGTTTCCCTAAGATGTCACCACATCTCCTTGGCAGATTTCTGTCTTATTCTTTTTTGTACCAAATACATTAGTGAAATTGTGAAATTAAGAGTGATACCCTAATTACTACCCTAATTATTACCCTACCCTGCTGTATTCTTCTAGCCCTATACATCTTATTTTATTATTATTTCTCACCTAAATTTTAATAACTTCAATTCCTCTCTCTTCCTTCATTATTCTATTAATCACTCTGTTTTCCTACTAAGTTAATTATTATCTATTTTAATTAATAATGTCCTCTCTCTGGACTTGGCAGGTATTTGACTTCCAGCTTAATTATTAATTAATTGATAGCTCTACATCATCTCTGATGGGATATGAGTTGACTTATCAAAGAAAGTCAGTTTTCCACACAAAGCTTTCAGATGAGGATTATGGGATTCATTTCCAATAGATACTTGCTACCTTCTGTTCATCTAGTGAAACTGAAAACAGCTCCTTCAGTTCATCACTTCAATACAGCTCTTCCAGATTATGGACAAGCAAGGGGAAATGAAGAGATGAAAAACCTGAAGAGACATTATACCGAATTCACCTGTTTTGTGTATTATTTAAGAATTGCAAACATGACATTTTCCTCTTTTTTTTTTTAGTGGATATTTCACGGACATTTATAGAATGATTGTTGTGTTCTTACAGAGTAGAGTCCATTCAGATAGAAATCTACATATATTTTGCTCATCAAGGTGATACAGTCAGTGTGTTTTTCTCCTCTATATGTTGATTTTAAGACATACCAGCTCAAGTAGCTGTGAATCGTCCAAGTCCTGAAGGTATCACAAGCACAGGGTGTTTTCTCAGTAACCTTTAAATATAGATAGCATTCCTTAGTTTTGGCTTTTCCTTTTCGATCTGCCCTATTTTTTACTTCTGCATAATTATCCTCACATGACATAATTAATTTCAGCTGTATTGATCCCTCCTCATATATGAAAAAGCTTCCTGGCTACTGTAAATCTTCATCAGCAAGGCTAATTCCCTTACAAGTATGGAGCTTCTGTTTGGATTAAAGCACTGAGCAAAGATTAAACCCATTTATATTTATTCATTCTTTTGACTTCTATATTCCAATCCAGGAGGCAGCTTTGGAAGGCTGTGATGGTTTTGATAGCCTGCCATTATGTTGTTTTTATCCTCATGTACTTCAGTACTTAATCTGATTATTATTTATATCAAAACCAGTAAATGATCAGCTTTGTGTTCATGCTTTTAGGACAGCTTTTACAGCCTGATAACCCAGTCAGTGTTCATGATTTCCCTTTCCAGAACACTTTTTCAAGTGTTCTTGAAGGAAGGAAAATAAATGTAATAATAATGGTATAATTTCTTCTGAGATAAGAGTTCTGAATATGTTTGTTTAATACTTTAAGGTGCTGGACCATGTGACTCGCATAACTCAAGGAGATTTAAGACAGCTCCCCAAAGAGTCCAACACCTTGAAGGACTGGAACCTCAGTGAGTATTTTTGGCTGGCTGTATTAGGCAACTTATTCTCAAAATTTTTTGTGTTCTTCATGGTCTTCTTGTGTGGATTACCCCACACTGCACTCTCATTTATATTTTTTTTTTTTCCTATATAAGCATGTGTGCAATTCAGTACATACATCTATTGACATAATCGTGTCAGCTAAGACTCAGAAATTGTGTAACCTCTGAGGTTAACTGGAACTGTTAGTAAAAATGTGTCACAACAACAGAGAGTTAATTTCACAGATCTGTGGGGCTTGTGCTGTGATACAAAACAGTTTTCTTGGCATAGTTACAGTTATGCTGGATGTGCTGTCTTGGTATAGGATATTGTTGTAATTCCTCACCTATAAATTGCAGTGCAGTCATTGTTCTGATGGTTCTGCCCAAACCAAACAGATTGTCTCCATAATCTGTCAGAAATTACTCTTTCAATCAAAACAAAAGGCCCAGAGAATTGTACAAGCCTGGCTCCCTGAAAAACGCCATCCTTTTAAAGACTCATTGATAAAGACACTAAATGTGACACATCCCAGAACAGATCCCTGTGGTCCCTTTTGTCACTGTCCTCCAGTATGACTCATTAGTCGGTGCCTCATGAATTCTACCTTTCCAAATGTACTCCGAAGTCCATGTACAGAAAAAATTAAATTCTTGTGTAATTGCAGGGTTTCTGGGAGACCATGTCCAGTTCAGTTACAAAAGTTTAGGCTAATAAATAAATGTTAATCCATCATGCATTCTCCATGGCAGATGGAAGGATCAGAATTACACAATTTTATATACTTACCATGAAGCTGTTCTGCTGGAATGGGACTTGATTCTGTATAATCACTAGTAGCCTCAAGTCAGTAGTGAATGTTGTCACTTCATAATGTCTTTACTTTTTGCTACCTATCTTAAAGGGGAATGTAGAAAACTAGATTTCATCTTCCTTTGGAAATAGTATGTGTTTGTAACTGAAGGTTGTTTCAGAGAAATGGTTGCATTGTTTAGTCGTTGGCATATATTAGGCTGTTCTCTTCAAATTTTGTTTGCCTTTAGGACCTCAAAAGTCTTAATTCTAATCTTTATTCCACAACATTCTGTGAAAAAACAGGAATACTTTTGATTTCAATAAACATGTTATTTTTCACTTAGTACAGCAATGGATCCATTCTCCCTGTTGATGATTATTGAAGAGTCTATTAAAAACATCCATCTGTTCTTCTTGAGATGACTGACTTTATAACAGCAATTCTATTTGAAACCAGTTCTTGTGTACCATGTTTACCATTTTGGTATTTAGTATCACATGTTGATGTAAGTTAGATAACTAAAAAGCAGGAAATCTATGTGTTCTTTGCCTAAGTTTTAAGAATACACTGTAATGATCACACACAGCATGAAAAAAACCCAAGAATTTTTATTAAACTGTAGCAATTTGAGACCTGATGCTCTACTGACTCTCATTTTTCAGCTATCCATGGTACCAAAACCACACAAAGCTTTTGGAAAATATGCACATTGACTGCTACTTTTCTCCTTTCTGAATATTGTCAAGAATTTTTAATTTTGATCTGTGATGAATAATTCATTTAGCTTCTTGTTGGGAGTTGAAGGAAGTTCCTTAGCTGTTCAGAAAGCAGTGCTCAGTATTATAAGGAATGACAATATAGTGTTGGTATTTTCTAATCCTTTAGCTGTTCCTTGGATATTTTGTTGTCTGTGCATAAATACTAAGTGCATACGTGCAAAAAGTAGAATAGTAGGCAACGTATGTTTTGGAAATATAATAGCAGTCTAATTCCTATCACACACACAGACACACAGACACACACACACATTAACTATGTCCACTGAGTGACAAATTTTAGGTCAGTTTGCACTTAAGAATGATAATGAAATATGTCTTATATTTGATGACAAGGATTTTGTAAATACACGGTTTGTGGTGATGGGGAGTGGGGCTGCAGCCGAGCCTCATCCCCAGTGTGCTACAGCTGTGAAAATCAGGTGAGCAGCATTGAAAGCAATGAGCCATGGAGTGCCCAGGTGCACTGACCAACCACCAAAGGGAACAGAGGGCACACAGGTGCAGTGCATGAACAATGAGGGTATAAAAGGCTGGGCTGAAGAACAAGAAGGGCAGATACTTGAAGCCTTCTGATATTATATGATGTTGCTCTTTGTGGGTAGATACCTGAAGCCTTCTGATATGGTATGGTGTTACTCTGTATGGGTTGAAGCATTCCAAAATTGTATGGTGATGCTTTGTGTATTGTGGCTGTCTTGACTGTGACAAGATTTGATGACAAAGCCACAAAAGGAACCTATGTTATTTCTGCTTCCTGTCTAGAGAATTTGGTATTCAAGTCCCCTGAAAGAGTTCATTTTGATATGACCTAAATATATAAATTTTTTACTTTTTTCTTTTTTTACATCTCCTTTTAAAAACTGCTTAATTTTATGGTTTGATATTGGCCGTGTGTTGTTGTCCTATTGATTTCCTTATTTTCTGTCTTTTTCTCCCCTTTTGATTGCATACCCCATACTACTCGGGGAAAGCTAGTTTTCTAGGCTTCATTTGCTGGGGGAGACTATCCACTGTGGAACACGTTTAAAATATGCATTATGTTCTTCTTGACATGTTAGCTGATAAGTGTTGTTTAAGATCAAAGGTGTCTGATTTAGAAAAAAAGTCTTGTAAGTGCCCTTGACTGTGGGTTAATGATACTATCACTTAATGGTACTTGTCAGTGAAGGCAGCCTGAAGGATTTGTAAGAGATGCAACTGACCAAGAATGAAGGCCAGAGCAAAAATGTGTGTGGAAATACTTGAAAGAGAAATTATATTTTTGTCATGGGAAAAGAAACAAGCTGTTTAGAAGCAAATTGAATAAATTTTCCTTCGTGTCCTGAGAGAGCTTCAAAAAAGATATTTCTAAATAAAAAAGATATTTTATTTAGAAAAATACAACAGGTCTGCTCTTTTTTGTTTTCAAGTATAAAGAAAATTAATAATAGGAAGGGTGTCCTGTTATCGAAAAGAATCTGGGTATATGGTGCATAGGATTTATGATCTAAAATAATGGAGATATATTTAGCTGTTTTATTCCTTTAATTGTTGTAGAATATGTAGGGTCTAGCTTGGATAATATGAATCCCATGGCATAACATTTCTTACTGCTCTCCATGCAGAGTATTTGGTTATTCTGTCCATTGCTGCAAACTATGGCTGTCAGTCACCTGACAACATGGGCCAGCTCTGTCCCTGGAATAACTCTGCTGAAGCTAATATAATTAGATGTTGAGTGAGCCTTTCCATTGTGTGCAGCCCATACAGTTAATTTAAAGGTGATAAGAGCTTAATTAACTCTCTTTGAATTTTCAGTGTAGTTTCACTTACTTTTCTGCTGATTGGTAACATATGTAAACATTGACCATGTGTTGTCAAACTCTCTCTTTTTCTCTTTGTTGCATGGCATCCCTTTTAATAACTGAAGCAGAAAATCATATATCATTGCTACTAATGTGATCTCTTTGTCCTTTTGTTCCCTCTCACACAACACTTTTGGTACATTCTGTCCTTTAACAGAGAAGTATGAGGCATAAGCATCTTCTTTAGCCTTGATAGGAGAAGAAGTAATACCTATTAACATTGAAAGGATTTCAACATATGGCTTGAAGTTTCCCCAGAGATACTATTTAAATTTAATTGAAGTCATCATTAATAATGATCCTTTCCTTCGCCTGAAACCTTGAGTTAAAACAGCAGAGCTTTCTCTTTGAATGTATGGTTTCTGCAGATGTGTATATTTCAACTGTCTTTTAATTAATTTCTCCCTGATGAGAAAAGTGTGAGTTGGAGGGAATGGGACAACTTAATCAGTGTAAAAAATTACATATCATACTTTCGAGCTTTTGTGAGGACTGTGTGGCATCCTGGGTAGTCAGCAATTAGACTGGAGGTTTAGCTGCAATGATTTGCAACTTTAATGTTCCCAGTTGTCTGCTCTACCCTTCTGGCAGACACCCTATCTTGTTGGTAGAAGTGGGGGAAGGGGCCATTTGCCTGTGTTTTGACTATTCCAGACTACAGTTCAGCACTTCATGTTGCTTGTGGGCACTGTTGGACTAGGATGTGTCCTGGTCATGCTAAGGTGTAGTCACATCTGCCTCTATCAGAGAGAGTTCAGAGTAGTGTAGCTGGAAGAAAGAATAGTGAAGGGCTCTGCCCTGCTCTGCTCCCCTCTCAGACTTTAATGTACAATTCTGAGAGTAAAGAAAAAAAACTGTTATTAATTTGAGTCAGCCAATCTGAGCTGTATAACTTGAGCAAAACCAGCAAAGTAGATAAAAAAGTTAAAAGTAGGAGTGTTAAAATTGATAGGGGTGCTTGGGGGGAAAAAATAGTAGGCTGCTATCTGAAATTAAAGCCAAGCTGACCTTTTTTTCATTGCTCTTTTAGCTATTGCTAGTTCACTTGGGTTATTCAGTGACTGAAAACTACTTGGGTTAAGACTGAGAATTGTTTTAGTATTTGCAAACATTGGAAGAATTGTATTTTCTTACTTTATGATGCTAAAGATTTTTTGCCTTTTGTGTAAAAAAAAAAAAACTGACTACCATTGTATAGGTATCTCTTGGGGTAGAAGACGTTTAATATGAGAAAGATCTTTAAAATAGCAGAGAAATGAAAGCTCATTGTGGAAAGCTCTGAAGCCAAACAATTCAAATGAGAGAAATAGCTTTAAAGGAAGAGTGCAACTACAGGAACCAAAGGCTGTAAAAACGGATAGATCTTCAGTTTTCATGTCTTGACTCAAAATTGGTTGTTGACCTGAGAGATAAATTTATTCCCAACAGGAGTTATGTTTATTCAAGTGCGAGTTGTGGACAATATTTTTCATTAAAATAAGCTAGTTGGGTAAAATTGAAAGGTCTAGTATGTAGAGAAATTCACAGCAGATCACCTACTGAGTTATTCTGATGTCAGCATTTGTATATGTGTGAAACTACTTAGAAAAATGGAGCAAAGCAATGAGATAGCAATTACAATTTTATGAATAAGCACCTCACTTATGTTATGATACGCCTCTCAATGTATGTGCAGCTGGTCTCTTTCTAAGCTCATTTACACCTATTAAATGAACCTGATTTACCCTCTGGTGAAACCAGCGAAAACCCTGTTATTCCCTGCTGATTTTAATAAGCAGCTCCTACCCTATTGATGTTGCTGATATAATATTGTGTATCAGATAGGCAGGGGGCAGTTGATATTAGTAGTTTTCAAGTAACACTTCCAGGAAGGCAATTTCAATAAAAAGTGGAGAGTTTGCACACCATGATGAAGGCAGAGCAATCAATACTTATGCTTGCTTGCTGGTACTTTCCTCTCACTGTTCAATATTTCTGAATTTTTGTAAGTCTCTGGCTCATCCAGGATTATACTTATCAGTAATGCCACCACCCCAGATAGTGTTTCATTTTCAACTTTCCAGGGTTGTTGGAGTTGACATTTTCTATTTCATTTTTACAAAAGGCGTATTTCATCTGATTTCATCCACTGTACCCTGTAGTGTGCTGCTGCTGCCTGGCAAAGCACACAGTTGGCTCCTAGATGTGCCCTCTCGTCTCCTACAGTGACATTCTTGATATGAGGTAAACATTCTTCAGTGGACAGATCCTTCTAGTTTCAGTTCCAGAGTGTCACTGGTTGACACATCACAGCCTTGGATCCCAGCTGGTGACAAGGCTGGATACTGAAGCCCTCACTTGGCTGTAACTCTTACACAGCATGTTGTACATCTGTATAAACCATACAGCATAGGCTCAAATGTGTAGGATGATATTTTTTATTTACAAATAATAACCAAGTTTGGATATTTAGTATTTCTAGTGGAATAGTTATCTTCCTTCTCCTTGCTCCATTTTTAGTTGGGTTAAGTGTGCTAATAAATGTGGCACTTGTAATGATTTCTAACTGGTTTGTGTCACATTTTCTGGGCTAAAGTTCATGTAAACATGCAAACTGTTTAAGAAAATAATCTATCCTCATATTAAAAAAATTTCTCAGAATGAGTCTCCTGTTTTCTGAGATTCTGTCTTGAAAATCTGTTGCTCTAGTTTTTATAGCCAATTGCTTTGTAAACTTATTCTAAAGTTCATGAATTAGGGACATGAAAGATTACAATTACATCCTATTTATCAGACAGCTATACCAAAACAAGCAGAAGTCACAGATGTACAGAAATAGCTATCAACTGACAAAAGCATGGGCCATGCATCAGGCCAGGACAGCAGTATGGATGAACCTTGTTGTGATCGCAGATGTTGGGAAGCGCTTGCAGGTGAGCTCTGGTCAGTGAAGTCTGTGGAACTAAGCATGCTGTGATTTCATGCCTGTTTCTGTTCAAGCTACAAACAGAACCTTCTCTGACTGGAGTTTACCTTTCTAATTTGGCCCAAAACTTTTTTTTTTTTACTTTCACTTAGCTTTGTGCTTGAAAGAGAAAAGGCGAGAAGGTAAACCTGATGGCACATTTTTGAAACAAAGGCATTAAATCAGGAAGGAACTGTGCTTTCATTGAATGAAGGTATTCTATTTCTGAATCAACAACTAAGTGGAGATGCATCAAGTAAATATTTCAACCTTCCTTGCCTCGGTTTAATGTACAGTAGGATAATTCTTTAGAAGAAGTTATTGTGAAGGATTTTTTGGTAGTTTTATGTGATAGGGTGTCTTCTTGTCCACAGTGCACATAAAAATAAGTAAAAAATATTGAATGTGGATTACCTGTTCTAAATGGTGCCAGTGGATCATGTTAACTTTACATTTTTGTCATTATTGAATCTTAAAAAGCTTTTACAGCAATGAAATCTGTAGCTTTGCTCCTGGTTGCCCAATAGGAAGTGTACAAAAAGGCTGTATCATTTTGTATGGCCCCAAAACACTAATTTCAAGAGCAATCACTTTTTTTTCCTTCTTGGAAAGTGTCAAGCAGCAATTGAGTTGTACACTCACCTGTTCGTATTACCATATATCATGGTCCACATCACCTTATAATTTAGTTACTAACTCCTTTTTTAGACAAAAATAGAGAGATATTTCTTGACCAAAGGGGTTGCATTTGAACAGCTTCAAGGACATCTTGTATTGGCTGAGCAGGATTTCCTTGTGTCTATGTAGTAAAAGCTAATTAACCCTTTTCACAAATGTCAGTACTCTTCAAGTCTAATAAGTTAACCCTCCAAAAGAAAAAAAAAAAAGAATTTTTTTAAAGAAGTAAATACCAGGATGTTTTTTATTTCATTTGAGTGGCTGCTTTCCAATATTTTGCTGTTTCTGTGTTGAGCTTTAAGACTATGGGTTTTTTCCTCAAAGAGCTAACAGTCCTTGGAGTGACTGGTTTTATAACAAAACAACACAAATCATCTTTTAGATCCTGCTAATTTTTCTGACTTTTTCTGGTGTTGAGATCTGCTGAAATGCTAATAACTAGTTAGCTGACTTAGCTGCTTTGTCAGCTGCTGCACTTAGTCTTCACCAATGAGCTTCACTCAAAATGAGAACTGTAATAATGAGAAAAAAAAAATCAGGTTATTTCAACAAGTGGTTATGGTGAGTAAAATGGTTTAAAATGTCTCTTCCTGCTTCCTCACACACAGCAATGTCACAGTAGGACTTAATGAATAGATGTGAAAACACATTGATCTTGCTTCAGGAGTAAGTCTGGACAGGCTGCCAAAAAATTTTGGCAGAAAAAGTCTTAGCCTTTCGTATAGGTCAAAAGTCAATTCTGTTGAACATTGTAACACATTGCAAAAAGCTGCTGTCCTTTAAAATTTCTATTGAAGGACCCTGTTGCCTTAGATCTTTTAATGGTCTGAATAAGTGAGTAATGGCATAATAATTAATTACCTCTTATGTAAGGTATTTCAGCCAGAGATTTCAAAGTCATGGTTATGTCAGAACCCAAGTACATTAAACCCCAGTGTGGATTCTTTCTTTGAGGGGTAAAGTAGTTTGAAATTACCAATGCTTAAACTAAGAAGGATTGAGCAGTAGAGAATCAAGGCCACTTTATTTCTCTCTGAGAGCACTGGGAGAAGGATGTAGTGCATTTTAGCTTGTGCTCTTTAAGTGCATACCTGCAGTGAACATATTTTAACACTCCTGAATGCCTCGTGGGATGAAGAAGCAGAAGAGTGTCTCAAAGTAGGGAGCCTGCTTCTTTTTCATCTGTAGATAATTCTGTAACAAATTGTAGAAAGTAAGCAGTTACATTCACTTTTGGTAGATTTTCTTTTTTTTGTGCTCTCATAAAGAGGTTCTATGATTTAAGAACCGTGAATTTCAGCATGATTCTAACAGCTGTAGGCTCACGAGGCTTGCTCATGATAGATTAGCTTAAGCAGTTATTAATGCTTTTGTAGAATCATTAGCAATGTGATATTAATAAGAAAATATGGAAATGTCATATTAGTGAGTGAAATAGAATGGTATACATGATATATGAAATCAAAAATTTCTGATTAAATCAAAAGGTGTTTTTTCATTCATTTCAGTGGTGTTTGCTTTTATTTAGCTCTGTAAGTTAAAAGGTGCTAATATTTTATGTAATTCCTATAAAATATCCTAATTAAAATAAAGTACTGGAGAAAATTCCTTCTAGCCATTGATGGCTATCATGTGTGTCTGAAAGTGCTAGCATCAAAATAACACTTTACAACCCATGAGAGGATACATAAATCCATCAAAATTAGGTGAGGATTCATATCTCATTTCCCTCTCTTCTTTCTACGTCTATTCTTCTTTCTGAGAGCAGAAATGAGTCAAGTACAAGAAACTTGTAAACTAACAAGAAACTAAACAGAGATACATTACTTAGTTGCTGTCCTTTAGAATTTCTGTTGAAGCATCCTGTTGCCTTAGATGTTTTAATGGTCTGAATAAGTGTCAATCTAAAATGTTCATTATCTCCAGAACACAGGAATCTCTGAATATCTGTGGTGAGTTGACCCTGCCTCAATGCCAGCTGCCCACCAAAGCTGCTCTTCCATTGCCCTCTTCAGCTGGACAGGGGAGAGAAAATGTAATGACAGCATGTGGGTTGGATGAGAAGGGATCACTCACCAGTTACCATCATGGACAAAATAGACTTGACTCAGGGAAATGAGTTAGATTTATTCTTAATCAATCAGATCAGGATAATGAGAAATAAACCCACATATTGAAAACATCTTCCCCTACCCCTTCCTGCTTCCTAGGTTTATTTTTAGAGAGTAGAGAATTCACAAATTCTCTACTTGTTCACCCTCCAGTCACACAAGTGGACCTAGAGTTGAGGTTCTGGTCAGTTTGCTATCTCTTCTGTTCCTTCCTCTTCAGGGAAAGGATTCTTCACACTCTATCCCTGCTCCAGCACGTGGTCTGTCCCCTGGGAGACAGTCCTCCATGAACTTCATCCCATTTGAGTCCTTCCCACAGGGTGCAGTTTATATGAATTGCTCCAGCATCGGTCCCTTCCATGGGGTCACAAGTCCTGCCAGCAAATCTGCTCCAATGTGGGCTCCTCTCGACAGGTCCTGCCAGGAGCCTACTGCGGCACTGGCTTCCCATGGGATCACATCTTCCTTTTGGCATCCACCTGATCCAGTGTGGGGTCCTGCACGTGGATCTCTGCATCCCTGAGGTCTTTCATGGGCTGCAGGGGCATAGCTGCCTTCCCATGGGCTGCAGGAAAATCTCTGCTTTGGTGCCTGGAGCACGTCCTCCCCCTCCTTCTCCACTGACCTTGGTGTCTGCAGAGCTGTTTTGCTCAGTATTTTAAATCCTGTCTCTGCCTGCTGCTCAAGTTTTCTTTTCTTCCCCTCTTGTTAACTACGTTAGCCCAGAGGCGCTACCACTGTTGCTGATGGGCTCAGCCTTGGCCAGCAGTGGGTCTGTATTGGAGCCATCTGGCACTGGCTCCATTGGACCATAGGGGAAACTTCTGAGAGCTTCTCAGAGAAGTCAGCCCTGTAGCACCCTCTCTACCAAAACCTTGCCACGCAAATCCAGTAGAATGCAGAACATGCCTTTTGTAAGGGAAGCATATTTTTGAAGAAAACACATGTTTCTGTGAATACAAGGTTATCCAAGCTTCCCCCACATACTGCTGCAAAACAACTTGTCTGAGCTTTCTCCATGAAAATTGTCTCCAGCTACTGCCAGTTATCTCTTGGCAGCATTTATGATACTGTGGTGATTTTAAAAGACTGAAACAATATGTAGTATTATGTTTTTCTCTGTCCTACTGTAGAGAGACACAGTTTTCATATTTGCAGAGCGATTTTTAAACTTACATGTGGAATGTCTGACTTGCTAAAACAGATTATTTGACTTTTTTTCTGTCTAAAACAGCACAATAACTTTGTGTCACAATAACATTTTCTATGTGCTTGTAAGGTTGTGGTTGTTCCAGGGCTCATCTTTCCTAGCACATACACCAACAGATGGAGTGAACAGGGAAGATAGGGTTACCAGTGTAGTAACATCTCTTTTTTTCCATAAGTATATTCAGAATTATGATATAAAACTTATACAAAATTGCAAGCACAAACTTCATACTCATGTAGCCTTTCTTCTAAATTATACTTCTGTGAAGCAGAGCAGAAAGAAAATTCAATGGTTTAGCAAAAGGACATTTAATTAAGCATGGATGTTATCTGGTCTCTGTCAGTCTGAATCATGAACAAAACTGTTCCACTACGCAGTACCAAGTTGTTTTCAGATTTTTTGAAAAACCCAAGACTGATGGTTTTGTTCCTGTCTTAGAACAAGAAAATGCCAGAGTAATTATTGTTTAGATTACAGAGGAGAAAAAGTACACAAGCAGCTCTTAGTTTTATATTGGTTTCTGCTTTAATTCTTCCTTTTACAAATGTCATACTGCAATTAAATAACAAAGTATCTGCTGAATTACTGAAGAAGTATAGCAGGAACATCATCAGTGATTTTCCCCCAATATCTTGATAATCTCAGAAGGCTTTGGCAAATAATCTTTGATGTATTATACTAAGTAAAAATTTTGGTGTTTACAAAGCAATTAGGTATCTAAGAACTTCACTGTGGCAGATACAAAACATGGTTCTAGCAGTCAGTTACTCTTGTGAAAGAGAATTCCGATCCTTTTTATCCTTAATTTTATAGCTCTGTAAACTTTGCCTTTATGCTCCAAGTTCTTCACGCTTGAAAAGCACATACAACGGGTAAGATTAACAGTAAAATAAAGCCTAAAATCATGTTAGCAAATTCAGGATCAAGGGCCTTATTTCTTATTCAGTCTACTTCCAGTGAGATCAATGAGTACTAACATTATTGCCTTTACAGTGAAAAAGAAAACGTTTTTCCTCCCCTTGGCTTTCTCAAATCATCATTGTCAAAGCACAGTTCAGGGAATGATGTGGCTTCTTTTTTGTGTTCACTTTAATTGGAGTGTGTTGCAACCTTGAATGCTGCAATGATGAACATGCTATAAAACATGGATATTAGGGGGCTATAGGTTTCCAGTAAATCAGACTTCTTTCTAAGCACTGAATTTGTGGCCTTCCTGCTGGGCTGAGTAACAAAAGGATCTGCTAGTGTGAGCAGAAATCATTTTTGTTTTACCAAAACTAAAGACAGAGTCTGGTTAGGCTAAATCAGGAACTGAACCAAGTTGTCATGTGCTTGCCACACATCAATCAAGAGCTTTTTGTGGTTTTTGAAAGAAGAATTTTTTGTTTTTCTTATAAACCAATCCATTGTTATTGGTCTTCTGTAATTCTTCATTTGTATGGATTTCAGAAATCCCAAAATAATATGTATAAGTCTTGACTTGCAATTTTAGTTAGCCTCTGGTAGGAAGCAGTAAAAACCTGATGTAGAGAAAGGGTTCCATTACTTTGATAATTATTAAAGAACTCTAGTGAAGTATGAGCACATTTAGTTGTGCAGGGTATTTAGAGACATTTCAGGCCAGCCTGGGCATTGCAGGTTATTACCTTTATGAAGAAGCCCAGTGAAGGTATACATTCTATAGGCATGTGTTTGATCATGAAGTTATTAGCTAAGAATAAAATAGGAAAATAAAAATGGAGGAGCTGTTGGTTTAGTGAACAGGGTTTGAGGAAAGTTTGAGACCTCTTAGGCACTTCTTCACAGAGGAATTTGAAGGAAAATTAGTTACTGGGTTTCCTCTGCAGGAGGGAAAATAAAAACCCATGAATGGATCATCTGAGTGTAGGCATGCAAGGAGCTCTGCAGGCAAGGATGACAAAGTAATTTTTAAAACTCTCAAGACACCAGGCAGTGCAGCTTACCTAGTAGAGCCCTTTGAAAATTCGGGGAGAAAACTGAACAGTCAAGGGAATTAGTAAGTTAGACTTGTAGGAGAGAATAGCTAATTTCAGAACTGAAACAGATGATTTCTAATTCCCACCAACCTGTGGTCAAAGTAAGAAGGTTTCTCTTGTAAGCTGTTTTTGTGACTGCCAGGAAAAAACTTTTCTTTGTTGATGATGACTTGTAGTAATGTCTGTTTAGAGTAGTGTTGTCCCTTTTATGCTGTTTATTCAGACCAAACTGGATCTGCAGCCATCTGTACTTAATTGTTAACCTTGATATCCTTTTGTATACAATGGATCTAAACTAGCTGGCATACTTGACTCACCAAAGAATGGTACAACGTTTCATATTTTTGAAAACTTCTTGAAACATCTTTATTTTCTTGAAAAACCCTCTCGAACAATAAGACAATAAATAGGTAATTTGTGTGGTTTTTAGTATATATGTAATAAACTGTGTATGTAGAGAGCTTTTTAGAAATCATAGAAATATAGAATCAGAGCCAAGGGGGTTTGCTTAATTAGGCTGTGGGAAACTGAAAAGGGCACCTAATTAGCATCCCAACAGGCTTCCAGGCACGGGACAATGGGTTGGGGATTGGCTAATGGGAAACACCCAAGACGTTAGGTGATTGGGAGGCAGATTTCTCAATACAGGGATTCATCGTGCCCACCCCAAGACAAACCTTGCTCAGCACCAGCACTGAGGAACGGATGATGAAACTGCAGACAGATGTGATTCATTTGCAAGCAAAAAACAGGGCCACCACGGTGATCGTCCATCTTTCAGAAGACACCTGGACGATACTCGGAGCCATGATTGACTACCACCGGTGATCATCGCTGACCAGAAACAGCTTCTCCAGGAAGGAAGACTGCATGAATATGTAAAGATTTTGCTTGGGGCCAAATGAAAGGTATAAAAGCGCACCGCACCGGGACACTGGCATGAAAACAGAGGGGGACTCTGACGCTGTCAGGTCGCTGTTTCACCCAGAGCCGGATCCCCGGGACTGCTCTGTTTCCTTGAATTGTGGCTGTTACGACCGAGTTGCGGTCACGGAATCTCAGACTCTAAATTTTTGTTAGTGATCACACAATAAATTTCTATTATGAGTTATGAAATTGGCTTTGCCTAATTTCAATATATAACATTGCTTAATTAGAAAGAAGGTTGCAAAAATCTAGTAGAGTATAGGGTGATAAAGTACAACTATTGCTCTCTGGTACTTGAGAACTAATAGGTGAGTTTAGAAATGGTTGCACTCAAAATGAGCAAATTCTGATCACCGTAAAACAATTTTTGTTGAATTTAAGTTGACAATTATGAACTACTCAAGCTAACCAACTGTGCCAGCTGAAATGAAGCCTGAGATATTTTAGATGCACCTTGCGTTTAAACTTTACCAGAAATAGAAATACCGAGAAGAAACCAGCTGGGATGTATGACCTGTACATCAGGCATGCCTTGTGGACTTAAGATTTTTTTTTCTACAAGACCTGCACTTAATTTTCTTTTACTTTGACTTAACTTGTCCATCTCTGTCAAATCTGTCTACCCATTTGACATAACCTTGTCTCTGAAGTATTGGAGGAGCAGACACTGCCGCAGATGATAAGAGTTCCAGCATATTCCCTTAATCATATCATGTTAAAACTCAAGAACTCATGAGAAACTGCTGAAACTACATGCTTGTCCGTGCTGGATCAGAAAGCATATGCAATTTCCAGGCATTGCTCACTCACTCAAAAGAGCAGCACTATTTTCTACTGACAACAGACTAGGTACCTTTTGCTACTCCATTATTAGTTCATGTGAATAGAATGCTTCAAAGTAAATTAGTAACTCTAAATTTTTTAAAAATCTGAAGCATATTATGTAATAGTACCAACAGAAATAAAATAAAATGCTAGTGATTTATGTGAACTTATTTGTACAAAAGAAATTGCAACATGAACTATTATCCTTTTTTAAAAATTATTTTTAAAAAATCAATTGCTCATTCATCATGTCCCATTATTTTTCAGTTTTATGGAGCTTGTAATCTGTCTCTAATAAAGACTGTGTTCATAGAAGCTGAAAAATGTCTAGAGAATTTCTATCTCAGATCAAATAGGAGGAAGAACATGAAATAATTCTCAAAAGGCTTGTGAAATTTCCAGCTCAATTTTTAAACCTTATTCTTTTCATATAGTTAGATGAACAGTTGGAATTTGGAGCGCCAGATGGACCAAACTATAGTTCTGAACATTTCTGCAGTTCTTTTTCAAGGAACCAGTATTTGGCCCATAGTGTAAACCATGTTTTAATGTTATAAAAATATGGAAAACTGTGTTGTTTTTTTTTTTCTTACCCTTAAAAAGAGATCTTCAACCCCAGAAAACAAGAATGAGATTGAAAAGATATAATCTTCTGGGTGGGAGAAGAAATATACGAGGAAGAAAAAGTGGCTGTCAGAGGTGTATTGCATAAAAAATGCTTAAGCAAACAAATAAAGCTAACTGTAATGTTAGCTTTAATGTTATATTTAACATCCACATAATAATGGAAACAGTGGCATTTTTAAAGATGTAGGTTTACCATTTTATTCACACATCATAACAATTCCATATAATCAACTCTATGTATCTCTGAATATCTCACTTCTATGCTTACATACCATTCATTGGGTAGTTAGTCCTTATTTACAAAAAAGCTTTTTATAAAACTACAAAAATTATTTATAACATTTCTTCACTACCCGGTCTGATTTCAGCAAGGTCTGTTGCTAATTCTTGGCATTCTAAGTGTGTTACTGTTCCTGAAGGGATCTTAGTCTTACTTCTGTCAATGGGAAATGGTGCCCATGAGTAGAAAAATAATATTGTTAAGCTGGCAGTTAATCTATTTTACTATTCTGATTTTTGAATTTTTCTACCAGACATATATTTCTCATTTAAATAAAGATGGTAGAAAAGTCATATTCTGTCATTCTTTCCTTCAACAGGCAGTATTTATTTGCCTGCTTCTTATTCTCTTTATTCTTATTCTCTCTCTGCATGTCTCCAAATGTTTTGGAGATCAGGTCCTCATTGCCTTTATGCTAGCAATATGGTTTTTGATGAAGGTGCTCTGTAGTCTCAGAGAAGATGACTTCAGTGAGTGGAAGCAGGTCCTTACATCACTGCAGCACAAATAAAGATCATAGCTCAAAAAGTGAAATTGGAATCTGTCTAAAGCTGAAGTTGTGGTTGTGCCTCACTCTTATTTACATGCAATACTTTCATTTCCTATATGTTATTAAATAAGATTTTAGTAATCCAAATGTTCTATATGGAACATTACTATGTAATCCACAGTTATGACCTGCTCTATATTTCATATGTCATAAAACAGCTCTACTCTTTTTCTATAAATCAGTGGAACTGTAAATGGTGTGGAAGAAAAATGGGTAGCTTGTCTGATTACAGAACACGAGGAAGATCAGAAGAGAGGAGCTCTTTAAATGAACAGACATAATGCTTAAACCCTGATTGTAACAACGTAGCATGACACACATTTGCCCTTCCCTCCTGGCAATCATTTTAAAAGGGATGAGAAATTGCAGAACCATCATCAATTCTCATTAAAATGTGCAAACTTCTATATCCTTTCTGTGAATGCAGTATTCATGTATACCTACAAATCACTACATCAGCCAATTTAATGTTTGAATGCCGAGTTCAGTAAAGAGATATTTTAATATGGCAAGAAAATGATAATTAAAGAGCAACTTTAAGGACATACATTTTCTTATTTTCCCATTTAAAATCTGATTTTCCCAAGAACAATGTAAGAATGGTCTGTCATTTTATAGAGGATTTGCTGTTACAGAACTGTATGGGAAACTGTAATTCTGTAATATATAATGCTTAGACTGTGATAAAACAAAGAATAGCAGTTTGAAATTGGACTATTACCCATGCTCAGGAATTGCTTGTGGATAGAAGTAGCAACCTGAAAATGTGAGGCTGTTCTTGTAAAAACCCTGAGGGTACGCCCCAGGTTGGAACTTCTCTTGCTTCCTTCCCTCTGGTGCAGAAGAGTTTGCTTTTTCATCACAGAAAATCAAGTGATCACTTGTATTCCATATGGGGCCTCAACAAAATTCTGTGTTTTTGTAGTCCTGGAGTAACACTGGCTTGAAATGCTTTTTTGTCAAAGTGTAGATCTCTGGCTGCTTTTTATTTTGAAAAAAGACAAGTGTGGCTATTCCAGCTGGCTTCCTCTGTGTAAGCAACTCAGGTGCAAATGGTGCTGTTTAAGAGAAGGGGTGCTTAAAAAGGCCTCCAATGTGCAGGTTAAAAAGATTTCTGGAGGCCTATGGTCTAAGCACATGACAAAAATGAAGAAAAATGGGAGAAATAAACAGTGGCAGAGAGAACATATAAGGTGAGTCTGTAGTGCCGTTTTCCTGTCTTACAGGTTAGTGGTAATCTTAGGTTCTTATTTCTGATAAAGGTCTAATTTATTAGCTCATAACTACAACAGAACAAACAGCTTAGACTCTCTCCCTTTGTGGTTCCATTTCTTCTTCCCATCTGTTCAATTGGCTATTCTTTTTTTTGTAATGGATCCTCTGCAGTATTATAGTTCATAGTTATGTGAAGCAAATGAAAGACATTATGAAAATGGCAAAGCAATGAACGTTTCTCTTGGCTAAAACAGTTTTAGCCTTTCCTATATGACATGAAAAAAACTTTCTTTACTTTAGTCTTTTTTGATGCATTGAACTTACAGTACAATATAGGAATTAAAATTTGAAAATAAAGAATATAAAGATTTTTTTGATCATTGTTGCATTCTGAGTTATGAGTGCTTTGGATATGGTGAAAGCCTTGAAAATTTCTGTTCTTATGTCATTGTCTAGATAATTATTTCTGAAAATACCGCACTCAAAGTACTCTTTCTTGATGTTGTTAAACAATACTAAAATACTGAGGGCTTATAAGTGGTTCCAAAGAAACAATTTTTTTTTAATGTGAAATAAAAGTTTCATCATGGTAATTCTATAATACTGTAATTTAAAAAAAAGTGTATCTTATCAAGGTATATTTTATTGAAGAGTAAAGTGTAAAGAATCATGTTTCTATGTGATTTTTTTTTTTATGGTGAAACAATTTATCTTATGGTTGTGACACTATGTGTGGGAACAGGAAGTGCCTTGTATTTGCTCTTTGCTACATGTCCAGAGTTAGTCTACTGGTCAGATACTTCTTTCCTTTAGGTTAAAAAGTTATTTTGTATTTGCCATAGGCTGGAATAATACAGCTACAGTTCCATAGGGTGGTTGGGTTGTGTGCGGCTTCAGGACATCCTAATGTTGTATGGCAGTGATTTGTTATGTCAGTGATGCCAGACCCTGTGTGAGTTCCCAGGTCTCCAAGACAAAATAATGTAGAAGGAGCAGAAGACAGTGCAAGGAAACCTTCAGTGAGATAAGGAGGCAGAAGAATAAATCTTGAGATTTATAGATGGGACAATATCACCTTCACAGAAGTGCCTGGCCTTTCCACAGTGCCCTCTTCTTCTTCCTCTGTTCAGTGAATCACTAAGTTTATGGTCATGGAAACTCCCTCCTATGAGGTAAATTATGCTGCTGTCTACAAAGAGGTACCTGTTTGCATTTAATGCCTTGCAAATACTGAGCAGTAGTTGTGATGTATTATAACTACTTAGCAGTTTATCACCATATGCTATAACTATCTCTCCAGGCAAGGTGAAAGTAAAAAAAAGGTCCTAAAATATATTTTTGTATGATATGATGACAAATCCTTTCATTAGAAACCTCTTTTTCTTTTTGCCTAGAAACCTTATATGGCAAACTTCTCTCCAAAACCCATGTAACTACCAGTGTACTCAGTGAAGTGAGTAGAATAAATATCGAATTGTAACTGACTGAAATGTTGAAAATATTAACTGAAATGGCATAAAATCAACAGTCTGTTGAGGCAGAGCAATATTTACTCCAGTAATGAGTTGCACATTTTAAATTTGCTGTATGGCAATATATTATTAATTGGTCATTTCTAATAAATGCCTACTATCAAATTTCAGCTAGTCATATAGATGTAATTATGTTTTCACAGTATGCATTGTTATGAGTTTAAGTTTTGTGGTTTTCTGTGAGTACTTGTCTCTATTGGATAAACTTTGAGGTACAGTACCTGGTTTGAGCTGTACTCCCCTGGTGGTAAATTAGTGAATATTTATTTATGGTTTGATTGTTAAGCATAGAGAATGTGCACTAGCTAGGTCTTCATGCTAATTCAAATAAAAATCTATATGAAGAGTTCCCAGAAATAAAGTTAATGGAGATCAGTTTCTCTCTTGCATCCACTCCTGTTGTTATGATTAAGGGTTTTCTTGAAAACATTGAAGAAATATGTCTTAAGAAAAGTGTTGAATGGAGAAAAGGTTGAAAGACTGACCTACTGTTGTCTTCCTTCACTTCTTAGGTACTTGCTATTTAGCAGAGAAGATGGGATTGGTTTTTTTTTTAAGAATTAGAAAGATTCAAGCTCTGCAGATTTTCTGGGCTTGATGGTAAAGCTAAGACATTTAAATTTAGAAGTTTAAATTTCACATGGCAGAAGACAGAAGGAGTTAACAATGCCATGTGGTCTTATTGAAAAGGAAGATAGTCTTAGCAAGTTAGCATTGAATTGCAATTGAATTGCAACAGAGTAATGTTGATAAGCCTAAATATTCAAATACATAAAACTCTCTCCTGATGCCCTCTACAAGTTGTGTATTTGAAATAATAACAGGTTTCAGAGATTTATTATTTGTATTCTGATATTTGGACAACCAGAGTCTAAGCTTTCAAACACATGTTATTTGTTGGAAATACTTTGAGTAATTCTGTATGGAATAAGTCCTGGTCAGCTACAAGTCCTCCTATATTCTCTGTTAAGCTTCTCAGTGTAAGTATTGCTCAGTTTGGTCTTTAGTTTATTCAGTGTTTCTGAAGACCAGAAGTGCCTCCATTTCAAGAGAGGGTCATTGAGATTTATAATCCTTTGCTGTTAACCCTGCTTCAACACTGGAATTTCCAGGCAAGGTGGAATTAAAAAAACAACAGAGAAATTCATCTAGCTTTACAGCCCGCAAGCAATTTGTAAGATTTTTATGTAAGATTTTTTAGGAGAACAGCATATCACAGAATAGTTCCTGTTGGAAAAGACCTACAGCAATCATTTAGTCCAACTGCCTGACCACTTCCAGACTGAGAAAAAAACTAAAGCATATTATTAAGGCTGTTGTCCAAATCTTCAATAGTGGCAGGCTTGAAACATCAAACACCTCTCTAGTTAGCCTGTCCAAGTAACTACAATGCACTGGTTCATAGTATCAAGCCTAGTTCCAAACCAGTTTATGGAGTAATTTTGTGAATTATTCACATTTGTTTCTGAAGGATAAGAAGACAATATTATTTTCATTGCTTAAGTCATGTCTCCTGGAGACAAAAGTAGAAGACCATGCTTACATGGAATGCTCATGAAGTCTATTAACAAGAAAACTTACAACATAGGCACAAGGTATAAGGAAGCACATTCAGCTAACATCTTTCAGTAAGTCTGGAGTAATAGAAAGAAGAATCTTACCTGTTAACTTCGCAGATAAAATTGGGGAAGATAATAACATCGTGATTTTCTTATGAAAACAAGTAAGTTCTGTGTGTGCAGTTTTGGGTGCCACAATATAAGGATATAAAGCTGCTAGGGAGCATCCAAAGGAGGGGTATGAAGATGGTGAAGGGCCTTGAGGGAAAGCCGTATGAGCAGTGGCTGAGGTCACTTGGTCTGTTCAGCCTGGAAAACAGGAGACTGGGGGGGGCCTCATTGCAGATACAACTTCCTTGTGAGAGGAAGAGGAGGAGCAGACACTGATCTCTTCTCTATGGTGACCAGTGATGGGACCCACCAGAATGGCAAGAAACTCTATCAGGGGAGGTTTAGGTTGTATATTGGGAAAAGATTCTTCACCCAGAGGGTGTTTGGGCACTGGAATAGGCTCTGCAGGGAAGTGGTCACAGCACCAAACCTGGCAGAGTTCAAGAAGCATTTGGGCAATGCTCTCAGGCACATAGTGTGACTCTTGGGATGTTCTGTGCAGGATCTGGAGTTGGACCTGATGATCCTGAGGGGTCCCTTTCCAACTTGGGATATTCTATGATTCTGTAGTACCAGGACATTCATTTATGTCTTCGTGCATGTACCTGTCATACAGACACTATCGATCACCACTCTCCACCTACACTTTCTGCATATGATGTAATCTGGCTTACAGTCATCTGTTTGCAAAAACTGTCTGTCTCAATTTGATGTCATAATCTTTAAATGAAATTAATTTTGTCTCTTTATGTAAAGAGCAGTTAATTCTCTCCCATCTTCATTTTCTCAAATCTAAAAGTGAAACAACAGCAAAACCATTTCTACAAATTCCAGATTTAGTGCATGTAGCAAAGGAGTATCCTAGAAAATAATTATTTCATAACTGCTAGAATTATACTTTAAAAGCATTGCTGCTTCTGTTTAGATTTGTAGTTTTGAATACATTGATATGCCCTGGGTAGTTCTGAGATCTATCCGACCTTTGATTTTTCAGTAAAAATGTTAATCGGATTTTGGAAAATGATGCCCAACAATGTTCTCTTTCCCTATTCTTGCCAGTTTTCTTGAACATCCCAGCTGTGCTTTGAACATATCTTTAAGGAGTCATGGAAACCAAGACAGGAGGAAGGAGGGTGGTCTTTAGGAAGCCGTAAACAGCAGACAGATGGAATATGAGAACTTTGGGGATCATTAGAGAGACTTTGCCAGTCAAGAAGTTTGGCAGTTGCATCAAGGTCAAGGAGATGCTTATAGCACTGTCCCAAGTTAAGATGTTCAGCTCTGATGCACTTAAACAGTAAATTTTTTCCTACTGCTGCCATATTTGTATTTTTGTGTATTCAGACTGTGGTACTATGGGACCTTTGGATGTCTTTGGAACAGAGATATCTGATATTTCCAACCAAATCCCTGATATATAAGGAACTAACTTTCTGCTGGCCTTGTGTCACATATACCAAAGGGCTCAAGATATTTCAGTGTGATGAAACTTGAAAAAAAAAGAAAATAATAACAGCATGAGAGAACACCATACCTATATCCAAACAAGAGAAACAAGAACATTAAAGGGGAGACAAATTTAAGAAAATATTGTCAAATATTGTCTAAGAATTACAAACCATGTTTGCTCAGTGCGTAGCTGGCTGACATCCTGAATTTCTTTTTTGTTGTTGGTTTTTTTTGTGTGTTTTGTGTGTGTGATATTTCCCATTTGTATGGGAATTCCATCATAAAACCACAATGAGGGTTAGGGAAGTTGCTTACTGCCTTGCACATAGACACAGAATTTACAAGAAGGCATACAGGACCAGATGTTTTAAGAAGCTTATTGCTGATTGACAGAAGCATGTAAGAGGAGGAGGATCATGCTGCATTTACTTCATGCTCCTCCCCTGCATGTCTCTACTGTTGACGCTGATTGAGACAGAAGACTGGGTTGTTGGGATCTTTCCTATGAGAAAGTGTGTCTTGTCTTATGTTATTGAGCAATATATTCCCTATATTTTCACAAAAGCTGGCATTTTTTTCCAGAGTAATAAACTGTGATTTTTAAAGATTATGAATAGTAGTTTGTAAATGGAAGTACTATAAAAATGCAAAAATGCTGTTTGAAATTACATGATCCTTATTCAAGTCCAGAATGTGCCCTTTTGGTCTAGAGAGTGATTAATCTACTGTGATGTACCCACTGATGATAAGAGAAAGAATAATTATTGAGAGACATTTTATGAAAACAAAAGGGTACAGCTCTGTCTGTAAACCACTTCCATAAGCTATGGCAAAAAAGCTGTGTATTTTCTATAGTTGCAGTGTTTGATGAGGATTTCTTTATGTTTTTAAAACAGAATGATCAGGACGTCATTAGGCCTGGTGTACAAGGTGTAAGGCCAAAAATACTGCAAAACCACATATCTGCTTTACATGCTCATGTCTCTAAAGATATCAAGGTCTATTTATTGTAGTCCTTTCTCCATTTCAGGAATGGGAGGACAATCATTGATACAGAGTGAAAACTTGTTTCTGCTTTCTCTGTGGCAAAGGCAAGATAAAATACTGTGACTGAGCTTCTAATCTGCCTTTGGTCCAGCAAAGTGCTGCTGACTTTGTTTTGCCTGAGTAAAGGCTACATAGATGTCCTTGGTTATTATATAGCCTCATTCTCTCATTTAAAAACATTTGAGCCTGAAATGGGCTCAGAAGAACAGAATAAATTACAGGAGAAACGGAGAGTGGCTGAAAAGAAGACTATGCCTTTCCTACTAAAAGGAAAGGCAGATACCAGCATGCTCTTTATTAAGATTCGTGTGTTTTCTGCTGAGAGAAGATAAGACATGGAGGAAGAGAGAGTAGAAGTTTAAATTAGAATTGATATCAGATGCAACGATTAAGTATTGATGATTTTTCAGGCTTTGGAATGGTTCCCATTTGCAGCTGCAAGGTACTGCAGCAGCTTTTGTATTTACGAGCACTCGGTGAGTACTCTGACAGGTTTATTATTTGTTGGCTTTCTCCAGCATTGCACAGTAAAAATTGTTTTCAAGGAGTGTTCAAAAGTATAGCCGGCTGCCACTGTATCAAACCCAATCAATCCGCCAATGTATTTCACATTCTTGATTGATAACTGGCTCAGCAGTTTGGCATTTCAGGGAAGGAGTGGAAGGGGAGCAGGTCTCGACAGTCATTAATCCTTTTTCCCTGAGCCTCCCTTGGGCAGCTGCCTGTGCCATTATCCACATTTCTTAGTGCTGATTTCCACAATCCCATGGCTGCTCGAACCACCACAAATTCACCGCTGTCCCTTTCACTTACTGTAGGCCTTTCATCACACCGGACTCAGCAGCCCTCCTGGGCTGACAGTGGTCAGTGCAACATCTCTCTCATTTCTTTTTTAAACCTGGGCCATTAATTTGGTTTCTTACCTCTATCTCCTTTCCTCCTTCTAAATTTATGTTGTTCCTTACTGAGCAAGAACATGAGGGTATGAATGTACTTCCTTTAAAATATGTTTGTGTGGGTTGGGGTGAGAGATGTCTTATGGTAAATAGAGATTCTGTCCGTCTGCTCTTCCATGAAGCTGAGTAAACTATGTTAGCTGCTGGGGAGATAGGCTATTTATTTATTTATTTGTTTGTTCGTTTATTTATTTAAATGTTGCAAATTTGTGAGCAAGCTCACAATGTGCTGACTGAAATGTCAGAATTAATTAAGCTAAACTGTTTCCAGTGGGGGAAAAAAAAGGTCTTAATTAGGATCTGGAGCTATTAGAAAAAAAGGAAAGAGAGACAAAGAGAAAAAAACCACCCATATTCCCACATTTTTCATATTTTTCCTGTGTTGGCTTCATTGCACCAAGGGTACTGAATACTCCAGATGGGTTTAAAAAATACAGATTTGGGCTCCCCACTGAGGATTCAGGATAAAGTCTATCTGTCATTTGCCAGCAATCTGGTGCTATGTGTAGCTGTACTGCTGGGAGCACTGTCTCATGTGTATTTACTGTTATATTAAAGCACAAATGTCTCCTCCACCTGTCCTCTAAAGAGTAATGTGTCCTGGACAAATCTGTTCCATATAATCTATATTTAACTACCCTTATCTTTGAAGGCAGAATCCATGTTAGGAAGGAGTGAAATACCCAAATGAAGGGAATTAATTGTGTGAGGAAGGGGAATTCAGGTGAGGAAGGCAATGTAAAGAATTTAAAGGAGAGGAAACAGAGACAAGGAGACAAAGAACCTCACTGGGAAATTATGTAAGAGAGTCAAATGTTATGAAAGAGTTGAGCATGGATAGATATCCTCCAGTGTCTCTATAAATTGCAAATAAAAACCTTCTCTTGAAAACCTGTCCCCTGGAAGCTTTTACCCATGTCAAAGGCTCCACTGAGCCCACTATAATGACCATCTCTTAATCAAATTTTGTGTTAATAGTTTACAGGTCTGAGGTCAGCTAACTCATGAGATCCTTATTTCATTCATGTTTTATGAGGAGAAATTAATAAAGGGCAAATACATGAGCTGTTAATGCTCAGACAAGGGGAGGTTTCATGTCGAGTCTGAGTGTTCCATCAACTTGGCAAGAAATTAAAAAATAATCAGTATTATAGAATACTGCTTCTCTTGAAATAATCTTGATCCTGTGCTAAGATAGAGCTTGATTTCCTGTGTTAGCAAAACATCAGACTACCTGGGGAAGTGGGCAGATTGTAACTGAACTTATTCTAGAACTGGAATGCTGCTCCAAAAACAGGTTTGTGTTGAGGCAGTGCTGGTGGGAGATGGGTCTGTACTTTCTTGAGCAGCCTTTGCAAGCAGTATTGCTGCAGATATTTGGGGCAGCGTGAAAGAAGCCTGGTAAATTTAGCAGTTTGCTAAAAAACCCCACATTTTATTTCTTCTTCGCAGTGGAAAGTTTGATGCTTGGCTTCCTATGGTTTTATATCCCAAAGTAAAAATGTTGTGTATATCCTTTTGTATCCAAAAGGGATGACCTAATTTTGTAGCCTGTCTGCCAGTAGAGGCACTTCAGAGTTTCCATTTCTCTTCCCTGTGATTGCATTTTGCCAAATTTACAGGGATTTTAACACATTTGGGAGCCTCATCTCAACTTAATTTGAATTGGTGAAAGGGTACTGAAATTGTTGGGGAACAAAGGGTGAGGAAGCTTACAAAACTGGACTAAATTAATGTTTACATAATAATGTGCAAAAAGATCTTCTGGGGATGTCTGTCCTATTGACTGATTTCCCCCTGGTCTTTATCTGGCATAAACCAATACAGCAAGATGAGGTCTTACTTTTTTTTTTCCCCCTTAGGAAAAAGTAACACAAAGAAGGAACTTGATTCTTCATATTGCCCTCCCAAACAGCCTTTCAGAATTTGGGCCAAGCTGCTCTAATACTCAAATTCCCTTGTTAGAGATTCCTTAGTCTCCAGAACAACCTTCTGATCTGAGTTCTGCTCTGCTATTAAATAGGCCATGCAGGGAGGGATGATATGGAAGACCTTGGCTGTTGCCTGGACTGCTTTAGAGAAACAAAGTGGTGCACTGTAGCAGTTTGAATACATTGCAAGAGTCTAAAAAGTTTGGATTTAAATAAATCTGTGTCCTTCAATAATGAAATATATGAATATACAGTCCTCTCGTCCTCTCAGCATTACTTCCCAAATATCAATGTTGGAGAATTGGGCTATTTTTTGGTCTATACACTAGTAAACATAATGAAGAAATTAAACATTTAACTTGGCTGTGAGCACCCAGTAAAAGATCCCATAGTTACTGTACATTTTTTGCTAAATCTTGAGCCTTTAGCAGTGTGTTCTGACTACCAGGATGTGTCAGAATATTCACAGCTTATTATTGCTAATAATACTGACAGGTTCATCAAACTCATCTTCTTAGAGCAAGAGCAATTTATTACAACTTTTTAACCCAAAGGAGTTTATATAATTGATGGATTTGGGTTACATTACAGATAGAAAATAACCTTGAGAGATTTGGTGCTGACTTCTGGAGCTGAATTTGATAGAGATGAAGTACCATTCACCTGGGGCTTCAACAAAACTGATAGCTCTAAGTTCTGTATAACTAATTTAAATTGTTTGACTAAAGTTACATTTTATGTCTTTAAAATAGGACATGCTGATTAGATCTGAGGGAGGGGAGTGGAGAACATGTAACTTAAATAAAACCTCCTAAACCAGTAGAGATTCCTCCCTGAGGAATTTTTTTTTCCTTTTTCCTTTTATTTTGAATGTTAAATGATAATGTTTCTAACATTCAAATAGGATCCTCAGAAACCAAACTCAGCATTTCCACAGTAGAGGGCTCTTTATTCTCCAAGATGAATGGAGTCTATGCTGTCATGCATAGGTATAAGCCTTTAAGAGAGCTTTGTGTTAAAATAAAGACTGGATATTATCATGCATGTGCAACAGCTTTTATTTTAGGGTAAAGTAGTATTTTCCAAAGGACAGCTGAGGAACTGAGAGGTTGAGTGGCTTGACTAAAGTCCCACAGTAAGTCACTGGCAAAGCTGTAGCTAGGCTGTAGACTGTTGGATCTCTGGCATATGGAATTGTGCTGTTTATAAAATCCATTTACTGTTTTGCAGCTCTGATTGTTTCTTCAGTCCTTACTGTGCCTTCTTACACTGGAGTATGTGGTAGAAACTAGATCCAGAAAATAAAGAAGAAAAATAAAAAATTGAAAGCAAAATGTAGTAGCATGGAAAGATAAAGTCTTATTTTCTGGTTTATTATTCAAGTGGAGTAAATAAATTATGGTGATATTCCTAGAATAAGAGCAGGTTTCAAAATAATGTGTATGGTGGTGGTTATTATTATTATTGTTATTATTGTTGTTGTGTTGTTGCTGTTATTTTAAAGAAATATATTAAGTTCAGTAAGGGACTGGAGGTGAAGAGTGGAACAAGAGTTAGATTGAGGAGGCGGGAAGGTGATTTCAAAAGTTCTCTGGTTTTGAGGGAAGTTTAAGCAGCCAAAGGGGTTGCAGCAGAATAGAGATTGCAAAGTACATGAAGACTGAGGCAGGGATAATCTTGTATGAAAGGGAGTACCCTGCTCAATAGTGTTAAAGATTGGTGGGAGAAAGATGCGGTTGAATGACTCTTTGTTTCAGCAAGTTATCCTCCTGCAAGCATTCTCACATCTGCTTGTTGTTACTCTCCACTCAGAAAAACCACACAGATGGGACTCATAGATCATGGTAGAGAAGCAATACTCACTGAGTAGTGTTTTCTTTAGGTGTGAACTAAGGTTCTAGATTTCTTGGAGTCTTTTTCTGAAGTATTTTATCTTCTTCCTCAACCTTGTAATCTAAGACATCTTGAACATGTTTTGGAAATGACTTGAAAAAATAAGAGATGAATGGAATGTTCTGAGTTCCTCTAGTCATTCCATAAAATATAGAGGAAATTTTGAAAGCTCTTGACAATACTGCAAGGGATCCACCAGCAAGATATACAGGATATCTTGCTCCATAATATGGAATGACTGAAGAATTCTCAGATACTTTTATTTTCGTTCTTGGATATTATTTCCCAATCAGTTTTTTTTAGGTGACTTTGTTATGTTGAAAATTTAAAAGCAGTGATGATGATGATAATAATAACCTTTTTACTGTGACATTAACTCAAACTTATCTACACAAATATTGGCAGATCTTATGGAAAAAATCCCAATGTTAGCTTTGAAATGGTCTTGAGTGTGTTTTTTTTGAGACAGCATTAGATGACTCTTATCAGTAGGGTGGCAGAATGGGCTCCTCTTCTGAAGCATCCTTTCTGAAGGAGGCAGTGTCAATATGGAGCTGAATGTAAGGGAGGTGATCAGTTCTGTTGACTGATATTACTCAAAGGGATTTACTCCGTACACATCTAAAGTAGAGAGGTAACAAATATAATACATCAGCTTTTTATTTTATTAATTCAATACTCATGTCGCTCTGCTGGTATGTGCCTTTGCAACTTTTTATTTTGGAATATATGCAGCTTGGTGTTCTGTATGTAATTTTTTCTAGAATAAGTGGTAGTCAAAAGCCTTGCATTCAAATAAGTCATGTGTCTTACTCTTAATGCTTTATTGCAAGACTGGAAACACTTATATGTCTGTCTGAATATTCTAAGTACAGGTCTATTAAACATAAGACATGTTAGCATAAAGCTATATTTTCTGATGGAGTGTAGCACTCATCTACATGAATACAGCTGTGCATACATGTATATTTTTATGTATAGATATGTTAATATTCAAATTGAACAATCATTTGTTTTCAACACTCCCTGATTTACTAGAAATGCTATATTAATATCTCTTTGAAGACTGTGTTTCTAACATCTAGTCATTTTCCACACTCCTCATCATATTTTTTGCTCTGCTGCCTCTCCTCTGTCCTGTGCATAAAGTAAATATGTCACACCATGTCTTTCACATCTGTTATGGGAGTCTGCTATGTTAAGTGGCCAGAAACCACAGATTTGTCTCATTTCCTCTTCCAGGCAGAAGCAGTCCATAAGGGTGCTTTGCATCCTGCATTGTTGCCTTGGAACCTGTAGTTCTGTTCCTGTAGTGCTGCTCCTGCCACTGCTTGCTGCTCTCAGTGAAAGCTTGTGTGGCCAGCCAGGCAAGTGGCTGCTGTTTGCACATCCTCACTTTGATATAATTACAAAGCACTTTCCTTCTTCTATGTTCTCTTTACTCCCCTGCAATCTGTTCTATTGTGTGACTTTTCTTTCAAAAGTCACACAGGTAATGCAAAGGGAAGCATTTTTCATTCAAAACAGAATTTGGTGAAGCTGTGATTCAGCACAAATTCAATGAGATGGAGACTGTCTGAGTGGTATATATTGGGGAAAAGCTGCAAATTTTGTTTCTTGTTTTACCACTTATTTTTTTTATTTTTTGGCTGTTATTTTCACTGCTGTGGTAGGTTTATGCTGGTTGCTGGTTATTTTCTTTTTCTTTTTTCAGCTTATTGTAGGGTTATATTTGGTTAATATTATCTTTATTATAAAAAAAATCTAAGTGTTTTCATAAATAAAATGACATTGATGCTGCATGTTGTAAAATTCTGATAAGGCTGTAATTTCTGTGCAAATAAACAACTGAGTGCAACATATTTCTAGCTTTTAACTGCACCAAAGAAGTTTTACAAGTGATGGAATGATAGTCTTGATGTTCTGACCAAATTAGATCTGAGAGTGCTAAGTTTTTCCTGTCAGTGCTCTCCTGTGGCTTCAGCTCAATATGCTATTTTCTGACAGCTCTGAGCAAGTCCAATGGCTTTTGACCTTTTCATTGATATCGGATTTTTTTTTATTGAATTAACTGTTCTTGAATCATGCTGCTTTTCAGAGAATTGTTGCCCAATATTTTAAAGTGATATGACTGTGAAGCAGCAGTTACTCCTAGCTTTGCTTCCTGTCATTTCTGTATGTAGATGTACAAATACAGAGATGAATACTATGATTTCAATCTACTTTTTGACAAGGTAATATGCTTACTTAAGAGAAGGTCTTCCATACAGATGAGATGAATCTCAATATAGATTGACAGATTTATTTTTTTGCATTTTTTACCTGGTTGTCCTGGTACACTGGTTTATAAAGATCTTGTGCTGCTTCATGGCTTACAGGGCAGGGAAAATTGTACTTCTTGTATAATACACAAATGCACAGATTTTCACACTCTGTGCAGAGTCTTTATCATGCCTTGCTGTTTTAGAAGTGGTTTAGCTATCCAGAAAATATCTTAACCTAGGACAAAATTCATAAGTATTGTAACTGAAGAAAAAATTCTTATTGACTTAAGTGAGCCTTAGACTGAGCCTGTAAAAGCAAATCTTAATAATATCTCTAAACACCAAGAATATAGTACAAGTGGATACTGTACACAGACCTACAGAAAAAGAACTGAACTATTCCCAGTAACATTTTGACAGTCACTTTTGTTGATATTTCTTTGTTCTCTGCTGTTTACATTTGTAGATGAACTTTGAGAACAATATAAATCATTTGGTTAGCATCTTGTGACTTCCCATCCACTTTGTGGGTAGCATTTTTATTTCCTGGTCTCAAAATGCTATTATTTCTGGTTCCATCTATTACAACCATAGCCGTGTGATCCTCGGAGAGGTCAAACCCACATTTTGGCATTTTCCTCCTTCAGCTCTTTTATTCAAGTTTATGATACTGATATGTTCATTGTCTTCAGATAATGTACAGTCCTGTTGACAGAACAATGCACAGTGTATATGTTGTCTAATATATCATTGAGCTTTTAGTTCTCTGGCTACAGAATTAATGCTAGGCTCTTAAAAAGTAACCTGTATTTCAAAGTCAGTATTTTAGTGAAGTCTTTAGATAGTCATTAGTTCTCTGAAATACTGAGTATTATAATACAGGGGAATTTTGGTTAGCTATTAGAAAGATAACAGTACTACCCTGGTAACTTGCAGGATAATTCTGTTACCAAGCCCATACAACTGGGTACAGATTTTGACAGAGTGTGCTGATTTTTCTCTTTAAGTGCTTCTGTGACTTGAGTAAGAATTTTGGGAAGTAAAAGATAAAAATAATGACTTACATGTATAAGGTTAAAATTACTATTGTGCTGTGAAGTACATGATGTGGCAGGTACTGTAACAGTTTTGTGCCTATGTAAGCAAAAGCAGTCAACAAGTGGATTCTAAGCTACTGAACTTCTACATGGATGTTTACACATATGTAATATAGTTGGTGCTGTATCCTCATCTGATTAGTGAAAAAATCTGTGAGCCCAAGTTGCCATTGCAGCTATAATTGTTTCAGGCCACTGTGAGTTGGAACCAGACTAGCAATTTCTTCCTGTCTTTTCTGAATTCTTCACTGTTTTCTAATAAATGGACCATAGTGAGGGAATTACAGTTCATTCTGCAAATTTTGAATGTTGAAATATTCTTAAGTGTGGTTAAAAAAAAAGAAAGTATTTGGTATTGCTAAACAGTTATTTCTAGTCTCTTTGGAGATACTACATATTTTATTTCTAAATCCCCAATATGTATCTATAATGAAGAGCTATGCTGCAGCCCATGATATGACTTCAATTTTTACAGGCTTACCATGTTTTTATGTAGCCATATATTTTTCTGTCAGTTCCCTCTCCTTCATAAACAATATAAGAAATTTGTATTAGATCCTACTGGAATACAGTGAAAAGGAGAACACAGAAAACATGCTGGTCATGTTAGTCTCGGATGGGTATCTTTCCTGTATGCTCTGCAGTTGGCCCAGTTCATCCATAGTGTACATTTTGAAGAACAACTTAAATGTTTGTGCTGGGTTCTAGTTTGAGAAAGTCATTGACTATATGGTCTTGAAAGGGTACAAAAGAAGCTCAGGTAACAATAATATGTGAAAAATGTTTTTAGCATGCTTTAAGCATTGAGGAAGAAGCAGTGTAAACAGAAGTGCTCCATCTCAAAATGTCTGCTAATATGAATGAAGAGTATGCTGTGGGGCACTAGATAGAGAGGTGCAGAGGAGATGAAGCAAGTATAAGAATGACCTCTCTAAACAACTGGTTTACAGTAGGACCTTTCTTTTTCTGAATTACTGGAAGACAGCGTTGCTGAGCAGTGTGCTTTATCTGCTACATTTCAAATGAAATAAATCCCCCCTGCTACAACCTTTTGTGAGAGAATTTGGGTAATGAGCAGGAAGTGAGAGTTGAACTCTGGTTATTTAATGCAGAAAGAGATTAAAAAGGTGATTTATAGCAACTCTGGAGAATTAAGAGGAACATTTAGCAGCTTTCAAGAGGCGCATCCACAGAAGCAACTTCAAATTTGGGAGTGCAGGCAGTCTTGGCATTCTTACAGAGCAGCTTGCCACTGTACCCTCTGCTAATGAACTTGGCAGTCCGTCTCCCGGGTAATATTGGACAGTTCAGCCTGAAAGCTGAACTGTCAGTAGAAAATAATACACAAGCCTGAGTTCCATGTTAGAAAATGCAAGATGTTTAAGGCATTGATGTCTAATTACTGCAGTCCATAAGCAATGAATCTCTGCAAATAACCTATTTTAGATAACTTTATACTTTGCTCTTCCTGTCAATCTCATCTTTAACATTTAAATTCACATTGCAATTTGTATCTTGCAGACCAGCTATGAAATGGAGGTCACTGGGTTAGGACAATTTAAAGAGAGGACAAGAGAGGGACAGGTAAACTCCAGGCAGAAGTTCCAGCACAGCAGAGATAGTAGGGCAGACAAAAAGTCTGGGATAGAGCTTGATTGATCCTTGGAAATAGTTAAGGTCAGAATGTGAATGTGTGAAGCCTGGCATTGATATGGAAAGTATATTTTGCATACAGTTTTCTAGTCTTATTAACTGACTTAGAGATTCTTGTGTGACAATGAAGGTGACTAACATGAGTATGAATGCATCCTCATCTGAGGACACGAATGCATCTGCACATGATGTGATTGGAAGTGGTCATGGTGCTGAACAAGAGGAAATGACCCTGTAATGGCAGAGCTTTAGGATATTCCACATTTGTGTCCAAGGTATATGATCTACTGCTTGTTTAAGATTAACAAGGTTGGATACCCAGTAAAAATTGCAAAGAAAGGAAATACTGAGGATATATGAGAAGCTGGTCCAAGGAACCAGTTTTCTGATTTGTTGAAAGAGAAGAGAAAACTGATCATAATAGTGTATTAGACATAAGAGATGCAGTTGTATGATGCTTTTCAGGTTCCTATCAAATGTTGATCTGAAGGCAAAACTATCACTTGCATAATCTTTTTTGAATACTTTTGAAAGCTTGGTCTTGCCAGCACTACTTCCACCTATGGGTTAACACAAACCAGTCATTAAGAAGTCACTTGATGGAATTAAGTTTAACCTGGCATGACTCACATGCTTTGACATTCAGAAGGCTTTTTTAGTGAGTTCTGTGGTGGATTCATTGGTAGTGTACTATTTACAGAAAAGAAAGGAGCTCCAAGAGGAAAAAAGCCAGGCATTAAGATGCATATATATTCATACTGTAGGCACATGCAGAAAATTTCAGTAGTACAGTGTGCTTTATGAGTGCTGTCTAAGTGTCTGGAGGAGTAATGAAATGATCTGTTATTCTAGTTTTAAAAAGACTAAAGTTCTGTTCATGCGCCTGATACAGTGTAGGCGTAAATAAAGTAGGTTTTCAACATTGTTCTCTCAAATTAAGGAGGTGGCAAAGATAAATTAATCTCTGTGTTCTGTCAAGAAGCTCATGCTTACTCTTTTCATGCCTGCTGTGTATAAGGACTGTGACACAGGCTGACAAAGCCTGTGTCTTTGCAGCTATCAAAATGGTATCATTCGACTATTTTCTATGAGAAAATAGAGAAAATATCTTACAGAATTAGTCAGACTAATCATTTAAAAAAATCAACATAGTTCCAGTTTTGGGTTTCACATATGCCAGGCATTTTACTAAAAATCTGGTGGGACTTCCACTGGTTGGCTCCAGTTCTACACCAATATTAATTAGAAGGGAAGCCAAGCCATGATATCAAAACACACAGCAAACAGCAAATACCAGTATCAGGCCAGCCATTGTAACTGAAGCTATTCTGGCCATGTACATGTGCTCCCTTGGGCACCCACTGCTCATTTGTCTGGACTGAGACATTCACGGTCAAGAGCAGGACCTCTTCCACTTCTGTGCAGGGGAGTGAGAGGGTGGTCACCCTCTCAGGGAGCAATTATAGATGCCAGATTATTGCAGTGTGTGTATGGCAACCTGCTGAATTATTTCATAAGTTGGACCAATGCAGTCTTTTAAATGAGCTACCCTGACAGACACATGTCAGAGCTGTGGCAAAAGTAAACCTTTATGGCTTTGACATCTCTATGGAAACACTAAACAGAATATTATAAACATAGGGTGCTATAAGTCACTTTATAAAGCCAGGACTGAGAGGTCTTAGCAGAATGGAGAATAAGAAAGAAAATTAGTAGAGCAAAACACAGTGCATTATCTTTGATTAGAAGGGTAAGACAGCAGGACTGGATTGAATATGTGTCAATAGTTAAGAAAGTTTTGTTAGCCAATTGGAACAAGATACGAAAAAGCCTCTGTATGCTGACAAATCCAATAACAGCCTAGTCAGCAAATGGTTAATTGTTTGGATTATTGAGATGAACTGATGCAAATGTTTGGCTTATGAAATGATGGAGGAAATATTCATCATCAATTGGACCTTAAAGGGAAATTCACAGTACTGACTCTATCTTCTTAAATTTTCTGTTACTGCTCAGTACAATGATGCCTAAGCCTTGCTAGATGATGTCTAGCAAAATACAAGCCTGACTGATAAATAAGGTTTCCAAAGCTAAAACAGATATATATTTAGCCTCTGTGGGGAGGTACTCTGTAGCAAATAAAATGAAAGAAATACTTTGTCCTGGTAACAAAGGCAGAATACTTTATAAAAAATGTGTGGGGTGAGCTTAGCTACCCTATTCACTTTTATGCAGTTTCTATTATAGAAGAAAAATGATATCCTCTTAGTGCTGGCATTCTTTGTTAGCTGTCCCAGAATGCTAGTTCATAATAATTTTTATATTAGGCTCTTTATGTCCTCTAAATTTAGTTGTAACTATTGCAATTATACTTCTGTAAAAAAAAAAAAAATCAGAAGTATTTTTTAGCAGATGGTGAGTTGGAATATAGTTTAGGATGCTTTGGGATCTTCCTAGTGAAGTTTAGTATGCATATTAAATATATATTAATAAAAATTATAAGAAGTCTCCACTTAACATAAACCTGCTCATACTACTGGTATACATCTCTGTATGCAAGTTTGAATCTTTACAAGTTATCTTTGGAAACGTGGTTGATCTAGGGGCGAATGGAAATATGAGGCATCTAGATTACACCTTCTGTATGGTATGGAATCAGTCCAGCTAAAGGCAGAGCAAGTGATCTTATAGAGCAAAAGAGAACTTGTTAATAAATTTCTCTTAAGAGGAAGAAACAAATATTGAATTTGGGTTTGCTTAATAATTAATGTGAAAGATAAAACAGAAGAGCATGGACATCTCTTTTACAAGGGAAACCTTCAAGGAGCTCTAGCTGTATGTTACTGAAAAGTGAGCTTCTCTGTTGAAGCTGCAGAGACTTATAATGATATTTAATTAATAAACATCAACAGAAAGATCTTTTCTAATTATTACATAACTAATGTTAGCAGCAATGAAAAAAAGAATACTAATTACAACAAATTTTTAATTTTGTTCCATGAAAACAACAGATCCTCTTGATTAACCTACAGTTTTTACAAATTTTAATGACAAAATTATGAGAATGCCATATAAAAAACAACTTGTTGTGTCTGCAATATTGACAGACTGCTTGTCAAATATGCTGCAAATATTAATAATTACATTATTAAATCAATACAGTACAGAAGAGTGAATTAATAATAAATTACTAATAGTAGTGCCATGTAGACACCTCTTTGTTTTCAAGATTCAGAAGGAAGATTGTCCCAGGCATTACATAAAGAGTAGATAACTGGGAATCTTTATTGATATTTGCTTTTACCGCTTTAAATGTTTTCAGATTTGCCAGTGTAACAGTTACCAATTTCACAGCAAATCAGTATTTTTCAGTGCAATGAAGCAGCGTGCTTGTCAGCAGCTGAATCCTGTTTTGAGTCCTCTAACTTTTCTTATCTCTGTTTTTCAACTCATCTCCATTGCTGCCTTTATGCTGTCCCTTGTCCTTGAAAGAATTTCCCATGTGCCTTTTTTTTAGTTCTTTTATTCTTGTCTTTAAATGTCTACTTGTCCATATTCTGTCATTTATAGCAGGTCAGTCACAACAAATGATTGGCACCACAGCAGAGTTTGGCACGGACAGAGACTTTTCAGCTAGCATCATGACTCTCAGCTGCAATGCTGTTTAAAATAAATTTTGTATCAGACAGCAGATGGGTTTGCTGTCAGGGAGCTAGATCTAGTTAATAGGTTTTCTAAGTTTTTTGATACAGCAAGTTTATTGGAGGACATGACAGTTTTCTAAGGCATGCTTGTAACTTGTACTCCTGTGGAGCTATGGGGGTAATTACACCTTAGGTCTGATGAATTACTAAGTAGGGGTAACAGAAAGGGGAAAATCTGAAAATAGGCGAAGTTGCAGTTGATGCAGCTCAGAATTAGTTAGTTATATCCAGGATGTGTAGCAGACTTCAGCACTTGAGGCACAGGAAAACCAGTGTCTTGCTGCAACGCTGAATAGAAAATTTTTAAGCATCTTGTGCAGTAGTTTTTTCACAATGGCCAATGTTCTTCATAGCTTACAGGCTCAAGACTAACAACACTCAGCAAGCAGTGAATAGTAGGTGCCGTTGTAGTTGGTGCTCAAACAACCTGATAGTGTTAGCAGCCACTGACTTTTTTAGGAAAGGGAATACTATCGCAGGATCGTGTGCATGACTGAATCCTAACACGGCTTCCAACAGAGAAGTTGTTTGGATCAAGTTTGAATGTTTAAACCATAATTTGTGTTAAGCAAACCACTTAGGGAATTTGGCTCCAAGCTGGTCTGACATTTCTTTGGTCACAGGATGCACCCTAGGAGCAATCCTGAAGCTTTGCTGAGTATTTCACATTTGATCATTTTTTCTTAATTCATTGAGCAAAGATGCTCGACTGTATTATTGCTGTAAGCTAGCCTTGATATAAAAGTTAAATTAAGAGCCTCTGGTAATATTCCCTGCTTCTAATTTCCACTGTTAACACATTTCCCCATTTTGTGTTATGGGACAGATCACAAAGCAATTTTAGTGTGGATCAGCAGGATGCTGCTAGTGCTGCTGGCTCCCTGCAGTCTGGTGCCCATCCTGCTGTCCCCAGTGCAGGAACAGGGCAGCTGAGGAGTAGAGAGGGACATCCAGAGCAGCCTCAGCCACCATGGCAAGACAAGGCCGTGGTGAAGAGACAGGCTGGGCCTCTTGGGGACACAGTGGGGACTTCAGGTGCTTAAAGTGAAAAAAATCCATTCCTTGAATAAAATATACATGTTCAGAAATATATTTTGCATTTTCTGGTTTGCATGTAGTGTGATCCTGGGTTTGTAAGCATATGATGCAGATTTTTTTTATTTATAGGTAATTATTTTTTAATGCTGTATATATTTTATTTAATTGTATTTTCATGTTGGTAGTCATATGGATTATAAGGTGTTTCCAATAGAAGAAATTTCATTATTCCTGTAAGTATTTTCTTTTTCTTTTCAAAAAAGGAGTGAATATTTTCACATCTTGAGTAAGAAAATAGTATTTTTACACAAAAATACTATTTGGTGTTTGGGGATATTTACCTGACATCATGCATAGCCATGGTGAATATGTACTGCGTCTCTTAGGAGATACTCAGTTCATGCCCTGCAGCAGATCCATGGCAGCAGCATCTTTCAGGAATTGTAGATGTCAGGCCTGACTTTATTTGTTTAATCATTTAGAGATACTTGATGTTGCTCAGCACTAGGAAGGTCTGTGCATCATGGGAAAGTGAACTAAAGTGAGACGAGAGAGAATCAGAGGTAATCATTGTTTCTTTAGGAGAACGTGGGGCACATTCCGAAATGAAACATTTAGATTTAAAATTGGTTGATATATGTGGCTAAGATGACACATTTTGTTTCAATGTTCATGGTTTAATTTATTTCATTTAAAATATTAGTGCCACCATAGTTTGTGTGGAAAAATATTTGCTTTTATATTTTTAAGTAGTTCTAACAAAATTATTTCTTTTAAACAGCTACATTTCCCACATACTAATGAGTAAAAAACAAGTGGTGATTTATGAAACAATTACTAAATAGTGTGAACAAAATACTGTGAAAAGCAGAGACATTGCAAAAAGAATAAACCTGACATAAAGGCTAATTTTTCAGTGCTACTTTAAGAAAATCCCTAAGTGTGGATACTCGTGCCCTTAACTGGAGAGCAACAATGAATATCAGTCAGGATTCACAGTCACAGGCATTTTTGAAGAAAGAGAGTCAGGTGAGAGCAAACAAAGGTACCTCTCTAGAAGTATGATCTGGTGTCCTGCAGGAGTTTCTTATTTTAACCTTTAACTGAGATACTTCTGCAGCAGAATAGACACCATGTACACAGAGCTCAAAACTAGTTGCAGTGGCTGTATGGAGACATAAGCTAGATAGAGTTCTTCACCTCATCATTTCCTGGAAAATGTTATATACTGGAAAAATCCTCTAAACCAATATTAATCCTGTCCTTTAACAGTGGCAAAGCTTGTGGCTTTTTAAGCTCTGTTTTATTGGTGTTTCCCTTTAAGAGCAACATCCTCCTTTGAAGCAGGCTGGCATCCATCACAACAACTCCTGTTGTCAATGTCATACCAGTTTTAATTTCAAGTGGCTGAAATCCTGATCCCCTAATAGAATAGTTACCACCTGAATGAGCAGATGCTGACATGGGGAGCATCTGACGCTTTATAAATGAATGCCATCCAAGCAAAACATCAGCAGGATTGGATATGTTTAGAAGGTTAAACATCTGCAGAGGTGACTTGTTTGCAAATTGTTAAGAATAAAATCTTGTTAATTGTCAGAGAACCTTGGCATACACATGACCACTCTGGGTCTTGTCCTCCTTGGGACTGTGTGTTAGCGTCAGAGATGTGTATTCCCAAACACTTTTGGCAAGGTGAACTCCCTGAAGTTTATGCTCACACAATGGATCTAAGCAGCATCAAAACATACGCTGTGAAAATCTCAGCCTAGACACCTCTAATTGCCAGGAAGTAGTTTGAATAGGTTCAGATCTCCATATTCATACCACCATGTTCTAGAATGAAGGGATCGTGGAAGTGCCCCCTCTATGCAGGACACTGCAATAAGCTTTCCTGACAAATAGAAACACTTGTTATAAAGCAAACATTGTGTTATGGAAGTAAACATTTGGGAAGTTTGTATGTAGGTTATGTTTCCTGATTATGTTATTCTGGGTCTCTCCCTAGACCAACACAATTATTTCTAAGCTGTCATAGACATCTGGAGACCCCTCACACCTCTTCCTGAGTGAGCTGTGACAGACCCCACGTAATATATTCTTGTTCAGAAAATAATGGCTATGGGCAGAAACCAGATCTGAGGCTTTTAGACAGGGGCTCTGGCACTGAGGTAAAACAGAAGGCACTGCAGGGACAGCTTGCTAATAACTACTGAGTAAAAGTTGAAGACAAACCAAACTCAAACTGGAATAATTAACCCAGGAAATTCTCTGTGGGAAGATGGTACACTGACTAACGTGTGAGCAAGCTTTGTAAATAAAAGGCTTTAAAACTGCCTAAGGTTGACTATAAAGAGTGAGGCATTGCCTTTTTGCAAAGGAAACCAATTTGCTGAGGGTTTCTTTGTAAGGTTGAAGGGGGGTGCTTCTTTTAGGTTACACATCACAAATTAGAGCTGCCATTTGAGAAATAGAAGGTGTATTGATAGTAAACAGGTGGCTGCTGTTCCAAGGAGATTTGTTTAGTACCATTTTATGACTGAGCTGATGCTGTGACACATTAAGTGGAACTTGTCACTCTCCCATCTGGTCTACACAACTGCTGGAGGCGGAACCCATTTAGGAAGTTGTACATTTCTTGCAGCTGTTCCTGAATGTTTCATAAATAACTAACAGAAACCACTGATTCATTTGGCTTTATTAAACCTATCTTAGGGGAATCATGTCATTGTTCATGGAGAAAATTGTACACGTTGCATGGCATTTAAGGGACTTGTTACCAAATTACAGTGTTTTACAGCCTTACTTAGTGCTAATGGGAAAATTGTGAAGTACAGATCAGAACTTCTTTTGGCCTGATTATAATTTATCTAAATTACTGCACTTGATAAAGAGTCCTTCATGCTAAGTAAAATGCTTTTTGCCTTTGGAACCCAATGGTGTCTTGTTTTCATCCCCCTGTGGATACAGTTTATCCTTGGGTCTTATCTGGAAGAAGCAGTTGTTGCAGAATCCTGTGTTCACTTCATACATCATTTAAACTGGTTTTGTTATTGATGAATTGCTTTTTTAATTCACAGATGAAAGTGAACATTATAAACAAGGCATTCCCATATTAGCTTTTCAGTGCTTTGCCCAATGGGCAATTTAATGCGACATCAAACGCGATAATAGCTGAATGACAAAAAGAACCTTTCCCATGCTTGTTGGCTTCTAATAGCTTGATTTCATTTTTAATAGGCTGTTAATCTTCAGCTAGTGTTTTGCTGTGTATCAAACATTTTGCTGCAGTAAGCTGGGTTGTTTGTCTACTTTAGGTTTGTGTTGTGTTCAGTTAACACTCCCTTTGGAAGGCATTTGGCACACATAAAATGCCTGGGATTGACTTTGCAGTAGGAAATTTTGACTCCCCGTAACAAAACTTTCCTATCTGTCATGATGTGACAGACTAATAAAACCACTCATGTGCTAAGTTATAATGATATCTAATATGTTGACAATAAAAGAGTATCACCTACTGAATTGAAAGTAAGCAGCGTGCTGCATAGGAAGAGAGACACCATTGGGTGTAAAGTGGGTCTTAAAATGTATTGCTGTCTAGCTTAGGGAAAAAATTAAATACACTACAGTGAGCTGCATGACCTGAAGGAGACACATGAATTTCAGGTACGGTTATTGTCCAACTAGCCTGTTACATCCACAGTCTGTATGGAGAGGCTGTAAAAACTGTGGAAAGCGTTGTGATGTTTATGCAAATTCTTTTTCTAGACGAAGGAAGAATGTCACTGATGGGTTTGTGTTATGTTAAAAGACGGAATTTTTATTTCTGATGGTCTGGAGTCTGATTTATTTTGGACACTCACTTGATATTTTTAGGTACTAAGCTCAATTTCCTCTCAGAACTGCCACTAGCCAGAGTTTGAGCAAGCTCCATTCTGTGACGTCAGTTTTTTCTTGACCGACAAATGACTGTCAAAGGGATAGGGAAAGTTCTTTGGTACCTCCTGTGCTGCTCAGTGAGAGTCATCAAAGCATCTGGAAATCTTGTCTCATGTGCCAGGGGGTAATGTTCTGCTACTTCCTCATCAGGTGCTGCTCTTCATATTTCCAAGGATTATTTCAAAGTTTTGAAAGGTTCCTACAGACTACGGAGAGAGACACCTGCTGATTTACTGGACCCAGTCCCACTCAACTGCATAATGGACAATCATAAAGTGATCAATTCCCCTATGAAAAGCACCTCTTTGGGGCGGGGAGAGGGGGTTTGAAATTATCCATCAGGGAAGGTGGGGACAGCAGATATTTTAGAGCAGTTTTCTGACACTAGCTGATTTCTGTCCCCACCTTCCCTGATGGATAATTTTAAGCCCACAGTTATTAAATTATAGCTTATACCTGTTTGTGTCCTCAGGTGAAATAATTCCTCCTCCTGCCTGGTGCTTACCTAGTTAGTGTTAAGTAATCAATTAATTTATCCTGCCTTAGGCTTTCATAGTGAAATGTGTGAAGTGATCCTCAGCCTGGTGGTCAGCTGAAATGGGAAGGTCACATAAGCTCAGATCTGTTTTACAGTTCAGATCTGTGATCAGTGTTGGATGAATTCATTATGTTGCTTTGGACCCAAGCTGAAAGCATGAACCAAAGGTATAGATGCTTCTCCAGTATATGTCTGTATGGCCAATGTCTTCCATAACCATCCAGTTCCTAGCAGTATTTATTTCTCAAACACTGTTACAACAATATTTGCTGCTGGATGACTGTAGGAGACCTCTAGCTCTGCTATGATGGACTTTTTCTTATATTCTTAAAGTTGTGTAAAACAAATCAGTTAATCTTGATACATGCTAGCTCTATTTTTTTTTCCAGTTGAAGCCCTCCATTCAGTGTTTCCTTTACTTTTTTTTCCCAATCAATATACCTCCATTCCAGTCCTCTTGTGTTTTTGCTGTCACTGCATAGTTAGCTAGCTGTTGGGCATCAGTAACATTTCCATTTTGTTATTTTGTTATCTTTTCATTGTATAGAAAAACTCCACATTTCTTTCAAAGATATGACATATTACTGAACCAGATTAGTTGGAATACTTGTTTCAACTCACTTGCCTAGTATTACTGTATTTTTTATCCCTTGTTTCGCACCTCTAACATTTCTTTATCCAGTGTTGAATCTCTATTTGCCCTGTCTTCTTCTTCTACTATATTTAAAACTTATGATTATTGGAGTTCCTTCCACCTTTTCTCTTCTTTTTTAGTATAATAACTCTTATCTCTTAACTCTTATACTCTTATCTCATTATATTTCTACATTTCAACATGTCTTAACATGCAAGAAGAATTTAAATATCTTCCTCTGGGTCTCATTAATTACTGTTCTCTTCTAAAGGTGTTTACACTGAAGAAAAGATTTCCTTGTCTTTCTGTTATGTGGTGGGACTATTGATAAGAAAAATCCACTTTGCTGGATATGAAGATTAATTTTACACATTCACTTTGCAAAAAGCTACATGAAAGTAGTTACTAATTTTCCTGATGGAATCTTAAGGGACCTTAAAAACTTGCCTTCTTACATAGTTAATCTAATGAAAATAGTTAATCTTACAGAAAAATTGGGGCACATCATACACCTCAATTTTTGTACAAGTAGTCAATTTATCATTGGTGTCAGAAATAGCAGCTGTTTTTTCCTACTTTTAGTTCAGCAACTGGTATAATTTCACAGGTCCCTAAGTTTTGTGATGAATGGACTAAGTGTAATGATGAAAATGTAGGTATTTAGTCTTCCCTTGGCATTGAGTTAATTCCAGAATCCACATGTCAAACTGCAAGATTTTGCTTCTACTTGGGGCCATTTTAGACTTCACTTTAAATCATGTATGGCATTTCAATGGGTCATAAAGAGTAATAGTTTTCCTTGTCAAAACATCTTTCAAACAAATCTGAAAAAGAGGGCTTTGAAATGGAAAAATGCAGAGTTGATTTACAGATGCTTGAAAAAACACTTATCACAGGCTGAATAAAACCTGCAGTACAGAGACATTTATGTTTTCCAGAATATATTAATCACTGATAATTCCTGCTTTATCATTTCAGACTATTTTCTTGCAAAAGTGCAACTCAATCAATAATTGGTTTCTGTTTGAGGCCTAGGCTAAGTATGGTTTTTTACATGTGCTCTGACCAAACATGTCAGAAATGATTATCATTAGTTTTGTGTGTAGTTCCCATAATGTTGTCTGTGTATGGGAACAGAACTCAGCAAATGGCTTTCCATAACATCGTCTGAAAAAGAAATGGAACCTGAGCATGTTCCCTTATAATCCTTCTCTTTGTATAATTTACAAAATTATTGTTTTCTCTGTTTGCATTTCACATGTGGTTGTCTATTTTGATTTCATTGATTTCTGCTAGATTTGATCTTCATTCTGCTCTTTAATTATTGTCGTAATGAATGTTCTCTTTCTCTTTTCTCACTCATTTTCTGTTTTTTTTTTCTGGTTGTTTTGATGGGCAATAAATGACAAGTCAGTTTTTAATTCAATTACTGACTTTGTATGCAAAAGATAATCACATCATGTCACATCTAAAAATATAGATATATTTTTATTTCCATCTAACGGATCTGCAATTCTATGTCACTTATGATTTGCTTAGCCAATTTTGGGTTTGTCCTCATTTTCAGTATTTTTCAATATACAAGCATACACAATATGATTAAAAATTTAATATGTGGGAACAAAAATGAAAAAAAGAAACGTGTCCTTTCATGTGCTCTCCAATTAATTGCATCCTACCTAAATATTACCTAAAATGTTATGTAGAAAGCTGCTTTTTAAATGGAAAATATTGACATTTTATATGATATCATGTTCTTCCAAAATATACCATACAAAAGCGTTTAATTTCTTTAAGTGAGGCAAGCAACCTTTGTCTTTGAGGTGCTAACCTTACAGCTGCAGCAGATTTCAAGGACTATTCTTTCCATTAGAATATATTTGCTTTGGTATTGGTTACATAAAAAAATAATGTATTCATTAGTAGAAGCACGGCATCACAAGTAATACTTGGCTTGAAACCATTAAATATAAACAAAAGGTTAAATCTTCTTCAGCATCCTTCTGAGAGTAAAAGACTGTCAAAGAGATGTTTTAAAATATTTTTCTGCAAACATAACAAATTGAAACTTTTAATTAATAAGACAATTATTACATTTTCACTTTATTTAGGATTCCAGAAATTATTCCACAAGACTGGATATTTAAAAAAAAAAAGATCCAATTTCTGTTCTAAAGGGCTATATGCTTTTAAGTTTTCCACCACAGTATATCTTCACTAGGTACAAAAGTAAAGATGAAAATAGGCAGGGGAACAAGGACTTGGACAATTCTTTTCACAAGTCTGCTATACTAATTACCTTTGAAATTACATGGAATTTGTACAGCCAAACTTTCATTTGGATGCACTATTTCCTTTTTTACTCAGTTTCATTCTTCATTATCTCACTGATGGTTGAAAATATTGCCAAATAGAAGTGTAGGGGTCTGAAAGATACATAACCCATATGAGGAAATTACTTTGGTTGTTTGTTCCATTTTCTTCCATATTTTGATTGCTGCCATGGACTATTCCTGTCTTTGTCCATACCTCTCCAGGGCTGTTGCATGTCTAAATTCACAGTACCACTTCCTAGGTAAATGACTGATAATAAAAGTATAACTGTGTAACATTCGATCTCAGCTAGACAAATAGCCTAAAGGGTATAAAGGTATAATTTCAGCGCAGTTGTCACATCTCACTCTGCTGAGGCTCATGCCCCAAGGTGCTAATACCTCTGGGTTGAAATGGGTAGGATCACCTGAGCTTTCAAATGTCATGCAGAAAAAGGCACCCTGGAAGCCGGAGTGTGGTGGTGCTCTCATAGACTTGTCTAGCATTTCATCAAGATCTGTACATCCAAAACCTGTTGAACGGTTGTAGATTTGTCACAAAACCAGACATGCTTAATACGTTAGCATTGCTGAAAGCCTTGCTCAAGCTGTACAGACACAATCTCAAGGGTGTGTGTACTTTCAGCTGGGGAAAGTGAACTGTAATGCAGTGGCTATAAATTTGTGTATATAACACAGCACTGGAAATGCTGCGCTTTTGATCAAGCTCATCTTGATATAGGATATCTATCTCAAAATGTGCCCTGCATTTTGGTCTGTGACCACTGATGTTCTCCTGTCTTTTTTTTGTGAAGAAAGTTGCTGGGACTGTATTTATATCTCCTTCCCATTTACAAGAGCCTGGGATTTGTTCATATAGCCAGGCAGTAAATGTGAATTAGGAATTACAATGTCCTTGATCCTCTATTTATATCGATAGAACTGTTTCTGGTTTATGCTGGTGAGAATGCCATCAGCATCCAATTTTAGACCTCTATGGTACTCTCCTAAATATGGTTTGTCAGTTATTGAATGTGGTCAGACTTTTTAAAATAAAGTATGTTATCCGGAGACAGAACAAACAAAAAAACCCAAAGTAAAACAAAACCCCCAAAAAAACAAAACAAAAAAACCACAACCAACCAAACAAACCCAACCAAAGAAAAAAATTTAAAATTCCCAAACTGTATTATTTAAAAGTCCTGTGCTACTAATAATTTTTAGTTGACTAAAAAAATATATGAAATCTTAATTTAGTTATGCAAGTTGGTATTTCTTTCATTCTTAGTAGTACAAGAAGGAAATATTTAATACTCAAGATTTTGGAAAAGAAATGTAGATAGTAGTTGCAGATCAGCTTTGTTCTAGCCTTGGTGTCTAGTTGTCACTGCTGGCTTAAGTGTCAAGGTAGAAAGCACAGTTTCATTTTTGTGATGAAGCCTATAATATCAAGCAGAAAAATCAAATCCAGTTGCTTGCTATGTAATCCTAAAGGAAAAGCTCTCAGGTTACAACACAGTTTCAGTAAAAGCAGTGTTTCTTATCAGTGGCACAGATATTGGAAAAATGCCTGATCTTGCATTAAAGGCATTCCAGAAACAGAGTCAAGGTAGCTCAGCTGGTTTCCCTCAAGCTGTGTGGATGAACATTGTGAGCTAGAGTCTGATCTTTCTTGTACCAGTGTAGCTCTGGATAACTTGTCAGGGTTTTGGGAGAGCTATCTTGATTTGACTGCAATCACATGCTGGTGTCCCCAGCTGTTCTATTTCAAGAGATCCCTTGTTCAAGTGGCCTTCACTAGTAGATGTTGATGACTTTCTCTGGGACCTAATTTTGTTCCTAGACCTCTTTCTAAAAATATTACATCCTATCCAATTACACTTTGCAGACAACTCTAACTGGCGTGGGAGCGTTGATCTCCTGGAGACTAGAAGAACAGGCTGGATTCATGGGCTGAGACCAACAGTATGAGCTTTAATGAGGCAAAGTGCTGGGTTCTGCACTTGGGTCACAAAAAGCCCCTGCAGTGCTACAGGCTGGGGATGGAGTGGCTGGAAAGCTGCCCAGCAGAAAAGGACCTGGGGTTGCTGGTCAACAGCAGCTGAACATGAGCCAGTGTGTCCAGGTGGCCAAGGTGGCCAGTGGCATCCTGGCTTGTATCAAAACCAAAGTTGCCAGCAGGACTAGAGAAGGGATTTTGCCTCTGTACTTGGTGAGGCCACACCTCACTGAGTGCTGTGTTCAGTTCTGCACCACTCGCTGCAAGAAAGACATTGAGATGCTGGAGCATGTCCAGAGAAGGGCAACGGAGCTAGTGAAGGATCTGGAGAGTCAGGAGCAGCTGAGGGTCCTGTGATTGCTTAGCCTGGAGAAGAGGAGCCCCAGGGTGACCTTATCATTCTCTCTAACTACCTGAAAGGAGGTTTTCACAGGATGGGAGTCAGCACGTCTTGCTACAACCTCCCCAGGCCACTAGCAACAGGACAAGAGGAAGTGGCTTCAAGCTGTGTCAGGGGAGGTTCAAGCTGGGCATCAGGAGGAATTTCTTCACTGAAAGAGTGGTGAAGCACTGGAACAGGCTGCACAGGGAAGTGGAGTCACTATCCCAGGAAGTGTTCAAGAAATGACTGATGTGGCACCTAGTGCTATGGTTTAGTTGACAGGCTGTGTTTGGTCAACATCTGGCCTTTAGGATCTTGGAGGTCTTTTACCTAGATGTTTCTATGATCCTTTCTGTATGAAACCAGCTGTTTAATATGCTTCAGGCTAGCAGCACTGGATTTTAATTATTAACCAATATGGTCTATATCTCATAAATACCTTGCATGTGCCCAAGAGTGGAGTAGCTGTTGTTGTACTGTGATACTTTTAGTGGAGGAAAAAAATGATTTTTTTTCTATTCTACTATTTACCATTTTTTTTTAAAGATGTAGTTGATTCTGGAAGATACACAGCTTTTTTGGCTCTCAAATACAATATTGGACTGCATAGTATCTTGTTGTGGGTTGGCCCTGGTTGGGTGCCAAGTGCCCATTAGAGCTGCTCTATCACTCTCTTCCTCAAACTGGACAGAAGAAAGAAAATATAATGAAAGGCTCATGAGTTTAGATGAGGACAAGGAAGGATCACAAACTGATTACTGTCACAGGCAAAACAGCCTAGACATGGAAAGTTAATTTAATTTATTACCAATCAAAATCAGAGCAGTATAATGAGAAGTAAACCAAATCTAAAACCACTTTCCCCTCACCTTTCCCCCTGCTCCTTCCCAGCTCTACTTCCTCCTGCTCAGCAGTGCAGAAAGACAGAGAGTGGGGGCTATGGTCAGTTCATCCCAGGTTTCCCTTGCAGTTTCCTACAGGGAGAGGAGTCCTTCCCCTGCTCTAGCATGGGGTGCTCCCAAAGGAGAAAGTCCTTCATTAATTTATCCAGTGTGAGTGCTTCCCATGGGCTGCAGTTCTTCAGGAACTACTCCAACATCAGTACCTCCCATGGGGTGTAGTTCTTCAAGGACAGGCTGCTCCAGTGTGGGACCCCAATGGGGTCACAAGTCCTACCAGGAAACCTGCTTCAGCATGGGCTCCTCTCTCCATGGGTCTGCAGGTCCCTAACAGGAGCCTTTTCCAGCACTGACTTACCATGGGACTACAGCCTTGTTTTGGGCATCCAGCTGCTCTGGTGTGGGTCTCCTCCCCGTGGATCTCCATGGCCTGCACAGGCACAGCTGCTTCACCATGATCTGCAGGGGAATCTAAGCTCTGGTGCCTGAAGAACCTTCTTCCTCTCCTTCCTCACTCTCCTTGGTGTCTACAAAGTTGTTCCTCTTACATATTCTCAGTCTTCTCTTCTCTGGATGCTGAATTGCACAACAACTTTTTTTTTTTTTTTCCCTTCTTAAATATATTATCATAGAAATGTCCCCACCATCTCTCTCTAATGGGCTCAGCCTTGGCCAGTGGTGGGTCCATTTTGGAGCAGCCTGGCATTGGCTCTGATGGACATGGGGGAAACTTCTGNCAATGGGGTCACAAGTCCTACCAGGAAACCTGCTTCAGCATGGGCTCCTCTCTCCATGGGTCTGCAGGTCCCTAACAGGAGCCTTTTCCAGCACTGACTTACCATGGGACTACAGCCTTGTTTTGGGCATCCAGCTGCTCTGGTGTGGGTCTCCTCCCCGTGGATCTCCATGGCCTGCACAGGCACAGCTGCTTCACCATGATCTGCAGGGGAATCTCAGCTCTGGTGCCTGAAGAACCTTCTTCCTCTCCTTCCTCACTCTCCTTGGTGTCTACAAAGTTGTTCCTCTTACATATTCTCAGTCTTCTCTTCTCTGGATGCTGAATTGCACAACAACTTTTTTTTTTTTTTTTTTCTTTTTTTAATATATTATCACAGAGATGTCCCCACCATCTCTCTCTAATGGGCTCAGCCTTGGCCAGTGGTGGGTCCATTTTGGAGCAGCCTGGCATTGGCTCTGATGGACATGGGGGAAACTTCTGGGAGTTTCTCACAGAAGCCACCCCTGTAGCCCCCCTCTACACTACCAAACCTAGCCACACAAAGCCAATATATTTGGTTTCTTTTAATATGAGTTCTTTTGGAGGTATGATCTTTGGTACCTTACTCCTGGCATGTTTCATTTTCACAATAGCTTTATAGTTGTAGACCTGATGCTATTATGACCCGCAAGTAGGCATTGATGTGAAATCGTGTCTTTTTTCCACTCTCCATCAGATTAAACCCTAGACTTTTCAATTTGCAAGCCAAATTTAAGGGCTCCTAGGTTACAGTGTCAGAAACAAACTGTTGTCATTGCACTTGAATATATCACTAGAATACTAATGGTCATTGAAATTGTTTGAGCTATTAAAGTTCACAGAGAGCATTTTCAGTCATTATGGATTAGTGAAGGAACAATAGGCTACATCGATCTTTGGCCTAGGTGTCTGCTAATGTCTTTTGTAGAGACCTTTATCACTGTCATATTTCAAAAGAATTTTTAATGGCACTTTCTTTTTGGTAAGATCTCATATGATTTAAGCAGTGCTAATTGTGATGTTCTTGGTTTCCTTTTAGTCACAACCAAGACTCTTTCTTCCCAGCTGCTATGTCCCATGTGGCTTTTGCCTTCTTGATTATGCACCTTAATGTCTTCCGTTGTGTTGTCCAAATGTCATTAATCACAAGCAGCAATAAGAGCACCTTCATGTGAATGAATTAAGTTGTAATAACCTGTAGCCTGGCCACAAATGATTCAAACACCAAAGCAAAGTTTTTACAGTTCTGACTATTGTCTGTTCCTTCTGGCGTCTGTCCCTTGCAGGAGCTACTGTGTTAGCCAACATCTGAGAAATATTGGCTCTGTTAACACTTTGACTCATATTTGAGGGTGTAGCTACTCACTGTTCATAGCTGAGTGCATGAGGATATGTTCTGAGTCTCATCTCTTGCAGGGACAAAACTTACTTAGCCTTTCCACACATCTTGACCTGATGCTGTGTTTATCAGGCATATTTAAATATAGAAAATAGCAAACCTTACACACTTCGTGATCTGGCAACACTTGGTGGAGTTCAACTATTCAATAAGCAGGGCCCAAAGCTATTAGTCTGCAATATATTTTGGATTTCATCTTCTAACTGATTATCCTGTGTTTCATCATTTTCACTTAATTACTTTATCCATATTTAAAGCATGTTCTCAAATTCTTGCAATTAGCAGCACCATATGTTCACTTCCTGCTATACAACTTTAAGCTGTGTTTGACCATTTTTGGGTCTATGTATCTTCATTGTATAATACCACAGCTGCAATCTGTAGACATTTGTTAGTCCTTTTGTGGACTACAGACAGTTCATTAGTCTTGTACGCCACCACTGACCAGTCACACTAGTGAGTCACTTCAGCTGTGCAGCTACAGCTGTTTGATTTTATCCCATGAGCTTCAAATGCCCTAATGAGTGTAAGATAGTAAAAAGGAGGATTAGGTTAGGTTTTACAGAGCAAGGTCTGCTTTAATAAGTACCAAAAAGAAAGAAAGAAAAAAAAGAAAAGACTAGTATTTAACAGTAGACTATTATAAGACAGAAAGAAATAGAGTGCTCATAAAATCAACAGAAATTCTGAAGTGGGAAAAAAATCCTCCAGATCTTCCCAGAAGTGCTTTGGGAATACATTTATCAATGATTAAAGGTTTCAGATTAATAACAGAATGCAGTGCATGTGACACTTCAAGAATGCAAATGGCTTTACATTCTGTGATGTCTGAAACTTCTTCATTCATCTCTCTTGACTTTGTGATTTTCTGTTTATTCTACAGCGCTTGATGAGCTCTCCCTAAGACCAATGGCAGGTGAATATTTTCTTGAACAAGTTTTAGGATCATTAATGACCATGCAGCAGATGGAGAAAGCACTAAGCCTTTCCACCCATCTTTGGTTAACACTAATTAGATACTTTATGCACTTTATAGGATGCTAAAATGCATGCAGTGGACTGCAGTGCAGGGGGAAGAGAAATGGAAGAGCAACTGTTGTGAGGATACTCTAATGTGCTGAGAGAATATGTTCAACGTTTGCAGACAAAGACCTGTCCTGGTTTCAGCTGTGATGGAATTAGATTTTTTCCTTAGTAGCTGGTATAGGGCTTCGTTTTGAATTTAGGATGAGAATAATGTTGATAACACACTGATGTTTTAGGTGTTGCTAAGTAGTACTTGTCATAAGTCAAGGACTTTTCAGTGCCCCATGCTCTGCCAGCAAGGATGTGCAGAAGAAGCTGGAAAAGACCATAGCTGGGTAGCTGATTCCAACTGGGCACGGGGATATTCCATGCCTCTATAGGATGCCCAGTATATAAATTGAGGGGATTTGGCTGGGAGCTGATGATCACTGCAGGGGGACAGGATGGCCATTGGTCAGTGGATGGTGAGCAGTTGTATTTTGCATTGTTTATTTCTCTTGGGTTTCATTCCAATCTCTCTCTCCTTGTCATGGCTTAAGCTCAGCAACCAAGCACCACACAGTGGCTTCCTCATTCCAACAGTTTGAAGTGAAATGGAAGGGTGAAAGCAAGAAAACTCAGGGGCTGAGATAAAGAAAGTTTAATAGCGAAAGCAAAAGCCATACATATACATTCACAAAGCAAAACAAGGAATTCATTCACTGCTTCCCATGGGCTGGCAGGTGTTCAGCCATCTCCAGGAAAGCAGGGTTCCATCGTGCATAATGGTGACTTGGGAAGATAAACACCAGCACTCCAAATGTCCCCCCATTCCTCCTGCTTTTCTCTCCTTTATATGCTGTGCATGATGCCATGTGGTCTGGAATATCCCTTTGGTCAGTTGGGGTCACCTGTCCCAGCTGTGTCTCCTCTCATATCCTTGTGCACCCCCAGCCTCCATGATGGTGGGGTGGGGTGAAGAGCAGAATAGTCCTTGACACTGTGCAAGCCCATCTCAGCGGTAACAGCTCTTCAGTACAAATCCAAAACACAACCCCACACCAGTTACTGTGAGGAAAATTAACTCTACCCCAGCCAAAACCAGCCCAGTTCTTCTCATTGTGATTGTTGTTATTGTCATAATTAGTATTATTATTACATTTTTCTTTATTTCAATTGTTAATCTGTTCTCATCTCAACTCCAGGGTTTTACCTTTTTTTCCTAGTCTTCTTCCCATCCCACCATAGAGGGAAGGTGGGGCGTGAGAGAGCAAGCAGCTGCATGGTATTTAGTTGCTGGCTAGGGTTAACTATGACAAGTTCTTTATTCAGAACCTTCACTCAGAGTGAGAAGGGTCAACAGGTGCCATTCTGTCAAAAGTATGTGACAGTTGTACTGCAGCTTGGAGTTGCCCATAAGTTGCAAGAGTTAACTCTGGCCTAATTATCTCATATATTTCGCCTGTAAGATCCCATTAGACCTTTGAACAATAAATTTTGTCCTTAGGAATTTACTGTTGAAAAATGTCTCATTATGTTTTTATTTGAAGATCCTATGCAATAATGAGACAATAGTTATACCTCATCATCAGCTTTAACTACACTATATTTCATGGACTGAATTCCTAGAAGACCAGGAATAACACTGGAGTTTTGGGACTCTTTTTCCTGCTTTTGTGATGTGTAGGGAGTCACAAAACATTTTCAGATTATGTTCATGGGACTTGAGACTGGCTGATATGAATTGGACACAAGGAAAATATCATCTGGATCAAGGTTTCATGACCACTGGCTGATATGGGCCGGTTTATTTACTGAATAGGAAGTTTTGATGTACAAACACTAAAATACTCATCTGAAAGTATTTCTTAATCTGTTCCCAAGAAGTTTTAAAAAGAGGATTAAATCCATGCAGCAGAGAAATCTGCTTTGTTCTTTTCTAGTTATGGAACCTAATCAGTCAAAACAATGATTATCTCAACCTAAACAGTTACTGTAGCCCCATGTACACTCTAGGCAAATATGATGTTTCTTAAAAAATGTTGATGGTATACTCATTTGGTGAACATCAGTTTTATGCCAGGAGCTAAACTGAAGGGAATTTCTTGATGAAATATGTGACAGAAGGCTTCTCAGTGCTGAATTTTATACGATTATGTGGTTCTGTGGTTGCATAATCATGTTTCTAGTATATAAGAAACATATATATTTCCCATATATATAAAAGTCTCAGCTGGGGAATTGATTGCACCTTAAATTACAGTTCCAACTGCATTTCAGAAGGCCACAGGTTTAAGTACATTATTCTGCCATGGGTTTGATTTAAGCTAGTGCAATAGCTTTTGCAATTTTCATTATGCTCTTTGCCCTGAAAAAAAGATTTGTCAAGAGAACAGATTCATGTCATGTTAGTTTGTGTCCCTACTACAAATTGTGATAGGAATAAATGACCAGATTTTAACTACCCAATATGTTATGTGCAGTGTGCCATTTTAGCTTCTATCATGGCTTTTCATTGGATAGACACTTTACTGTCACATACCTATCAATTACTGCTTGAATAAGGATTAATGGAGTGATTATCAAATCAGAAGGAAGCACATTGAAAAGGTTGTACCATGGAACACAAAATTTTAATTCAGAGAATAGGACTGTATTATCTTTTAACAAGTAGGAAATGACATGATCAATCCATTTCTCAAAATTAAGCTTGCTTAAAAATGGTGCTGAATGATAATTCATAGAAGAAATGACTAGCTGATGGCAGACTCTCCCCAAAGCTCTTAGCTGCTCATGTCTAAATACCTGGGAATGACTGGGATGAGCAAATTGCTCTGCTATTAGTATTCAGAATTAACTATATCATGACCATGATGTAGTCAAGGATGTAGTCAGAGTGAGAAAGAGTGGCTGAGCAATATGCAGCGGTAACAAGTGAGATAAATTAGAGACCTGAATAGCAAAGGGGGACATTGGACATTGTTGCTGAGGTCTGGAGCAGAAGAAGAAGTGGGATTGTAGTATACTTACTGGCTGGCGAGAAATATAGGGGTTCAAATCTGTTTTTCTGGAATATGTGTACATTTTACTTTAGAATTTATAGCTGTGCAGATAGGTATTCTACCCTACACTAATTCCTTCTGTCGATTTAATGAATGCCTGAAGTGTTGGCGGTTGCAAAATGGTTCATCTTTAACTGAAATGATGAAACACATTGTACTTCAGGCTATGTCATGCATAGTAAAGAAGATACTTCTCTGGTTTATGCTTAACGTAGCTCCGTGAGTCTAGATATAAAGAGACCCCTCAGTGGGAGAGTCCTGTGATGTATGGCAGATTTAGATTCAAACTCACATGGACTGATTGCTGTAACTTACATTGAACTGCTTAAGGGACCTTAAACTCCGACGAGGAATTTTGAGGGTGTGTATGTATAAAATGAATAAATACAGGTATGCATAGCCTTTGCCTTCTTGCTGTCAATAGGCCTATTGTATGGAATTATTCAGGAGCCTACTTAGAGAATTGAAGTAAGAATGAACAGCTATGCTTTTTAGCTATTTAAAAGAGTTATACAAACATTTGTCTGAGCTACTTCTCCTACCTACACACTTGTCTCCAAAAGTTTAAACTCCTGTAGAGTTTTTTTCTGCCTCTTTCTTATCATAGTGAAAATGTACAGGATGTGCTGCCAGTCTTACTGATTCTGTATTACCTGAGATCTGTAGACAGCGTTTGGCATCTGAGATTTGACAGACGAGCTCTTCAGTCTCATATGGATTCACGATGCATGTGATAGGTTATAATTACTGCCACCTTACACATTTCTGCCAAAACTGATCCTTCCTGTCTCACACAGTTCTTGCTCCTAAAGCCTCACCCAAAAAGCCATCTGTGATAAGGTACCACTAAATGGGTAATGCTCACTTGCAGCTCTAGCCACAATCTCATCTGTTTCTCAGGAAGTAGTCAGTATCTTTTGGGATTTTTAGGTGTGTATGTCACTACTGCAAAGTCAGATAGAGAAAAAAGTTAATGAAGCAGAGTTATTTTATTAGCAGAATTATAGAAGCAGAAGTAGTTTTTTTATTTCTTAGACTTATTTTGAAAGCCTGATGTTTGGGTTCAAAAGAAAGGATATGGCCACATCAGTACCTAATGAGTAGTGATTGCAGGAGTTATGGTACTTATTATAATCCAAATGGAATTTTTGCACACAGCCATTAGTAATTAACACATTTGAAATAAAACAGAAGATATGCAATTATTTGGCCTGCAAATGTATTTTTGTATTCTCCTTATTATTCAATATCATTGAGATATTACGAAAACATGTAAGTAAACCAGAGAATCCTGATGTATTAAGCATAGGTAGGCACATAAAGGAGAACTGAACTGTGGCAGAACTGTCCAAAAAATGTAAATGTAAATAATTAGGAAATCATTAATTTTACAATTTTTAAACTTCACTGTAGATGGAATACTGCTGAAAAATGCACAGGGAAGATTTAACAATTAGGTAAAATATGAAATACACGTTTCTAACTGAATCAATGAATATCTTACAAAGTGGAAAAGCCCTACCAGAGGTAACACCATATAGATATTAATTACGTTTAAAATTTTTAGGTATTTCCTTTTAATGAAAGGTCTGTTAGAGGTGCTAATATCTACATCCATCTGAGGCAAGCCTGTGTAATAACTGAAAATGGGACAGCCTGAAATGCCTATTTTTGAGAAGTAATGTGGAACCAGTAACAGCAGCATATCTTGGAAAGAAAGCAGTGGGGATTTTAAACCCAAGTTCAGTGTTTGTTTCAGTGTATTGTCTAATTGCAATACATATCTGCAAGACACATGTGAAACATTCCTTTCAATTTATATCTGTCACTCTCCAATTTATACATATTGAGGAGAAAAGCACCTACTTTAACTGCTCTTAAACCTGCATGGAATCTTTTATATCTGAACATCAGAATGAAGTTTACCCAGATAATCTTTCCGTTGATGGCCAAATGCATGTGTCTTAGTTCAGAACTTTACCCTATGAGCTAAATAAATCCCTTCATTAAAGAAATAGAATTACATCAGGAATGTATTTCGCTCTATGCACATTATTCAGGTCTATTTTAGATGAAGTGTGATTTCTAACGTGATTCTAACATGAATATGAATGCAGTCTTAAAACTTCTCATAACATGAGATGGGAGTCAGAAAGCAGATGCAGATGATTAGTGATGGATCCGAAAGCAATTAAGCTGGCAGCACCTTCAGTGCACCTGGACTGGGTTGGAGTGACCTGTGGTCCCATCAGCTGGACTCAGATAATGTGCCTTTCCCTCCTTTACTCCCTCAAGCTTGTAATGAACATGATGTAGACCCTTAATGGACATATCTCACATATCCTAATGAATTTCTTAAGCTGCTATATATAGTTGTGGGATTTACCCTCTTTCTCCCCAGTTAATATGCAGTTCATCATTATAAAAACTGCTTGTTTTATCCCTGATATTAAAAAAAAAAAGCAGCCATGTTGATCTAAACATAGTTGTAGATCAAGATCAACTCATTATAGAAGAATATTTGAATGGGAAACTGGTATTCTTTTTGATTTTGGAATAGTAGATCAAGGTAAAATTTCTGTCTAAAATAACCCCAGTGTGCATGAAGTAGGAGGCTGCTTTTTGTCTCCTTTCTGTCTCCTTCAGATCCTGTGAAAGGATCTTTATGAGCTGATGAACTGAAGTCTTCAGCGTATCAAAGCTGGGGATGACATATCTCAACATACTGTAGACCTTGCCCATTAATGCCAGACCTGCGGAAGGAAGAGGAGAGAAATACCTCAGAATTTTTACAGAAATTGCCTGCCAATTCTTGGGATGTTTTAACTTATTCCTTAATATTCTCATTTAACTGGCTTAATTTTGTTTTGAATATGTGCTTTTATGTTTATATTTTTGCTCAGTGTGCAGCCTTTCAATTAATTTTAATGGAAGTTAAATGTACACAGTCAAAATAAAATTCCAATCTAGAAGCATCTAAAAACAAGCAAGGTGTTAGCAGCCTTTTCAGCACCAAGCATGTTTTCATGTTAATAAATTTGCTACAAGGAAAAAATCCAATTTCAAGGGAGTCACACTGTCAAACAATTAAATCACAGCATAACATATTAAAGCTGATTCACAATGATGGGAAAACTTCTATCAGTTCATCTAGCAACTTTGGTAGTATAAAAACAGCAAGTAAAGGAGCGTCTCAGTCTCTCTCATTTCCTGTTAGCAATCAAGTCCGGAGTGTTCAAACAGAAGGCTAGATATACCTTTGCAGTAGTAAAGCTGTTTTTTTTTTTTACTGTTGACAAAAGAGCAAATTTTGTGACTATTTCAAGATTAAAAAGAAAATCTCCAAAAATGTACTCAGTTTGAAGGAAATGACACTGACTCATAGTGATTCTTTGAAAAAAATAATGGCCATGTAATGTGATTTTACTGTGCAAAGTTCAAAGAAAGATGAAGGTGAAACAGCCAAAAAAAGGTAATGAAATGAAATTTAAATAATTATTGTTTTTGCAGCAATTCTTGCTAGTAGAAAATTTTTATTAGGCATAATTAGTTTCAATTAAATATTTGTCCTCTATAATGTCTACAAAATTTGCAGGCATTTTTTACAGCTTTTATAGAAGGATTTTAAAAATCACATTGCACACAGCATACAGAGAGATGTATGAATTATTAGAGATCTTGAATGATCCCTTCTGTGTCTGCTTGAGGAAGGGCAAATGTGTCTGGATCCATCACGAAGGCCGAGCATGGCTTTCTGGTTTTGTGGCCTGATCCCTAAAGCCCTGGTGCAATTGCAAGTACCTAGAAATACCAGGCAATATGGAGCCTAAGGAACTGATGCTGCAACATATCAGACCACCTTTTTTCCCCCCTCTTGATGTGATTTTAATTCCACCAACTCATTCTTCTGGGGAGAAAGACTTTTGAAATAGGAGCTGGGCAAAATATTTTGTCTGAGTGCTGTGTCTTGCTGCACATGGAGAGAGGAGTTGGTTAAGGAAAAAGAAGAAACATTGTCTCATGCACCATATTTATAGGGTATGATTTTTTAATTGTTGGGAACTTGTAACACAGTAAAGCTGTACTAAAAACATCTCAAAATTATGAGTATTCTTCATCAATTCCCAATTATGATGATATTAGAACATAATATGTAATTATATCTCTGTTTTGTCACTGGCAATGTTGATCCTAATGGTACATTATCCCAGTAAATTACCATGAAATGCCAATTCTCAGTATTCCCTTTTCAAAAAGGTTTGCACATACTGCATTATTCATAAAATGTATTGCGAAAAACAACTAAACCTGGGTTAAGCTGTTAGCTCAATATAGCATAAATACATAAAAATGTCAAAGTCCTGGAAAATTTGATTTATGTTTTGCACCTCAGGCAAATACCAGCGAACATATAGTTTTCAAATTTTTGTCTTTTTCTGCAGGGAATATTTTTTTAGTTGCTAAGGAACTACTAGCTGCGAATATATGGCACTGATGAAGATTTAGCTAGTTCTTATTAGCTCATAAAAGCAATAATGTTATTTTGGTCCTTGTGCTGCAGTGGGAATCTTGAAAACTAGTTAATTTTATTTAAGCAATTACATTGCCAGTTCTATGAAATCTGCATGTATTTTTGCAAGAAGAGGGTAGAAATCAGAAATAAGGATCACAAATTTTAATATTTATGAAAGCCTTGAAATTGGTGAAGGTTTACATTTACAAAAAGATGTTATGATACTGTTAAAAAAAAAAAGTTGATTTTTAATAATCTACCTACTAAAATCCTTGCTCCAATAAATAGACCAAGTTCATTTTCTGCCTTTCTCTTTCTGAAAATAGCTGCATCTTGAGACAGGGCTGGGAGAGACTCCCCTGGGGCTTCCCTGCACCCTGGGGATGCTGTGCTGAGCACTGTGGGGCCATGGCCACGGGTCTTCCTCAGCTCACCGCTGCTGGGGGTACAGCCCTGCACCCCGGCTCACCTGCCACCTCTTTTCTGGGGAGAGAAAATGAGAGATGAATGAGGGGTGGCAGGTAGAAATATATGAACCTGTGAATATACTAGGCAGCTCAATTTAAAATTACTTTTTCTATAATACACCAACTGGTGCACAAATATGGTTAGATGGAAAAAGCATATTTTTTTTTACGTTGTGTATATAAATCCTGAAACTCCTTGTCCTAGGATAATAGCTTAAAATATAATCCAGAAAACATCATTAAACAAAAAGGCAGAGATACATTTTTTGACACTGCATGTTTCTGAGTAGTTTTTTAAGGTAGAGGGAGCAATATTAAGAGAAATATGATTTCAGCTTGCTTTATCATTTTCCTAAGTGGTTGTAGTTGGCCACTTGTAGTCACACAACTGCTGTGGTCTGCTCAGTGTGTTGTTCCTTATGTTCCTACTGTGAGATGATGCTGAAAAGCTGAATTTTCAAATGTTTCCCCATAATTTTCTATAAAAAGACCAACTATAATCAAATGGTTTGTGACATGAATAAAAGTGAGGACAAGGAAAATGTCATCCCCTTGAATGGAGAAGGGAAGGAGTACTTAGGTAATTTGCATATCAGCTCTATTGAGACAGACCCCAAATGATACGTAAATAAACTGACATAAATAGAAGGCGACTGGATTTCAGCAAGCAGGATTAAGGTTAGGTTTCGGAATAACACTCTCAACATCAGAAGAACAAATTAGAGTGGTCCACCAGTACAACTGGTGACAATAAGGGATCACCATGCCTGGAGGACTTTTGAAATAGCTTGGATAAACATCTGTCAGCACTGACACCGCTACAGTGGTTAGTGCATTAGGGCAAGAAGCTGTGTTGATCAATCAGCCTGTAGTCTTAAAAATATGAAAAGCTGGTAAGTGTAATGGTCATAACATAACAGCAAATGCCATGCAAATCCATCCTATGAAACATGAGTAAACTAAAAAAAAATCAAAATATGAATAGCAGTCAATATTTTTTTCTTCCCACAAATTAAAAATACAAGATGGACCATGGATTTATTTTATTCCCCAAAATGTTTCAGCTAAAAGTGTAATTAGGTGAGCTAAAAAATCTCCGAAGGGGTGATTCTGTAAACAATGCCCCCAGTGTCCAAATAGTTGATGGAGACACATGGTCTAACCCATGCAGCTTACCCCTAACACCTTTGTGACTGTCATTCTCCATTAACTATAAAATGAGACAGAATTAATGGCATTTAGAGCTTTAGCATGCAGGTACATCTAAGGTTTTCACACAGAGGACCTGTGAGGAATGCTGTGGTTATCTACAGCTTTTTTTGGTGGATAGTTAGAGGGATCTTGATTTGGATACATTAGATAGCTTGACCAGAATAATTTTTTTCCAAAGAGAAGAAAATCTATGGGCATTAATATTTATGTTGTATTATGACCATTTTGTTAGTAATTTAAAGCACACAAATTGTATAGACATCTGATGAAATGGAAGGAATAACTTAGTGAAGATAATTTAGCAATCATACCTGCTGAAAAGCTGTATTCTCAGTAAGATGACAATGTGCAGAGAGTTTGCAAAAAGAAAAGGGCAAGCAAAAAGAAAAAGCTAATAGGCAAAAGTGAGAACTCTCAGGTAGATCTTGCTGGGAAAAAAATTCCATAAAATATTAATGGGAAAAGAGTTTCTTTTAACAACCAATTCCAGTCTTGTGTATGTGAGATGTGAAACAAAAATTCCAATTGGGAATATAAAGAAAAGCTCCTAGAAAATAAGGGACTAACTTCCTCTTTTCCCTTTTATTGAAGTTACACTTTATTTCAACCAATCTATATGTGTTTTTACCAGGTTCAATTCATACAATGATAATGACAATAGACATCAGCTTTATAAAGGGCAGTTGTGAGCTTGTGATTTTGCTAAGAGTTTATGCCACTTTTAAGCTCAGTCATGGAGTTACTGATATGCTGTTCCCACCATAGTTTAATTCACAGTCCCTTCTAAAGAAGACAAAAGTAGGTTTTGCAAGAGATACAGGTAGAAGAGCACGTAAAATTTCTGGAAAGAGAGTTTTGCAAAGGCTTTTTGAAAATTTTGTTGCGTGGCAATGTGGCCTCCACAAGTCCTGTCCCACTTTTTCTCTCAGTAGGTTAGAAATTGTTCCCAAACTTCACTCTCCTGCATCCATCTGGGCTCCATGGGGCAGAAATATGTGGGATGGGCTGTACCAATCTATTAAATACCCATGCTTGGAAAATTTCCCTGTTAGCCGTATCCAGCATTTGTTTGGTTTTTATACCATGTGACTCAAAAAAACAGATAATGGAAAACCTGACAGTTTGACAGTTATGTTTTCATTTTAGATTTAGATCCCTTAAGCTACATTTGGGACTATTAAGTAAAATTTTCACATTCAACTCAAAGACTAAACCAGCAGGCATTCTGGAATATAAAGTGAGTAGTATACTCCATAGCAAAAATAAATGCTTTCATAATGATTTGCATGTTTACAATATAACAGTGGCTAATGTGCAGTAAAGTCAAATCTCAGTAAAAATGAGTTAATTAAATCTGATTTTAATGCTGAGAAAAAGAAATAAGCATCATGCATGGCTGATATAAATATTAATTGCCAGCAAGATGACATATAAAAGCATAATATTCTGTTATAATAATGAAGCAAACCCTGAAATAGCAGACTACTGTTCACCACTGCATATATATTGTCTATACACTGTCAGGGCATGGGAGAGAGCTGCAGATCTTGTAAATAAGGTCTTATTAACTAGGGGAAAAGATCCCTTTTCTATTTCCCAATTCTAAAATGTGTCATAGCACTGAAAATGCCTTTGTAATCTACTCTTTGTGTATTTGCTTGTGCATGTGTGGAATGAAAGAAACCAGTTTCTTATCATCTGTATTAAGCCACAAACTTATGGTCACGTTTTTTTTTTTTTGATAATGAGATAAAATGACCCTCAAGAAAAAAAGGTTTCTAGAGAAAATATAAATATTAAATAATTCATTCCTATCAGACAAATCTTTCTGTGACATAATGTCAAGTGAGGGGCACATTCTGTGCACTTGTCCTCTTGCAATTTCATTCATATTTCTTTTTATTCGGAATGCCAAAATCAGTACTTTTGGAATGTTGCTGGAAAACAAGAACATTACAAAGTTAGCTTCAGAGTTTCACTGCTTATCTTTATCTGACACAAGTTGATATTGGTCATTGAAAAATCATAGCATTTCTTTGGACTGGTGCAGTGATCTGCTTGCATGCCTAATGCCATAGGATGCTCGGCTAAATGCAAACCACATGCTCTCTCTGTAAGACACAGGGAAAGGCTTTTTTCTTTTATTGCTCTATACACTTAGTTAAATACTCTTGCTCTGCTTCTCAGCTGATGTAAATTGAAGTTTTGTTGAAGTCAACTCAGTGAATTAGTGAAGCTCTACCAACTCATAACTGCCCATGATTATGTTCCTCAAATATTCACCAAATTATTGCATCAGCTTTGAAATTCTAGATGTAGTAGGAATACCATACATCAAATGTAGTAGACCAACTTGTTTTCAAAGCAGTTCTATGGATTTCTGAGGGTCTGCTTGAAGAGTGAAGTATTACTCTATGTGAATAAGATAGTCCTGATTCAACTCTTAAGCCATTCAGATAAAAACATAAATGCATGTCTGCAAAGAAGAAAACATATAAATTCTTGGCAATTGGGATTCCTTTACTGATTGACTCCTGCTTCATGCCACTGGTGGATTCTCATGTGCAGATGAAAATATCAGGTAGGTGATTAAACAGACTTTGTTATGGTGTAGCTCCACAAAACCAATTATGCTCCTGCAATTGCATTCCTTAGAGGGTAATTCTTATCCTATTGGAAGTATTAGCTGTGCCTTTGATATAGTAATTTCTTCAGCAAACATGTCCAAATTATTGTTGCATGATGGATCCTCTGTAAAGTATAATTTTAATCACTTTTCTTCCCAGTGAACACAAACTGTAAAATGTTAAACTGATCATAAAAAGCACTTACTGATAAGGTTTGTTTTAATATTTATAGTTAAAAATGTATTTTTGTTTATCAATCAATCTAATTAAAAAATCACACTTCATTAGATCTAATAGAATGAAATATATCTACTAGAGTGTTTTAAGATAGAAAGATTCTAATAAACTACATTCAGATAGGTTTTTGCTTAACAAGTCAATCTAATGCATAAACATTATCAGTCTTTTAGTCTTTTTTTTTTTTTTTTTTGTTAATATTCTCTGTCTTCTTGCTCTTAAGATCATTCCATCTATAAGGGTTTTTTTGCTGGGCTTCGAGTCCAGATAGAATTTGCTGAGACTTTTTGATAACCTAGGGATGAGTGAAGTACAGCTTTGCTGCTTTTCAGTTCTGCCAGAAAATACTCTCTTTTTGTCCTGGGTGCTTCATTAGACTGTGACTTTTTCAGATTTACAAAGGTGCATGCGTGACTTTCATCAACAGCACACACACACACAGAAAGTCTATAACATTGATGAGACTGGAATGATTAAATAAGTACAGGGAAGAGAAGTACATCTGGATGGCTCCTGCATTAGACATCTGAATGACAACAAACACATGATGACAGCAGTAGCAAAAGAAAGTGGAGTGTGGGTGAGAAAAATCTGGAGGCAAAGAATTAACTTTAAATGCACCAGTCTGTCAGATCATGTATCTTCTGCATTATTTTCCCTCTTCTCTTCTTAACCATGTGACAAAGATATAGAGAGTTGCCTTCATCTAATACTGAAATTTGTTAAGCTAAGGATATCAGCGTCCTTAGACAAGGATATCTCTGTACCCCCTCCTCCATGCACTCCCCAGCACCATCCTCACCCCCACCTCCCTGCTCCTCTCCTGGTTTCAAAGCTTAATTCACTGTACAGCTTTTACCCAGCACCTTTTCCAACCAAGCCTGGCTTCTGGAGGCAGATGAAAAGCAGCAGCACACACATACAAGCAAGTCTAATGGGCTTGCCAAAAAGTTAGTTGAAAATAACTAAACTTTGAAGATGAAGGCAATAGTGCTGGTGTGATTTTGCAGCTCAGGCTCACAGCTAGTCTCACTCTTTGTAAATTCAAAGGCTGCTAAAGAGACAGAGAAGGTTTCTGTGAAAAGTAAACACAGTGCAGATATACTGTCTAGTTGACCTATGGTAAAAGAAAATCAATATGTGGCTTTCTTTTTTCCTTTCAATTTCTTTCTTGTCTAACAGCAGCAAAAGAAAGGGTTTCAGATATGCAAATATTTTAGTTTTGTATATTATATTAATCAAGAAGGCCTTCCCTGATAGACATGAAAGATACATAATAATGAAATAGTAGCAATAAAAATGTTTGTCCCGTCATCTGTTGCAAATCTCAAATATTTGAGAACAAACTGCTCTGAATAAATATAATAAGCAAGGGGTTAAGTTGGAGTTCTTGGGACTAAGGGATCCTGGAAAATGACAAGCCTGGTTACTTCAGTTACAGAATATAAACATTCACAAGGAGGTACAGGAGCAAACAGGATTCTGTGTGCCAGTGATGGGTTGCTGTTCATTGTACTTCCAGAAATCCCTTTTCAAATGCTGATAAGCCATAGTCTGCTGCTGTTGCTCATGGCATTGGCAGTGCTGCACACCAATTACCTGTCAAAGGTATTTTCAAAGCAAATGTGCAGCTTCTTGATTTTTGGCTTTATTCCTCCTACAAGCCAGAAAAAGGAAAGTAATAATAGGGTATGTCTGAACCAAAGTGTGGGTTTTTTTCCAAACGAAGAAAGATCATATTTGCTATTTCTCACATTGAACAGAAAGTTTAACTGTGCTTGCTTAAAATGTTTAATCTCCAGCATTTGTACAGGGAGCCAAATGGTTAGAGCATTTTTCTCAGAACCCCCCCCACTCCCAAGGAGACACTGGGGACCTGTGCCTCTCCCATGCAGCTGGGTGACAGTAGTATCCTGCCTCTCCTCTTCACTACTATAGAAATCTGACCATGGAGAAAAAAAATTTGAGCCAAAACTGACAATGTAGTTAACATAAAATGATTATTTTTATTATTGAAGTCAGTTGAAGTCACATTTTTGGATACCATGGCATTCACCAAAGATGCTGTGCCTGGCTCTAACTATCCTGCAGCTGTCACAACTGTTGGTAGCATTTGGCTGTAGAGACAAAGGACCATTCACTTGCCTGTTGCTGTGATGTCCATGTATAATGACAGCAGAAATCAGCCAAGAACAGACTGCGTGTTTAGGTACTACCAGCATGTTCCTCTGGATGCTTCAATGGGACAGACAAAGACAGCAATGTCTCACAGCATCATGGGTGAACAGCCACTGACTTGTGCTGGGTTTATTTCAGCCTCTGCAATGGTGACCACCTTCTGGAAAGAGAGGAAAGAAACCGTGGTGGCCCAATATGCTCAGCTTCTATTCAGGTTGGCCAGATAGGGGTGGGGTAATTTTGGTTCTCTACTTCCCTCCAGTTCTGCATGTGCAAAACAGCTAATCCTAATCTTAAGGCACGTTATTGAACCAGGAGGAGAACAAATTAAAATGTTGACATTAGGATCCTAAAGCTGAATTTTGTGTAAAATTTTCCTATGTATGTAATTAATATGCCTCCTGGGGAAGTGAGCTGGAAATTTCTACATGGAAAACTCTGTTTAAGACACACAGAGCTGTGATATGCTAATCTAATTCAGAATTTAAAACTGAAATATAGATAAATTGATAATTATAGCTACATAAATAACACAGTTTTAATTGTGTGTGAATGTCCTAACTGGCATGTGAGATGCAGACTACTGCCAATTTTTAATTTCTAGTAGAATCAGCTACAGCTATGATTTCTACTGTGAAAATTTGTGTGTTACTGAATATGTATTTTTAATGAACCCAGTAGTCATTCAGTCAACAAAAAATCAGAAGCTTGATCCTGTTTGAGGTTTGTGAAGAACTGAGTTTGGCATCCTGCTTGTTATATTAAAGGAAACAACTGAGAGTTTGGAAACATTTGTCTGTTTACCATATGACAGTTTGGTGGTTTCTGCCTTTTTAGACAGATAACGTGGCAAAAGCCCCAATTCTTGTACCACACCAATCTGGCTGAATGTGCCTGGTCAAAGAGGCTTTGAAGTGCTCAGCGTACCTCTGCTTAATGTGCTCAGCACAGCACAAAGTTACTGCTAAATGGCTCCACTTTGACTTGTTTTCAGACTTCTAGTGGTATATTTTGATATGAATCAGTCCTTGAAAAGGTCTGTAATAAAAACTGGGGGTAAACATATTGTCACATGCAAATTAGATGCCTCTTTTCATATGCCTAGTGCCATATTGAGTTAGACAATTTTGGAAATCCCGATAACTGTACTTTGATTTATGTATCTGATTTTACACATACTGCCCAAAAATTAAGGAAAAAACACCAACATAGATACTGGGAAATTAATTTTTTTAGCAGAGATACCTTGAATAAGTTCTCTTCTTAGCAGACTGCATGGATTTGCATCACACTGCCCTCTTAGGGAAGTCTGCCACATATGGTGGCTGTTATCTAGCTCAAAAATGGTCATACATGTCATTTCTCAGAGGCACACACCCCAGTATTCTTAAGGCTGGGACATCCAAGGTGTGTATGATGTTTTCTGATGAGCTGAGGAGAAAGAAGTTCTGGGACTGGTGCACAGGCAGGGAATGACAGTGTAACCTCAGGGACTCATCTCTATTTTGGCAGGTTGGCAGCTGGATGTGAACTAGGTTCTAGAGCACCCAGCCTCTGTGGCCAGAATTGTCTGTTTTCTTGCCATGTCTAGCAACCTTGGACTGTTACATCTCTTTTGCTGCTTGCTTGGAGTACTTTTCTCACAGGAGCTGCACCTGAACTGCCTTGCTATGGCTCCATTTCTTTAAGGTTCAGTTTACCCTAAGACTACATTATAGACTCCAGGGACCCCAAGATTATGTTGAACATTCCATTCTTCCTTCTGCTGCTGTTTTGCCAGCCCTTGTCACTTGTATTAGCATTATTTTGCCTTCTAACTGGGTATTTTTAGATGTTTTTTTTTTTGCCTCATTTGGATTTAGAGAGAGAAATGTTACAACAAAACCAATTTATATTAGCTAGCTTTAATGAGGTTTCTTTGCTGAGTTAGTTACAAAATTTTTTATAAAGAGCCCAGACTACAGCAGGAGAAAGGAACAGAGGCACAAATGACATATGTTCAGGAATAAAGTGTCAGTGCCCCATATAAAAGAAATACCTCCTGGAAACTAAAAGGGAAATCATGAAGCTTCAGAGTAAAGGAAATTGTACCAGATTTCCTGAAACATGGCATTTTGTCTATACTGCAGGAAGATGTGAAGTACTTTTTGACCTTAAAGTCTACTTCTGAAGCAGCTATATAACAATGTCATTGTAAAGGGCCCTCTTCATTCACTGCTAATGACTTATCAAAATTGTGCCGTGTACAATCCAGAGGATGATTTTTGTAGTTGCTTGCACTCCTAACTGCTCTTGAGATCTAGGAATTGAGCTGCTTTTTGTGCTTTTTACATTACCACCAGTAATAAAAAACCTGCAATTCGATACAGCAAAATTCATTCCACTCTGGGAGCCCTTTACAGTGCTAACTGAGGGAAAAGTCTTGGTTTTATCAGAAAGTTGATAGGACTCTGAGGCTTAGAGGGCACTGATGTGCAAGAACGTGATACTTAAGAAATTTCTTGTTTTAAAATATTTGCATTACCTTTATTACCTTCTGTTTGTAATTTCTCAGTCGCTTATTTATCTGTCTTCCTTAGAAAGGAAAAAATTGATATCGTCCTAACCAATAATCCTGCAGCCTCTGGAAGAAGGAGGCTTTATAGCAGAAGTCTTTACTGTGTGTTGGCTATTTTGTACCAGCTGTTTCTACTTAGGAGCTGTTGCATTTTCATGCATGAACCTGTGTCCTGGATTCAGGACATTACTTGTGTTTCAGTTTCTGAAAACAATCTTGGGAAGCAGTTATCATTTAAAAGAAATATTCTGTGAATATACATCAAATGCATTTAGTCAAGTGTACATGTAAGGGTTCCTTTGGCAGTAAAGCCACTTAGCTTCATATGGAAACTACTTGCAACATAAGACCTCTGATGTTTCCTTGTCTGAGTACATATTCTAAGGACTTAAAAGTTGTATAGGAGATATATGGTTGGGAATAGACACCTTGGCTCCAGGGAGTAAGGAGACACCCGAGCTGGCTTATATATTTCAGTATCCACCTAGATCTAGAGAGCATTTCTTCTGACAGAATGGAAGGACAAACAACTCCCACTGCAAGAATGGAGCAGAGCTACCACAAAAATTATTATGACTGCAGCATTGTTGGGCACTATTGCTATGTAAAATGGCTTTTTTTGGTTTTTAGGGGTCTTCCTGGCATCCCATAATTCTGTGCATCATCTTTATGATTCCCATGCTCCAGGAGACACTGTAATCTTTCAGCAATGGTAAGCTTTGCTCTCTCCTTGCATTCCCACTATGTTATACCTGCAATAAAATGCTATCAGAATGTCTGCATGACCTGCCTTAGAAGCAGATAAAACGTATTTTGCAAACAAGGCTAATGACTTCAGCAGTTGAGGACTAATTGTTCCTAGCTTTTCTGTAAGTTGTCTGATAAACATGAATAGATAAAATGCTTTAGAATTACCCAAGGTATACAAATAAATACATTAATAACATCCTCATATGCCCCACACATTTACTGGAAGAGCATTGTCTGATGGCTTTGGTAACCTTCTCATTTCATGATATAGAAATTGATATTTCTAAATGTTTCTGTTGTTTGTGCAGTTATAAATCTCAACTAGATAAAAATTCTTGTATGTTGTCACTGGAAAATAATTCTCTTTTGCATATCGTGAACTATTTATGAAATCTAAATGTAATGGAAGACATGAATGTACATATTGTTATTGCTCTCTGACCTTGCTCACAATATGTTTTTTGCTTTACAACTCATCAGGAAGATAAGGACGATATATAAACATGATCTATAAACATTAAGTGTTTTTTTATATGTACATGTATATATATGCATATATATGTGTGTGTGTACATATATATATATATATAAGTGTGTGTGTAGTCATTGTGAAATTTGTCCAGTGGTAGCTTGTAAAATTTAACAGTAAACAGTTCATTTTCTTACCTGAGCAAACTAACATTTGGTGTGCGTATGAGGAAAGATAATCTGAACTTTAGATAAAACTTCTGTTCTATTTTCTATCTGCCACTGTTAAAGGTTTTCTCTATCACTGAAAGAAAATTCACTGTTTTTGAAAACAAAAAATGGATTTCACTGTGAGTGAAATCATTATTTCTAGTGAAATATTTGAAGTGAGTACTTGAGAAATATAATTTGGTTTTGAAAGGTGTAGTAAGAATTTTTTTCTAAAGTCTCTCCCTCTGGTTTAATTGTGATACTGGCTGGATTTCTCTGTCCAGTTTCTGTTCATGTTTTCTGCTAATAGATGTATCTCCTGTGATAGGTTTATATTAACTATTCTGCTGGCTGGTAAAGGTTGTGTTTGCTTTTACATACTGGGAGGTGATGGCCTGAAATGATGCCTTGGTGTAATGGATTCCCTACATTAGAGTCAAATACCAGAGGCAGTTTTAAGTGTCTGAACCATAAAGACCTTATTCTTCAGAATACTTGAGGAGTAGAGTTGAAAAAGATAATGTGATGCATATATAACACGTGTCATTTTGAGAAATGTGAAAGCGCTTTAGAAAGTAGTACAGGTCTTGACTTTGATTTACACTCTATGAAATGTAGTTTTCTCAGGGTAGGAATTTGGAGGGAAAAAAAAACCTGTTTAACAATGCACAGCATTGTTAGATAATGTTTTAGGAAATAATTAAAGTGCACATAATTAAACATGTGTTGTACTGGCTCAAATCAATATGAAGAAGACCATTTTAAACCAGCTTTTTTCTGGCTGGTTGTTCTTTTTATTGCTCCATTTTGATTTTGCAAATGCTCCAGATGAAGTGAGGATAAACCAAACAATGCTAATTCCTAAAATGAAGTAATAAAGGACCTACTCATTATTTTGGGCCTGTCTCAACCAGGCCATAAAGCTTTGGAATATCCTGAGACCTATTGCCATGCTTACACATTTCTCAATAAGGTTAAAGGAGGGTGACTGCATGCCCTGTGCCACACACATTTGGACTGTGATGCTGTAGAGACTTCTGTTCATCTGTGCTGCTCATCCCTGGCCATCAGTATAAAAAAGCTTACATGCTTTTATGCCACTGGTTCTTAAAATCTGCTGCAGCTGAGCTAAGCCGTTCACCCAGACTGTAACCTTGAGTATACAAGGACTTCTAACCCCTCTTAGACACTGCTGTTTACTTGTTCTGTTTTTGACAACCAGATAGAAAATTGCTCCGTTGTACTGCTGAAGAACGGATTGGTTTCAAATTACTCTGAAAGGAAGCCAACAGAACAGCTAACACCATGGAGCCAAGTGTTTAATGGCTTTCAGTCTGGCTCTTAAGTTTGTGTTCCCAAGTTCGCACTCTCAATCAATTGTAGAAAAAAGTAATTTCAGGCCCAATTAGATGTGACTCGCCATCTACCAGGTTCAGAGAAAACTGAATATATTTATGATTGAAAGGACAGTAGAAAAAATAGACAGCACTTGAACTTCCCCTAGTGCAATTGGTTTTACTGTTCTTTCACTCAGGTTGTGTGGTCTTTTCAAGTTACAATAGCACTGCATGCTGGTTGCAGCACTTATCACTGCCTCTTTAATGATGGGAAGCATCAATATATAATTTAGTAATGGAGCAAACTTTGTCAGAGATTGAGTGTTCCAGAAACTTCCCTGTCTGGCCATCCAGGAGCAACTCTGTCGGTCACTCTCTACCATCTGAGCTGGGAATGAAGCCCTTTCACTGCCACACAACCCACACTCACACAGTCAGACCAGGTTTTCTCACTGGCTTGACACCAGGGTTCCCATAGCAGAGTCTCAGACATCAAGATCCTGTAAATAATTTAGTCATGGTGCAACAACAGAATAAGCACTTGAGCTGGTGCCTCTGAGGAGGGACCCTGAACAAAGGAATCCCTGGGCTTTTGTACCTTCCCAGTCTAAGCATGGGGAAATCTGAGGGTCCAAGGCTCCTGTCGTGTCTCTGAGTGTCCGGTGCCCTGGCTGGCACCACAGGTCCCTGTGCCCTTCGCTGTGCAAAGGTTGGTTCCAGCTCATGGCTTCTTGTCTGGGGCTCTCACCACTAGAGCTGAACCCAGAGTTGGCACTGCAGCTGCTCACGGAGCTACCAGCTCTAAGTGTATTCCTCAACATGAGCATGTTTCTTCCTTTTCTGTGCCTGGAGTTTACCATGGGTTGAAAACCAGGTGTTAGTGTCTCCAGGTAATCTGCCATTTACTTGAGCCAGGATTTCAATTCCAGAGAGTGTAGATGGGGAAAAATATTGGGTGTGTCAGAAAAATGTTGGGTGTGTCACAAAAAATTCAGTATTGTCAGAAAAGCTGTTAGAATCCTGCTTCATTCTGTAGGATGCCTCAGGAGTGGGACCAGAGAACAACATGCCAGCAAGAGAAACTATTTGGTCCAGAGTGCGACTAGTTTAGTTTCCAGGATTTTGTGATTCTCTGACAACAGCAAGATTAATTTTCTTGCCCTTTTCTGTGCATGTCAAGATCTTGCAGCCTCTTCCATTAGAAGAAGAGAAAAAGACTGAGCACAGAAGGAATTGAAAGCAGCATGATTTTCAATACAGTCTGTCACCTAAAATAATTTTCCTCCTGGGGATCAATACTGTCCTAATTAAGGTCATCTTAAGGACTGATGTTCTTGGCAAATTTCCTTTTATAAAGACAGCTTTCTTAACTGCACTTTTTCATGGATCTGTTTTGTCATGATTACCACTACAGAATTTCTCACTTTCTACTATGAAAACAACGATGGAAACTCGTGCTTTCTGATAGAATACGCATACAAATAAAACTAGTATACTCTACAAGTGATCAAGCTGAATCTTTCATATTAGCAAAAAGTGCCTGGGAAGTGCTGTATGCATCTTCTTTTCTTACCTTGACACACCATTGCTTATAGTGAGTCGATGTCTCATGTGAGGAAATGGTATTTGCTCAACATCAAGGAAGTTGCAGTCTGATATTTTGCTGCCCCCCAGAAAATCATGTCAAAGTCATCCAGAAAAGCTTTCACTCCATTGTACAGGAGTTGTTAAATTCTCTTTGGAACAGGTTGGCTTCAAATCATGCTGTCTTGATGGTTGCTGTGAAAAGAAAGAAGTGTCTGAAACCTTGAGGGTAGAAATCACATGCTTGGCTTTGTATTTCTACCCCTCATCTGTGGAAAGGGACAAATGTACTTTGCATAGAGCAGATATATGCTCTCAGGACAGTTGGCTGCCTTCTTAAACTGCAGTTGACACTCGTGGAGGAGGCTGCTCTTAAACTGAGTTGACTCTAGTGGAGGAGGCAGCTTTCTCCCTGTCTTTCTCATAAAACTGAAATCAGATGCTGCCATCAGGGAATCTGACTACTGTTTTCCTAAAATACACCTGAATCTTAATTATGTGTGACACAAGGCATTTAATTTGTGAGAAATTTTCTTTGATTTGTTTTTTGGTTTTCTTCTGTAACTGTCAGTTTCTTAGGATTTATAACAAATCAGCAAGCAAATGAAAGCATTTCCTTTCTTAGAGAAACTTTTATTCCATTGGAGGAAATGTACCACCAACTTACTGTAAAATGAAGAAAAAGGATATAGAGAGTAAAGTTTACCTTTGACACCTGTCTTTACACTGCTGGTTCAAAAGGGTGTGATCTACATTTAATGCATCCCTAATGTATGCAATGAGAGGTTTCTGTACCCTAATGTTCTATGTTTAAGGTCTTTCAGCCTCTCACAGTCATTATCTTAAAGAATACAAATCAAATGAGCTTCTTCTTTCACGGGGGTGTGATATTTTTGCACAAGACAATGATTGCTCTCACATTCCCAGTGCAAAGTCTTAATTACAGCATCAGGAAACACTTCAAGTAGCCTATAAACCTCTCTGCATCCTGAGTTTGGCAGGAGCTTTTTTGGCAGAGGCTGCTATTGGCCTTACATTGATCACTTCAGTCCTGAGCTGCTATCTGACAGATGTGCTGGAGGGAACAGCATCAGGCTGTTCACACTCCTGGTCTCTGTGGTAGGCTTTCATCTACCAGATGTGTGATAGAATTCACAATCTCTTTAAATCAGAAGAGCCTAATAAATAAAGATGAAGTTCCTCCAGTCTCTGATTAGTTTACTATATAGGGGGAAGTAGAAAACAAGCATTTTTTGCGGTGATATTTAAGGTATGGAAGAACAGTTCAAAGAAGGTTAACATAAATACAAAGTAGATAAAATTTGGAGCTCCTTGGAACTCTCATGGAAAGGAAAAGAAATACCCTTCCTCTTGAATATTGCTCCTTTAGGTTGCTTTTGGTCAGGCCTGCACTGCAGCTGTAAAGGATTCTAGCTTCCCAGCTCCAAGATGCAATTACTCACAGCTTAAGAGCCACACAGCACGCAGGACTGAGCCATGTCCACATATCCAGGACACATTAGGGGAATGCAGTTAACCTTGGTTCCCTAGACAAGTTAGAAACAATCCTGCAATTGTATCTGAGGACAGGCAGGTTGGACTGGAGTTCCCTGACCCAATTATAGTTGTAACTCTGAAAAAGCTTAGCTCTCAAAGCAGGTTAATAAGCTAAAGGGACAGATTCATGTTATGTGCAGAGCATGAAAGTTTCTTTGAAGCTGTTCCACAGTGCTCTAACCTGAAGTTCAACAGGCACTGCGCCAGTCTCTCTGCTGTATCCCATGTGAACTTTACATTGCTTTGCTTATTAGTGACATTCAGAATGCTTGATGTATTTTTCATCATTCTTAACAGCCTTGTGGAATAATGTAAGTCATACAGTCCCTTTCTTTAGCAAATGGGCTGCTTTTTCCAATTTTAAAAAATCATTTACTAAATACTTTTGCCAGTAAAGGCTAAATTTTCTTTTGTAACAAATAAGTTTGGTTTTTCCTGTTTACTTATCTGTCTATTGCTCATTCCATTTAAATGGGGAATTACTTTCCATGAGCAATTCCAATGAGTCAAAGCCAAATCTTTTGAAGATATGCCATGTTGAAGGAAAGGATCTAGGACTAAAGTGTGGAATAGATCTGTCTGTAAAAGACTCAATATCACCCCTATCATAAGAAAATATTTGGGATCTGCTTCAGGAGCACTTCTGTAAGTAGGTACATGTACACTTAATATTTTGCAGTTGAGGAGAGCAGGTGTTGAATTTTCAAATTACAGGGCTAATGGTTCCTTAAAAGCCCTATGTTTCCTTTTGTCTTCATCATGTGAAACTTCCGACTAGTCCTAGAATGGCACCTCAGGTTTCCTTAGGAAGAATTTGGGCTCCACTGGTGTTAATCAAGAATTTTGCCATTGTCTTCAGTGTAACAATTACACACCTGCAGCTCAATAGCCTGACTTTAATGTCCCATATTTTAATGCAAATCTTTTTGGAGATGTTAATGTCACTTCTGTGAAACCACTTCTGGTTTCCAATTTTAAAAAGTGTTAAATTCTTTAATAATATGGATTCATTTAATGTACTGAATAATATGTACTCATACAGTTAAAAGAAGTCAAAAGTGGGAAGACTGGAGACAGGTACTGGGTACTCAATGAAAATACTATGACTTACACTAAAGATCTCCTAAGAACATGCTTAATTCCAGATGCTGCCATTGATACTGCACATTGCTAGTGAAAAACGAGGCTAAATGGGCCTAAAGAAAAAGGCCAGCATGGTAAGAGCACCTTAAGGCATGTTTTGAATGAAAACTTGGGGCACTGCAGTCATGAGTATGCTTGTAGCTGGTCTAACTTATGGGCTGTATTTAAACTGATATAGCTAGCTTGTGTATCAATTACAACAAAAATACGGGCTTTAGGGTACTGCCAAAACCTCTCGATACAAGGACCACTCATCTGTTATTTGGGCTAATGCACTGTAATTGCTATCTGAGCTAAGTAGTTTAAAGACAGATAGCATCTATGTAAGAGATTGCACTGTTGTGTGCAGATAGCTAAACCATCAAAAAATAACTTAGCGTGATCTGGAAACAGCCCTGGAATGTTATATAGAACTCAGGGTGGGCTAACTTAAAGGACTAGGAAAAAAAATATACGTGTCAGTTGAGAAAATAGAAAGCAGTGGGGAAAAAAGCAACATCCTAGCACATAGCTGAAATCTTGCAGAGATTACAGTGTGCTAAGGTAAGGGACTAGGAAAAGAATACATGTTGGTTGAGAAAATGAAAAGAAGTGGTGAAACAAAGTTTAACTAGCACATGACTGAAATCTTTTAGAAAGGAATGAGGAAAAAGTAAAAAAAAGAAAAAGTAAAAAACAGAACAGAAGAAAAAGAAGCAAAGATTGAAAAGAAGAATTGTATCTGCAAGAAACAAAACCTGGGAATAAAAAATTCTGAAGTTATCAGAAATGTGCTATACAACTATTATTGAAATGGAGGAAAGGGGATAGATGGCAGAAAGTGAGAAATATGGAAAGATCAAACAGAACAAAAGAAAACAAGGAGATTTCCAGAACCTTGTGAGTAACATTTTCTTGTGAATGTGCTTTTTTGCAGGACCTCAATTTTGTAACTTATTTTCTGTCTCTGTTGCTGAAGCTTAAGGGCAGGAAAACAGGAAAGCATTCCATTGAAATCAAATCTAAATCCAGACACGAGCCTGGTTTTCAACTTACAGCCTAACTCTAAATCCCTTTAAAGTTTTCTTGTCACTTAATTGCACTACAAAGCCTTGGCAGCTTCCTCACATCACAATTCTAAGCTGTCAACGTAAGTAAAAGTAGATATAAAACCCGTCTAATGTCTGTCAACTTTCAGAAACCATTTTCTAGCTGCAATTATGTACCAAGCAATAAGTTTATTGTGTCAGGTCATAAGGCCCAACCTACAAATTATGGTTCATCAAACATAGTTGGGCCTTACTTTATTAGGTGGCCTTTCTGGGACAATAAAATCCACCTTTATCATATCTGGAACTGGAGTCTTTGATCTCAAGTTTTACATATTGCATGTTTGTTCAAACTGGCATACAAAGAAGAAAGATAAATCAACTAAAAATGCTCTCACTTCACTGTTAAGTGGTAGAAATGCTCTCAATTACATGCATAGGCAGTGGAAACCTTTATAACTGAGGTAATTCCTAGGGACTTCTGGGGCATATATATAGCAACATGTAGCATTATGATAGCCTCACATCACCCTTCTGACAAGCTATTGTAACCACTGGGCCTCATGAAGAGAAATATTAAGGCCCCAGTTATCTCCTGTAACAGTGCGTGGAATATTATGGCCTATGTTACCTTGTGGATGTAGTGCACCCCTGCATAACAACTACACAAAACCTCAAAGCTATTTTGTAGCATAAAATTGAAATTTTGTAGCATAAACAATGCTTAGATACTTTTTTGTTAATTAAGGAGGGAATATAAGAGCAGGGATTAAAAGAAGGAAAGTTTTTGTCGTTTTGGTAAAAAATGGAATTAAGAGTCAGGCTGGTCACATCAATGCCACATATCAATAAAATGTGGATTCAAATCAAAGTGTTTAATCAATCATCACTGTAATTAGTGAACAGCAGAGTGGACTGATTCAGGTTTCTCATCCTTGCACTGTACCAACAGCACTCAACTGATTTTAATGACATTACTTCTGCTTTGGACTACTGCTTCTGGGACTTGCACTATGACATTTACCCATACCTAACATAAAGTACACTTGCACCACAGAACAGTCAGTAGTCTTAAAATCATATATTATCAGTTTGCTGAGAATGGACATGCTGGGCATGTGTGCTCATAAGGAGCACAGGTCTGATCGTTAGAGTAGGAAGAGAGCACAGCTCAGTTGGATTTCTAGCTGAGTTATTTTTAAAGGGTAGTTTTTTGAACATAGAGAAATGCAGCGCCAAAAATAAGAATTTATGTATAAAATCTTAATGTTTTCATAGAAATAGTGGTTTTCTTTCTTATATGCTTTTGGAAAGAAATATTTACAGGTACTTATATGGGTTGTGTGTTGCTATGGAAATGTCAGGGAAGGGTAAACAAAGAGGAACAATTCTGTTTATAAAGAAAACAGAAAACAGGTGAGAGGAAGAAAATATAATTATCCCCATTTTACAGCTGAGAAATTTGAACACAACAAAGATAAAGAGCCCAAGTCTTATGGAAATTTATCAACCCTTTTAGGTTCACCTGTCATTTAGGCATTGTTCTGCCTGCAGGGTATTCACAGAATGCCAACAAATCATTACACTCCCCTCACACTGTACCTTTTGCCTGCTTCTGCATTCAGATGCAACCCTTCATCATAGCTGTCAAAACTGTATTTTGTAAAAAGACCCAAGTCACCCCACCACCCTAGCTTCTAAAGAAATATTGGCAAGGCCCAGTGATCAATAAGAGAGCTCCGAACAGAAAGAAAAGAACTGGCACTACCAGCAATGAGGCATGGCTTTCTGTCCCACTGAATGTCACAGTGTGGATGTGGGCCCTCTGTTCATAACATGTCACACTAACTTTGCAGTCTGATCATTTTATTTTGTTTCAGAACTGACGTTGGAGGAAGTGGGTGGGTCATTTAGTAGTCTGTTCAGACTTGACAGTTAAGTTCTGCACTCTCTGATTGTGAATGGTGAGGGTCAGAAACATCCCCAAGCCACCAAGAAAAGGTTATAAATGAAAACAGGTTCAAATTTAAAAATGCAAACAATCTTAGTGACTACAGCCTTCCCACTCCTTCCTTCTGTTGGGCATTTCTGATCCTTGCTCTCTGCAGCAGCTGATTGAGCCTGGACTCCAGCTGCTGTTCAGAGTTAGCAGAAGCTGGCTTAGAGACAGCTATGAAATGCCCCAGGAGAGGTGGAGGAGCGGAGGAGATACAGGAGAAAGTGACCAGCCCCATTACATATGCAATAAATCAAGTGCTTAAAGGCAGTTTGATCCCACAGTTCTTTGTTAGAGCAAGGAGCCTGAAAAATAAAATCTCACAAAAAACTGTGTTAGAATCCAGTCTCAGTAGGTAAACAAGAATATTTTTCCTCCAGACCAGAGTAAAAGCAAGAGAAGTTGTTCCTCAAGAACAGAGTAGAGGAGGACCTTCTGCACATGCTTTTTTCAGCTGCTTTGCCGGAGGGCCTGTATTGAGCCTGAGAGAGAGTACAAGCTGAAGAACTTATACTCTGTTCCAGAATTTGGTACCAGTAACTGTGGCCATAAAAACTGTAATTTTGGCATGATCAAGCCATGCCATAACTGTGTCTGTATATCCTTCTCTGAACTTTTAGAGTATTAGCTCCTGGTGAAAAATTTGGTGGGAAAAACCACCTGACTGAGGATCTTGGACTCATGCTACGAAATGGGCTACTTCTCTCTTTGGTCACAGAGCTGGATGTCAGAAATATCTAGGAAGAAGGTCACAGCGACTCCTTAGTTAAGTGTTGATTCTTGCATGCATCTCACTTCCACCACACTTCCACACCTCCATAAGACAGTCAAACAACACCTGATACTCTTGGATCTCCACTCTGAACTCCATTATTCTCTACATGTTGTATATTTCTTTCGAAATAAATCTTTTCTCTTTCTTGAGCTTCACTCTCTCTTAATATGTCTTTCTGACTAGAGCTGTGTTCATCTTAGGTGAAAGAGGATGGAATAGTCATCTAGTGAAAGGAAGTGCCCAGAGAATGAAGCCAGATATCATTTGAATAATCCAGACTGTGTCACAGATTCAGCCTGGACTGAGACCAAAAGAATACTTAGAGCCTTTTTCACCTGAAATTTGAGGCATGTGTGGCTTTTTACATATTCAGTAAGGAGTGCATCACAGGAAAAATGTCTCTGTTCATATGTGAAGTCTAGGAAGCTGGAGCCGGTAGAAAGTTTTCGCTTTTCTCCCAGAACTTGTTAGGTGCTGTACTTCACTAGTATATTGGCTTGTCTCAGAGGCCTGTCTCTCATCTTTGGCTACACTTGTGGATAGAAATCCACAAGTACTGTCATATTCCCTGTTCCAGTTCTGCCCCCACTAGAATCAGAAATCACTATTGCTTCCTTTCTAAGTCATGAAACTATCTATAGCCTTGATTTTATTCATAATCACCTACAACTTTTGCCATCCATTCCTATCCTTAGAGCCACTCCATGCTAATCTCATCTGCAAAAATCCTGCACTTGTTAAATCATGTCTCTCACTCTTTACTAATCTATCAAACAAGACTAGACCTGAAGAATTCAGTGCTATCATCTGGTGTTCAAGGCTCTTGTCTGCTTCAAGCTTCCGCTCTGCTTTGCTTCAGGAATGTTGGCTCTAACCTGGTAGGCTAGTGTAACATTAATCATGTATAATGAAAATAAGGACTTCAAGAACAGCAGTGGAGGAATGTAAATATCTTGAAAGTAGGGGAAAGACCATGATAGGGCTTGAATGCAAATCTTAATTGTGAAAATTGTCAGAGTTTTATGAGCTGAGAATGTGTACAGGGTCATCTAAGAGGTGCAAGGAACTTTAGACTTCTAAATGTAAATGACAATGTAAAATAAATGCCAAATGTCTGATAGGAGTATATGAGCATGTGGGCATGGAGGCAAACAAAGTTTAGATGCCAGCACAAACTGAGATGTGTAACAGGGCTAAATCTCACTTGAGATGAAAAACCTATAATGTCCCCAAGAACTGAATCTCTCTCCTGAATTCCTTCATCTTCTACAGCTGCAGCCTAACCCTACTTCAAAGTCATCTTTAGACTGTAAGGCCTCTTAAACAAGCCACTACAGCTGAAAATTTCTAACAAATGCTAGTCTAAGGCTGTTACTTAAAACAGTTGCTTATCTGTTACATTTTTCCAGTGTTGTCCTTGAAAAAAAAATTATTTCAGCAATAGAATATGTCTATCCAACAAGGTGTAGCCTGTTTAATTTTCTGATTCAGATTAAAAAAAATTGTCCTTGGAACTGTCATAACCTTGTTGACTTGGCTGTCGTTGAGCCTGTCTGTTCTGTTGTGGGGAGGCAGAAGGAAGCAGCTCAGGCTGCAGCAGCGTGGCTTCTGAGCTTGTTTGAGTGATGTGCAGGCAGCAGGTGTGCATGTCTGCCCACACATGAATAAATAGTCTAGCATCACTGAAAGAAAGGCTGTTAGGCTTTGAAGAATAAATCCTGAAGGTGGGTCTGACTCCTATTTCAAAACCTAATCTAATTTTCTCCATTTACAAAATTCAGATTCTTAGCTCCAAATACGCCATAATACTGAAGTTAATTATGAGGGCTGCAGTTTACACACTTGCTCTAAGAATACCGTGATTTAAAATCCAGTTGGAAAATTCCAGGATGTTTATAATTCTTTCCTAAACTCTTGTGTGTGTTATGCTTTCTGGTTATTACAAGACAGAGAAGAAAAGAATGAAAAATAAAAAATGATGAATAATACCTTAAAAATAATCTTAAAGTATTTTAGAATGTAAAAAAAAATCAATATTTTATTACATTTCGTAGGCAATACAAACAACATGCTGTTCAGTACTTCATGTACATACAGAGTTTTCTGGGTTCTGGCAATCACAGAATTTAAGAAGAAATATTGTCTTGTGATACTTTTTCCTTCTGAGATTGTTGATAAAATACAGGGACTGGTCCAACATCACCAATTTACTAACATCACTAGGAACTGAAATAAGAATCAACTGCTTGAACAACTAATGCTGCAATCACTATAGCAGATGAGAGAAAATGGACTAATCTTGGAAGTGTATCTATGTACATGTTATGCGTTTCCACATCCAGACGGGGCAGTCAGAATGCAAAACAATTAGGCAGAAGAGGTGAGATGGTTCATCTCAGATTTGTTGATTTGCTGCAGGAAGAAGGTATTCTAACTATAACGTTAACTTTAGTTTTGAGCAAAAGAGGGGATCTTGACAGTTAAGAATCTTCGATGTGGGTTTGGAGCTTGTGTGAAATATCAGTAAATTGGTAAGAGCCACTAGACATACGAGGTCTAGTGACCCTTGCTTTCCTATTGGAAAGGTATCTGTGTGAATTTAAGTGCTTTGTTTGCAGAAATGGTACACACCGCTTTGCACTATGACTAAACAAAGATTTGGCTTCTTTGGAAAAGCTTACCTGGGCTTAGTTCTACTCTCTGAGGGAAAACCTGGATAGAGTAGGAGTTTTTCTGCTAACTCTGGGTACCAAGGTCTGCTAAGGAGGATCCAGGCACAGGCATATCAGGAGGAATTTTGGGGTTCTTCACACAAGAAAACTTGAGGATCAAATCTGCTATGCTCATATTCAAAGGAAAAGAAGTCAGGTACAGGAGTCTACCTTGACTTTTGAACTGAGGAAAGACAATCAAGGAGAGAAACCAAAGTAAAATAAAAAAATTATATGGTCATGGCTGCTTACAGTTAAAAAAACTGCTTTTCATCACCCCCTCCTCTTTGTTATCATTTATCTATGACATAAAAGCAAAGTCTGCCAGTTAAAGGACGCATCTCTGTAAAAGCATGGGGAGTACAGATATGAGTATTTTCTTTTCTACAGCAAAGGAGAGTTGAACCCAGTTCTAATATTAAAACAGAGAGCAAGGAAATAAATATTTTACTTAGATATTTGCTGAGACGAGAGAAAAGACTCCTTTTTAGCATTAGCCCAGTTAAGGGAACTTGAAAGGTTAAATAAACATAAATTCCTGAGAGGTAACAGTGTGATATAGGTCTAGAAAGAGGATAGCAACAGGAAGCTAGAGTATTCTCAGCAGTGCTGTTATAGAGTATTTGCTGTGCTAACATTGCCTTATACTATAAATTGATGTATCTTTTGCTGTATTTTACTAGGCATTATAGTTCGTATTTTTGTTGTATGCTCCCACTGTGTTTTCCTATTGTATATTATAATAAGATATATAATTCTGCCACAACAAAAGCAGATGCAATAAAGCTTGACTGATTGATGCTGCTTGTATATTTTAGACTGTCATTTGAAATCTGCCTGAATTTCCAATTTGACAGTAAATGAATATTGATACAAAAACTATTCATGTAACACAAAGCTTTTTACTCTGTGCTCTAAGTGTTTTCTTACTTGACTGGCTGGGTTTGAGATGTCTTTTAACATATCTAACAGGGAAAATAGGAGTAAACATATTTTTAGTTCTGAAAGTTGCATGATACAATGATTCTGATTGATTAAAAGTAGAACAAGCACAGGAAAAAGTATTCTTTGGAAATTAGATCTTTTTGCTGCTTCTGCTTTATGTCCTTTTGATATCCAATGCTTACAAGCAAATTCTACCTGACTAGAGAAGAGAGAAAGTTTCTGGAAAATAAATACTTCATTCTCTTTTGCCATCTGTGTGAGAGAGGAGTGGATTCTACTGAGTTTTGAAAAGTGCCTGTGTCAGGGGGGACATAGATTGTTTCCTGTTATTAGCAACTGCCTGCTTTGGAACTCCTCTGCCTCTCTTCCTTTCTTGCCCATGTCAAACCTTTCATCAGTTGACTGCTGAATGAGTAAAATGACTGAAATAAATAGTACCCTATAATTCAGTTCTTAGGAAAAAAGTAGACCGGAGATATAGATAATATTCTTTAAAAGCATGCTGGTTAAAAGTCATTGCTAACACTGTTCTGCCCTCTATCAGTAAGAGATCTATGAATAAAAAATTGGCTATTCCTGAAAAGTGTTTTGTTACTGCTTCAGCTGATATAGATAGATAAAACTAGCACAGTTGTAACAATTCTTCTTCATCCATAACTTAGTTGTAACAGTTCTTCTTCATCCATGACTTGAATGAAATATATTTAATTTCTCCCTCCTAAATTAGAAATTCACTAAGAAGTTTTAGGAAAATATTGCAGTATTTGAAAAGAAAAAAAAATTGCATAAGATTCTTTCAAGAAGAATAGCTGAAGATCCATAGAGCACTGCATCCACTTTTGGAGATCTTTTGAGCACTTCTAGGTTGCATATCTTGCTCATGTCCCAGTTCCTTATCAGGTAGAGGCCCACCTAGGTGCCAGTCTCACACCTTCTGCATTAAAATCAGACTTTGATGGGACACATGCCTGTGATACCTTTACAGACTGTATATTCCCATTAGGGCCTCATGCTTTGCTGGACCGACAAAACATGTTATGCCCCAGTTAAAGAGATAAAGAGAATTTGGGCATGTTTTATCTTTCCAAAAATTATGATTTTGCTCAAGGACCAAGAGGAATAGCAAGAGAGGCTCAATAATCCTACCCAGATGTTTCCTTAAAAATGACAGAAAGAGGAAAGAGTTTATAATTGATGAAGTCATAGTCCAGAGGTCCAATAATTGAAGAAAATATAGTTAATTTCTGGCACCTGAAATGGAAGGACTGGGAGACTGTATTCTGATGATGGTGGCCAAAATATGTCAGAAGGTGACCGATCTTGATTTTCTTAGTTAGCTTCTTTCATGGTTGGTAGCAAGAAGAGATTCCTAAATAATTATTAAAATGAATGCTCATACTCTGATTCTTATTAGCTATTTGCAAATTATGTTGAAAGATGGAAATACTAGATAATCTAAAGTACCACACTTGTCTCACTAAAAAAAAAAAAAAACAACAAAACCAAACAAACCCAAAAAAGAACCAGAAGAAGAAGATTGTAAATTTCCTTTAAGCATGATATGATATCAAATGCATGCTCATCTAGTAAAATATTTTTATTGGAGAAAAGCAATCATTGGTAACTTTATAAATTTTAATGGGGCAATTACACACAGATCAATAATGCTACATATAATGATTTCTCTTTCACCAACACTTTAGTGTAGTCAGTTGACCTTTAATAGAGATTCAGTGATGTAAAATAGCTCTCTCATAGATTTCAAAGTAATGACACTGGCCCTTCTAAAAACTCAAATGACATCCTCAAGTTCAGCTAATTAAAAATGATCCTGAATTATCTAGGATCATGTAAATATCAGAAGAGAATTTTTTTTTGCCTAAAAAAACCCTTGCTGTTTCCTGTGATTGGCAGTATCCAATCAGTACTGTCCTTTTTAATTATCCTCAAGTTTTCTTGTAGCAAAATGGAGCCAAGAAAACATTTGAAGTCTCAACAATGTCCCCAATTGCCATGGTAGGAATAATAGACCTGAAAGTTAGATGCTATCAAGATAGAGATTTACAAACTCAATTTTTCACAACAAAGTGAAGAAGCTAATGTGAAGACTGATAAGTGTGGGGGCAAAGATGTGGGCTGCATTTTAATGTTCCTTATCTCATTTACTGTGCTGCCTTAATGTTGCCAAGCTAAGTTCTTGACCAAGTTACATATGGTTTATGTCACGTTATAGGGAACATTAAGCTACAAAATTACCTCAGCATAGGATATCCTCCTCATGCAAGGTGGTCTCTATATGCCTATATCCTGGAGTGAGCTCCAGCTCACTCCCTATTTTACATTAACAGAGTGAAACTGCATTTTTGCAGCTCAGTTTATGCAGCTGATCGCAAACATAGCTTGCTTTGCATATAATTATACACTTCTGAGTAGCCTGGAACTGGCTGAATGCTGGGTTGTTCTGTAACGTGTTGTCTCCTTCTTCTTAATTTTTGCTTTATGATTTACCTTTTGAGATACAAAAGAGGCCAGAATGGCACAAGACTGTGTCCCATCGACAGGCAGCAGGCCCTGCTATGATAACTTGAGATATCTGCAGACATTGTTAGCAGATCTGTAGAGATCTTCAGACACCATCTCCAGAATATGTGACGGTTATACAATATTGCAACTGAGTGAATGACAGACACGTGCCAGACTGCAGGGTTCTGCCCTATATTTGCACTACGTGGATTACTTCTTCCTTGGGATGTTATCAAAGACTTTGATACGTGGGAAAAATGGCTTTGAGAAAAGAAAATTGTTATACACATAGGTTAAGGCAATGTTTTTACCATCTGTGGTCCATTTAATTATAAAAGCTACATTAGAAAGTAGAAGCAGATCTATAGAGGGAATAGTAGTCCTGGTGTCCACACAGTCTGTGTCACTCTGGATTATCTTTTGTCTGAATCAGTAGACTGAGCATTCAGCAGTAGCAATGCTTTAGATGCTTTGCTTCTAATCATTTTCTGCTTTATCTTCATCATGGAGGAATTCGATCTGGAAGGATTCTGTGATCCCAAAAGTATGACAAGTTGGATTTAGTGGAGAGAGTTACTTCTAAACTGATTAACATGCATCTGAGATCATAAGAAAAGTAGATATGATCCCATTAACTTCTTGAATAATTACAGGACAGTTGAATTCAAATCTAAGTCAAAACATCTGTGGACACTGAGTTAATGATAAATGCTGTTAATTTTGACAGAATAAAAACTATGAAATTATTTTTTTTAAAGATGCAAGGACTTAGGGGATTGAACCAAGTGTTTTTGCAATAAAATGTTTACTAGCTACAATTCTGCATATATTTTACTTAGCAACCAAATGTGAGAACAGTGCATGGGCTGTTGAATGAGTGTATACACTATATTACGAGAAAAATTTATGCAAATTAAACTTTCCATTTTCTTCCTTAAAGGAAAAAAAAAAAATTCTTAACTTTAGGACAAAGAATACTTCTCAACTTGATATCACATTATTGTGATCATTATTATCCATAATGTTTTGTTAACACTGCTTTTGCTACAGCACACACATCTAAAGGAAATACTTGTGCTCAGAGTTGTGGAGACAGCTGATTAATCATAAGGTTTTTTCCATGTGTGGTGGGGAAATGATGTGCTTTTCTAACTTAAGTCCCTAATCAGAACTCTCACTTTTTCTCCACTTGAGGCACATTTAATTTCATATTAGAAAAATATGAACATTCTCCCTCTATTTATCTCCTGTCTGGTAACTGATGGAAGATTGGTGATTCCTCTTATTTTAAAAAAATGTCTTCACTCAAACTGCTAGGCATGGGGAATTTTGGTGCCAAAAGGACCAGGAATATGCCTCTGAGGTTATAAGGGACTGTCAGCAGAACCTACATTGCTATATAAATTAGCAAGTTTCAGTGGCACCAGTCAAGTTAGGCCAATGTGTTTCAACTGAGCATCCACAATGGAAAAAACATTGTGTGCTTTCTACTGGGGTTATCTGATATGAAATCTTTGTTGCACTCTGACTTTTTTGCCAACAACAGCAACACATGAGCCCATTGAAATCTTTTGCAACAGTGAGTTTTTAGAAGGTTTATAGGGGAGCCATTCTAAATCATGCAGACTGGTTTCTCCCCATAGTGATTTTGCATATGATGAAAAGACACTGGAAGCTCAAAATATTCTGGATTTTTAATAGTGGAATGAATAAAAAGAATGTATAGAAATGAAGATTTCTATAAAAGCAGAGGTTATAACACCAGTTAACAGCTGTAAACAAATATTAAGCACTTTTTGCTAGAAATATTTTAATATTTCCAGTTACAGGAGCACAATACTACAGAGCATTACACTGCTGTGAATTTACATTGGTTTTTGCTATCTTTGAAGAATAATATTACATATGAGCTGGGACAGAGAGCTAGTGGCTGTTGTATTTTTGCATACTTATTACACTTTTGGCTTAATTAAGAGTCATTGATATCATACATCCTAGTATTCTATAGAGAATTAAAATGGTTTTGCTCAGAAACCACAGGATCCTATAATAGTAAGTCTGTTTGGTTCTGAAGGAAGAATTTTGTTTTTACTGGGTCATGGTTAGTGACTGAAACCATGTTAGGGCTGTGCTGCAAGAAAGAGATCAAATCGCTCAACATGATTTCTTTCAAGATTCTACTTAGACATTGTATGTCTTTATATAGGCCTTTTCTGTTGACTTGGGAAAGAAACTGATACTGTGCAAACCTTTACTGGATCTGTCTCTGTGTGCCAAAAATGGCTTACTTGGATTTATCTTTTTCTGGTGTTTCTAATGCTAACTTCCATCCTGCTATCATAGCCAGCTTTCCTCTTTGGAGACATGTTACTCAATTATATGATAAATTCCTCAAAACTGTGAAACTAATCCCTGCCAGAGGACAGTGAGCTGCAATTTTCATCGTCCTTCAGAAAATATTACTGCCAGCATTTCTGTTCCCCCATTGTTTATTATTACAATAATACTCATCTATTTACAGACAGGCTGAATACAAATGCAGTGGCTTGGCCAGCCTTCCAAAGTGGTTTCTGACTTCGATGCATCACTGAAAACCCAGGGAAAGGATTAGGCCTCTAAAACGCTTTCCTGTTGTATTTTGACTGCACCGAAGTAAAGGATTTGTGAAGTATCTGAATTTTGCTGATAGAAATGGCCTCTTTCTAGTTTCTTACTCATTTAGCCACAGTTTAAATTATTTCGTTTGGGGCCTTTGGTTATGTGTTTCCTGGGTGATTTGTCTAACAAATTCTAATGTTTTTTTTTTTTTTTTTAAATAAAATTGATCTCCTTTAGAATAAATAGTCTTTCCATTTAATATAATGGAAAAAGGAAACCAAAATAAATTTCCTAAGACCAAACTACACCCCTAACCCCACCCCACCTTGCAAGCCTCATAGAGGAAGTCTTTTTGCTATTTCAGGAACCATACTATGGAGCATCCTGTACAGCCCTGGAACAGAAGTGCTAAGTAGAAGGATTAACCTTACTGATTCCCGGTCTTTCCAACTTCTTCCACCCCTACTTTGCAAGATAGAGGCTTGTTTGATTACAATGGCTGTAGCAAGATTATTTAAGATGTCAGTTGATCTTCCTTGCTGAACAACCTGTCTTGGATTGGCTTAGAAAAGCTGTCATGGCCCTTTGAAAGGTAACATTGGGAATCTATGAGTATGAAGGCAAGTTACAACTTGATGTATGTCAGAGTCTGCTGAGGTCTAGATTTTCAAGTGTCATAGAGGAAAGAAGACATCTACAGCTTTTGTTGTGTCTGTTTTTTTTGCTTCTTGGGGTTTTTCATCCCTTGGTGTTCGTGATGTGTTGGGGGTTTTTTGTGTATTTTGGGTTTTTTGGGGGTGCTAGTGAGGCAGGACACTGGGTTGGTATGCTGTTATTTGGCTTATTCTCTGATATCCTGAAAAAAGTTCCGTAGCCAAATTTGGAGTTTAGTCAGCTCCCCAGATATGGGTGTTAAAGATTTCTGTGAATCACATTGGCAGCCCCTGCCAGGTGCTGTCAGTAAATTACTTCATAAAGTATATGAAGTAAAGCATAATTAAAATCTTGTCAAGTTATTTCCTTTCTGGGCTGTCTGGAAGAGAAATTAAGCAGTTAGAAATGAAGAATAGAAAGTACTGCTACCACATAAGAGGCATATGCCCAGCTTTTATATACTGAGTTATTTAGGGTAGGAAAAGGAACCTGGCAGTTCCCTGACTACACTAGCAGTGATTTTCTTACTTTCTGATGGTCTTGCTATTCAGTCTTTTACAGAAGGTAGAAAAGCCTCACGGAGAACCATTTGCTAGTTAGATGGCACTGCTGAGTGATTAGTACAAGCCACTTTTTTCTTTTTTTAATGAGGTTAGTAGTTAACTCAGGGTGAAGACTCACAACTGTATGAAAGATTTTGAGGTCTTCCCCCACCCCAGTTCAGCATCAAATATGCAACTCTTTCTGAGGACCTACAACATCTAGTTTTTTGAGGGACTTCTACAGGGAAAGTCGGTATACTTAAAACAGGTCTGGAAATCACGGAATTTCTCTGAAATTGTTGTCAAAGTATTTTCCTCTGAAAATGGAGTAGGAGTTAGTCCTTTTATGTAAGTGACAGCAGACTCTTCCTAGCTACAGCACTCGGTCTTGGCTGTAGGAGGCCTTACTGTCTCAAAGGAAGTCCCAATCAACTGGCTGCTGTCAGCCCTCAGCTGTGTTGAGCCTGTGCCAATTTGCATTAGGTTTCAATATTTACTAGGAGTGAGAAAGACAAAGCAGTAGACAATATCCCAGTCAATACAATCAGTCACATGGAATTAAAAATTTATGCTGAAATTCCTATTTCAGAGGCTTTTTATACATTTTATATTCTGTAGTTGCTAGATATGCATACAGCGCATAACTAGTCCTTGAAACAGGGTCAGATCTCAGGTATTTGTCCGAATTTAAAGCGGTTGGCTCATATGTATACTTCTGGCCTACCTTAATGAAAGTTTAAGTCTCTTCTATGAAAATGTCCTGCACTAACAGAAAGAAAAAAATGTTCCCTGGTTCTCTTTTGGTTCCCAAATGTCTACAGTTCACAGTAGCTAGATGGCAAGGGAAAGATGGGATTAAATCTCACTAGAGATTTAGTTCAAGATAACAGTGTATGTGTGTGTTTTTACATATGTAAAAACATATGTGTGTTTTTACATTTTGGATGAGTCTGTAAACAGCTTTTCCCATCTCTACCATAATTTTTGGATGCCTATTCTAATTATCATATACTCCTTTCATATGCTCCTTAATCTGAGCACTGTGATTCATTCTAAATTTAAAATTTATTTATTAAAATTAAAATTTCTCACACATTTCGATGTTGACTTTTCATTATGTATGTCAGAACTTAAGAAACACTTAAAGAATTAAAGACTGACAGATTGCAAAGAAATGTGTTTACAAGGAAGGAACATGAAGTGGTTTTCTGAGAAACAGTTCATTTGTGAGTTATTTGCTCATCCTTGATTTTGGTTTGCCTCAAGTATTGCATTATGCATTTCATGCCTTTGAGTGCAGGGTGCTGGGAACAGCTGTATGCGTGTGTATGAACACATCCTCAAATGAGAATCATACTCTGTACAAACCAAGACGACAAAAATTTAAAAAACATCCCGTCTGATTCAGAGTGGATGACAACAGTTGTTTGACAGTGCATAAGAATTAACACGTTTTAAGTGCAGAAAGATACTTGTGTTTGATAGGATATATTTTGGTTTTGCTATGTATAACTTGCACTGCCTCATTCGGTGCTAGATGTCAAAAATATATTTTAAGTATTTAATCTTTAAAGTAAGTAGCACAAACCATTTGTTACATTTCTCTAAAAGAAATTGTTTGGAAATTACTAGTAACAAAAATAAGGTCTAAGTGTTTATTGTAAAGTGTAGGGTTAAAATTTACTTTGGAAATGTTTTGCTCCCATGATAATTTAACCGGTAAGACAATGGCTCCCACTTATATTTACTGCTGTTATGGTAATAGTACTTATCAGAATGTTGCCAAAGCTGTGGCTGTGTAAGTATTTCCTAGGAAATGACATGAGGGAGGATTTTGTTCAGGCTTTGGTCTGTAGAACGTGTAAAGCTCATAAATCAGAAGCACTGTGTTCTTCCTTACTACTGTTGAAGCAAGAGTGACCCAGTGAAATTCAAGAACTGCTCCAAGGGGAACAGTTTCCATTTTAATCTCCTATATGTGTTGATTCATGCTTGGAAAAAACCCTTCACATTAATAATTTTAGATTGAAGGAAAGCAAAAAAAAAATAGCTACCTAACTATTTATTGTTGGTCAGTGAGCGCACAATCCAAACACAACTCAATTTTGGGGCGAGCACCAATTCCTGCAAAATTCCAAAGGGTATGGATAGCCTTTGGGCTGTCATTAAGCTGGTCACATTAATGAACTACAGAGATATGTGATTCAGTAGCAATATTTTCAAACAGGCCAGGGTTCAGTACCCTGATACCCTAATGATATACTTCTATCCATATTGAATGAAAAATATGTTCAAAATTAGACAAGAGGCCATAATAAAAAATAAATCAAAATAAAACTTTCCTACATAATTTCCAATTAAAAAATCCCCACATGGTATTGAATATACTTCTCATAGGATCTGTAAAATAAGCATTATTGTTGTTTCATTATTATATTAACTACTTGTTAGTTATCGAAATAGAATCATCATGTGTATTTCAGACCTGGTACAGGTGTGTAATATAAGCAGTTAACATTGGTCCCACTAAAAAACCACAGTACCTATACAGGTTTTCACCCTGCAAACTGTGCTACTGTCTAGCAATTGTTATTCTAGAAAGCTATTCTTTCTAGAATATTAAATTCTAGAAAGGTTAGTTTTGAGGCATCTTAGCACTTCTCAGAAACTATGAGTCATAAAATCATAGAATGGTTTCTGTTGGAAGGGACCTTAAAGCTTGTCTTGTTCCAGCCTGTTGTCATGGTCACCAGGTCAGGTTGCTTAGACCCCCATCCAACCTGGCCTTGAACACTTGCAGGAATGGGACATCCAGGCAACTTGTTCCACTGTCTGACCACTCTCACAATAAACAGTTTCTTCCTAAGATCTAAACTTGACCTTTGTGCCAAGGAGAGTGTCAAAATACTGTGCAGTTGCTCAACATGATGTAGAGAAGTAGCGGCAGAATACAGCAGCCTGAGTATTGTGTCTGTAGTGCTGCTGCTACACAAAATACTGCCATTCACAAAGACCATGTCTCTCCATGTCTCCCATTTCATTTTGGATTAGCAGTAAACCTCTAAGTGGATAATGAGAGAAAGACAAAAGAAGGATTAGGAAAGAGGAGTAAAAGGCAAAGATTATTTGTGCAGTTTAATTGTCAGAACATATGAGCTACAGGTTTAGATCTAATTACAAACCAAGTGGAATAGACTATCAGGCTTATTACCTATAAATGCATGCTGTTGTAATTGGAATCTTATTTAGATATTAAAAACAGTTTCTAGAACTATGTTTTTCTTCCTGAAAAAGGATATTTTGGTTTAGGAGAGTAATCCTAGGAGAGAGTTCAATCTTGAACATCTTAAAGAGATTTAATTTCTTTATTACATTTGGGTGATAATTTTTTTTGAATTTTCACTTCCCGATGGTGGTTTGAAATTCAGCTTGTTGAATGCTTTGAATACTGCTGCTGGGTACCTAATTTTCTAGGTGTTTAAAAATTAAACATGGCAGAACTAGTGTCTCTTTCATAAATTTTTCCCTATATGTTCCTAAGAAGTACTGCTGCTCCACGCTAACTAAAATCCAGTTATAAATACTTTTGACTTCTGCCTGTACTTTTATTTTTTTTCCTTCAATAGCACATTGAGCTTATGAATACTGGTTAGAATTCATCTCTACATGTATTTTTAATATCAACTTCAAGTTTTTCACTGAAGCCAGAGTTATAAGTGCATATTTCAAGATTATACGTTAGGCGAGCGATCTACATATATAAATGACTCACTTGGCAATTTGAATGACTTCTCAGTTTCTGAACAATTCCTGTCTCTAGCCCTTTTCTATAAATGGTTTTTAACTGATCTGGCTTAGAACTTTTCATATATGCTTTTACTTTTCTGTTGTGTGTATGTGGAAGAAATTACATTGGTGCTTTTTCCCAGAAATGTGCCATCTCCAGAGATTAGGGGACTGTAGTTTATTTGCGCTTTCAGCCATTTCTTTCCTTGTCTGCTAGATATTTTAATAACTGATAGAAAGACTTGCTGACTAATCTAAAATATGAACACATAGAGAAATTCAAGGATGTCTAAGACTTTCTCTTACCAAATAGGATACTTAAGGTTGGGAGGATTGACTGAAAAAAAGAGAAAACACTTAATCCATAACAACAAAAAACCCCACAGAACATATGTTTGAGTTGCTTGCAATGAGAAAGGATTATGGGCCCTGGGCACTGTTTGGACTTTTCTGTTTATTTGTTTATTTTCCTTCTGGCTGTTTGTTTTCTGGGTAGTGTCCTCTTCCTACAGGTGAGAGACTGGCCTTCTGTGTCTGAAGTCAAATGCCTCCATAACGTTTCCTTGTAGTCTTGGTTTATTTCTTTTTTCTTGATTTACTATACTATATGGCTTTGCTTATGAAGAAGAAGAAGCTGTCTTCAGATAAAAGTTTCTTCAGCTGCAGCATATTTTGCTTGGCACAGCTGGACTGTCACAGCATTGTCGTGGTATCTCACAATTCCATTGTCATTTCACTCTGAACAGAGCCCGGTTTGGAGGAGTTACAAATGCATTTTGTTACTACTAATACTTCTTTAAATTTTTGGAATTCAGAAGATTTTCAGGGCAAATAGGCCATTTTTGCCATAGCAAACAATTATCAGGAAATCTTAAACAGTGTTGTTCTTGCGGTGGTCTTAGATACAGGATAAAGCACACATTTAGCAGTGGTGGCCAATTTCTTGGTCTGAATTATGTCCCATAAAAAGAACAAAGGAAAAAAAGTGAATGGCTATGTTACTTTGGCTCTTATTTTCTTTTATAAAGGTAAAAATCTGCAAACAATCTTCTGAGACAATGTTCGCACTATTGTAATTTGTTTTTAGAGAAAGGCAGTAGAAGAATGCATTTCTGCATACAACTTGTTGGATTCTGCTAAGCTGTGGCCTAAAAAAGGACTACAGTTCCTCATGAGCCACTGTATGTACAGAATTCAGAATTTTGAACTAGACTGCTTGGACTGATAATCTGCATGGCTGCTCATGATCTTTTGTCTGGTTAATCAGACAGTTAGTGATTCACAGTCCTCTAAAACTAAACTTCCATGGGTTTTTTTAATGATACCATGATTAAATCTTTTCTTTATATTTCATGGTACAGTGTCTCCATTTTTTTATTGCCTCCCATTGTTTTTCTTCATCCACTCTAAAATCCCTACCATTTCTGTAACATGATAAGAAGCTGGTCTTGCAGTTAACTTCACTATTAATAAGCATTGCAGGACAGCAGGAAAAAAATTACCACTATAGACAGAAATCCTAAAATCTATACTATGATCATTCCTTTTCTTGGAAGGAGTCACAGGACCTATTAGGCCATCTTGCTAAACTGGTGAGAAAAAGCAAAGTTAAAGATGAAAGAAAAATTGTGCAAGATATTAAAAATATACAGACTCCTGAATCAGAAAGAAACAGGAAATCACTGAAGTAGAAAATAGATCTTCTAAAAATGAAAGGAAAAAAGAGTATTGATGCCATGGGGAGATAGTGCTAAAAGTGAAATTAATTCTAGGAAAGATGCCAGTAACATACACCACTTCATGAGAAAAATAAATAATCCTGGAGAACATAATGATTTCCTGGAAGCAATGACCAGTAAATTAAGAAAAATCATAAGGCTGATAAGACTAGGAACAGATGGGACATAGCCAAGAAATGTAAAGAAAAATGTATCTCTGACCTGACTATTCATATTTAAAATGCGCAACATCTAGGGGTGCTGGGAATAGACAATGGACAAACTGCCTTAGTACTGTAAGGATTCCTGAGCACTTAGGGAAATTCAGAGTGCCAGAATGGTTTTTGGTTTGTCTGGAAAAGTGTGAATTAAATGAGAACGTATTTTTGTTGTAAGTCTGTCTCTCTATGAACATGGGTTCCAACTGCTAGATTTCTAGCAAAGATCTCTGGGTATTGCATCAATGTGGTTGCTAAAGCCTAGGAAACAGAGAGGTGATTTAATTCAGTGATTGTGCTGTTGGCTATCCTAACACCATGAACATTTTGTAATGGTTATAAGGTATTCTATTTAGAAGTAATTACAAAGCTTCAACTACTAAGCACACAGTGCATTGGATAACACCTGACCTTTTTGTCAAAACCTGCAACTTACTCTGCGTAATCTCAAATATTTTAATAACATAGACAACTTTGCATTCTGTCTGCCCCCTCTTCCCTTTTAGTCCGTTAAAATGAGCCTAAAAAATAGATAGAAGATACCAGAAACCTCAGTGTGTATGAATTGCGTATTTTGTTCATGAACTTCCCCCCATTACGCTAATTATACTGATTTCTACTGATTGAAAAGTGGAGCTCTGTTTGAGAAAATACTCCTTGCTGAAGCTCTGCTCATTCATATTACAACAGAAAGGAATGGAAGTAGAAACTTTCTAGTAGTCTATGAATCAGGTCTTACTGTCCAAGAACTTTTTAGCATCTAATTACTTTTCTGTATCAAATCTTATTGAATTTGGCATTTAGCTCTTCATATAATGACTGAATGTCTGGTCCTGTGGATTAAAATAAATGGTGTAGGAATTCCTTGGACCAACAGAACATTTAGCAATTTATGTCTAATTAGCCAGGTATATATCCATAAAACAAAGAATCACAGAATCATTTAGGCTGGAAAAGACCATTGAGCCCAGCCTTCAACCTGCTGCCAAGTCCACCACTGAACCATGTCTTTAAGTGCCACATCTAGACATGTTTTAAATACCTCCAGGGATGGTGACTCAGCTACTTCCCTGGGCAGCCTGTTCCAGTGCTTGCAACTCTTCCCATGAAGAATTTTTTCATACTATCCAATCTAAACCTCCCCTGGCAACTTGAGGCCATTTCCTCTCATGCTATTGCTTGTTACCAGGGAGCAGAGACCAGCACACTCCAGTGCCTCAATGTTTTTCTTGTAGTGAGGGGCCCAATACCTTTAATTTCTCTTAATATAAGCTTTAAAAAAACCCCAAACCTCCTTATCTCTTACATTACTGATATAATCTGCCAGCACTTTTAGGTCACAAACTTTCACATCTCCATCTTATGTGACTTAATTAATAACAGTATCTCTGATGAACAGATTTTTAATTAGCTGAAAGTAGTCTGAATTAATTGTATTCTAAAATTTGCATCAAGGTGACAGAGGGGGAACTTCAGAGATGGAATAAAAAAGCACTAAAGGCAGAACTACTAAACGCAATAGAAAGTTCATTCCACATGAGTAATGAACCAATGGTTTTCAGTGTTTTTGCTATAGTCCTGTACAATCCAACAGTAAACAAGCAGATTCTACATCAAACCAAATAATTTTCGGATTTATTAAAAGCATTTTGGAATATTATGTTGTTTACAGGAGAGTCAGGTAATTTCAACTATATTGATTTGTGTTCAAATCATTGTCACAGTGTCACAAGTGATTCATGTCTGATGGCATTTCCATTTAAAAATCCTTATTTTTTAAAAAAGTGTCTAGACCTTTCTATCTGCAAATAATTCACAATTACTTCCACACATGTCCTGAATATAGAACAGCAATGAGTAGATTTTCCATTTGCATGCCATTACTTAATTTTACCTATGTCTCCGCAGGAGGCTGTTCCATAGTCTCTAAAAATTGTTCACAAAAATTCTGGAATGTTTTACGTAATGCCAAGATTTATTTAATTGTATTTTAAGGAAAATGCAAGCTTAGAAATTCAAGTTATCTGCCTTCTAAATCTTGAAATATAAACACTTTAGAATGTATATTGAGATATCAGGTCTTGTTATACACTCATAAGAAGTCCTCCAAAACCAGGATAGTCATCAGTTACGAGCAATAGATCTTCACTAAGACAGTTGTGCTGTAATAATTAATTAAAATTTTATTATGGCTCTCTCTTTCACACACCTTTAAGGAGTATAAATACACCTATTACTAGTTTCCCTGGAGGATTTATTGGGCTACTTTTGTCTGATTTTGAAAAATATCTGTTCATGGAATCATGTAAAAAAATTAGTAAAGAATTTCTTTATGGCAACAGTTAAATCCCAAAACCTACAGAGTAATGAAATATCAATAAAAGAATGTATGACCAGAGAAGCACACAGACAAACAGAGACCAAAAAATAGTATAGTATAGATACAAACCTTAGAAGTATTTCAAAATTCCATGTGGATATATTTGAAGCCTTCACATATTTCAGCTTTTATAATTCATAGCTTTTCCATCCAGATAGAGATTGTATGGAACATTAGTTGCTTTCAGTGGAAACTGTAGGCATGAATGTTAGAACAAATATTTTCCCTTGTCGTAGCAAGAACTGAGTATATTAAACTTCTTGATATATAGTATTTTACTGAGATACAGAATATAAATTAAGTTCCCTATAATTTATTATCAGCAAACATATCATATTTTAAAGATTCTTTTTTGAACATTCATCCTAATTCATATTCTGTTCTTGTTTATCCTTAAAGCAAATGACAGTAATTCCACTGCAGTGACCCAGCTTTTAAAAATTATCAAGTAAAACAAATCTTCTTTATGGAATTATTGCCAAAATAGGCAGAAAAAGGTCTCCTTGAAAGAAATGTTGGAAATAACTTTTTCTTTCCATACTCTTAGTTTTAACAGAGGTTTCACAAAATGAGGTCTCTTAAATTTATTTGGCTGACTAGTAGTTGGACTAAGATTTCTGTCTCTTTCACTGCATTAAAAAATAAAAATGTAAATCTATTCGCTTGAGGGATTTTTTTCTAGAACAACATTCTGCATCCAGTGGTGGCCATTAAAAAAAGTAGGAAAAGCGTTTGTGCTATCTTCTATCTGCCTCTCTCTTCTTCCCAGATGGTTTGTACCTCCAAAAGTTTTTATCTTGCATGTCTTCAATACATTAGAGCTTGGTTACTGCTTCACATTATTTGCCTGGTTTTTCCTAGAATCCAGGCAACCTTTTTTCTTGTCTCTAATATGTTACAAGATCATTTAGAACAGCATAGATTCCATTGTAGCAGGTGTTATGTGACCCCAGACACAGGAGGATATCCTATTGGTGTATGCTATACTGAAATGTTCTGTGACCCCAGTAGTAAAATTTCATCAGTTTTGTTCTGTACTTCAAAAATAAAAGAAATATGTCTGTTAATATTCTCTTGATTTGCTGTAAGTTTTTAAGTAAATTAAGCTCCACTGAGATGCTCTTTCCTTCTCTGTGGTTGGTTGCGAAGTTGTCTTTCTGCAAGTATATTAATTATTTTGGAAAAAATGTGAAGGATATTTGACATTTGCACTAATTTTCAACAACACTTCAGAGCATAGTATTAGACTGATTTGTTTCCAAATTCTCCTCTCCAACATGGGCTTCAGAATGATTAGATAACCATTGCCTTCTGAGGCTGGAAATCTCACAGGAGTCCTGATGTCTTACAGCCATTTGAAAAGTGCAGATTTAGACCCAAAGGCAAGTACAGGTGCTTTTTCTTTGTATTTATGGTAACTGATATGACATGCAGCTCAGATGAGACAACAATTTTGTGGTTACAACTGGCTCATATTTGTACAAGGCCTGTTGATAGATAGAAAGATAATAACAGGGAACTATAATTCTTTCTGGCAAAATTATTTGACTCATTAAGGAAAATATACTGGCATTAAGAACAGTCTGATATATGTCACAGAAAAACAAACTGAAGGTCACTTACACTTTGTCTGAACTGATTGTATAGGATTTTTCATTCTATTCCTGAATTAAAGATAAAATGGATATAATTTTATCTGTCCTACAGAGTGCTTGTTGTCTGCTTTGTGAGGAATCAACATCTATTATGTATCAGTCCAGGGACACAAACCATTTTCTAGGCTTTTACTATTCAATCCTGAAAGCAGTTTTGCAGAATTCAGCAAAAAGAAATATTTCATAATCAAATAATTGAATTTTCAAAGAACTTTTCAATGCCCTAGGCACAGATGGTACATATCAAGAAGATTGCCGATCACATTACCCAACAGATAAACAGTATGGTATGCTCTTCCGATCTATTGAAATTTTGCTTGGCAATATAAGTCCTCCACAAAAATATTTGTCAAAGGAAAGGACTCTTTTTTTCATAAAGAATTCAGAGCCTGCCCGTCATATTTTCAAATTGCCAATAGCTGCTTTTGCATTAACATTTTTTTGCATCAAGTTTTCTGCCCACATTTACAGTGGATGCAGATAATATCAAGTTGTTAGTCCATTACCTGCCCTCATCTACATAGACATTTAAAAAGCTGCAGAGTGACAGGGCAGCCCAGCATGGTATTCAAGGATTAGAAGCAACCTCAGTTTTTATTTAATCCACCTCCTTGTTATAGAGCAAGATCTAATGTGCCCGTGCCATTCCTGTCAAATGTGTGTGAAGACTTAACATTCATGAAATCCAGTACTTGTACTCATTTGCTGTTGAGTACCGGGGAAAAACTTGTAATTGCTACTCCATTTTCTCATTCCTCAGCTGTGAAGATGATTGCTTTTGAAGAATGTTAGAGAACTACAGCTTTCTAAAGAGTCTGTGTGTCTGTTTAATTAGAGAATATTATTAGCTCTTATTTTACAGATGAAGAGATTCATGAACTGAAACAGCCTGACCCATTATGCACTGAATGGCTCTGTCCTGAAATAAAGTGTTGCCTTATATTTACACGAAAATACATTTTCGGGAGCCGGATTTCAGTCTGCCTCGCTATAGCCTCATTGGCACTGGGGAGCAGCGCCGGGAACCAGCGCTCAGCTCACGCTTCCCGAAGCGGGGCAGTGGAGTTTGGGGCTGCTCTGGCCGTGGCGAGGCGCTCCTTGTGGGGAGCCCATCGGAGGCTGCTTTCACATGAGGACCTGCTGGCACTACGCCTTGTGCCGTGTCGCAGCCGGGCCTGGATGCCCGCGATACCCGCGGCTCCCACCCCCAGCACTCTTCCCTGTGCCGGAGCAGGAGCCTTCCCAGGCAGCGGCTGCCGCCGATGGCCGCAGGCACAGCGGCCCTCAGGGCCCGGCTGCTGCCCCGGGCGGCTCGGCCCAGCAGCGACTGCGGGCACGGCACATCCAGGCAGCGCCCGCGGGAATCACTGCACTTCACAGAGAAAAGAAAGATTTGTTTCAGGGCTGAGTTTCTGTGTTTCCGTCTTCTTTTTGTACGAATGGAAAACAAAATCGGCTAACATTATTTTAGTTAAAAATTTATAACAAAATGTACAAAACTTCACAGGAGATTAACGTTCAAAAGGAATTTATTTGTAGAACCTGAGAGGGAATGTAGGAATGGGTTATAGTGTAGACTGAATTTCTAGCACACAGAATCTACTGTGATGAGACGTATAGAAACATCTATAAATAATGAACATAGCCATTAAAGAAACCAAAATCGGGACTTAAACTCCTGCTTCTAAACTTTAACATAATTAAGACTTGCATCAAAAGAGGTTCTAACTGCAGATGTAATTCTAAATGAGGATGTCAGATTAAAAGTAAATGAGATGTAGAAGATGAAAAAATAGATAGCTAACAATCTCTTTAATGGTAAAAGAAGCATCTAGCAGTCACTAACTGCTGAATAAGGTTCTGGTGTTAGCAATGTTTCTGTCCTATAACATTTAAATAAAGCTTATTATTTAGTTTAGATTTAGTTCAATTCTGAAGTATGCCGTTTTCCCTCTCCACCTCCCCCCCCGCAAATTACCAGGGCATATGTTGTTCAAAAAGTGCAAAAGTAAAAGTGCTCAGGATTAGTAAATATTATATGCACAGTATCACTGTGGTGATACTTGGCCTGCATAACATACCTTACACTTTCTAGGGTATTTGGTCAACATAAATAAATAATAACTTCTCTTTGATTTAAATACTATGTTTTCTACTGTATAGAGGAATAATTGGGACAGTGGGATAGCTGTTTGATCCAAACCTTGTAATACGTTGGCAGGAAAAATTAGACTGTAGGACTTTGTTGTAGTGTAACCCATTTCTCCCTACTGAGGAACAATTATGTCTGTTGTCGTAACTAAAATATTTTTTTAAAAACCTGGCTTTGTTTTTGAATTTTTTTCCTAATACTGTATCATTTAAAAAGTAGAAAAAATTAGAGTGCATAATTCAAGACCAGACTGGTGATAATAAATGAAGATCTTTCCCATACTGCAAGATAGATGAGCAGGTTGTGAGTTTCATTTATCTGGAATAATTGATTTACATCAGTTCTGCAGAGCTTTTGGAAATTACTATTTCAAATCAATTTGATCCAGTTATAAAGTACAAGACACTTTAACTTATTTTAACCGTTATTTGTGAGATGGATTTGAGGATACTTAATAATCTTTGAAATTTTAATTCATTAAATTGTGAAAGTATACAACATCTATTTTAATTATACAATGCAATCTACTGACATGCTGATTTGGGGTCTAGATAGCTAAATTATATTTTATATATTTTGCTACCATAAATAAAGTAACATGAATCAACAGAATGTGAAAGGTGACTTAAGGAGTTTAAATATTTTTCTAAGATTATGAGAGCTATTATCAGTTGAACATCTCTCTAAAAAGGCATAGATAAAAAATTAGCAGATTTACAAAATAAAGTTGCTTAAAACTTTTAGCTTTTTGAGAAAGTATAACATGTAATGTAATTTTAAGAAATTCTTTTCTATGTCTTAATTATTTATTTTATTTTTTTATTCAAAGAGAAGATTAAAAATAAAAAGGAATTGCATAAAACATGGTTTCTACAGCAGAATCTCATCACTTTTTTAACAGTCTGCTGTGTTCCATTACAGATCTTTGAGCCTGTTTTTCTTCATTCTTTTTGTGCTCAGACTGTTTCTGGGTAAAATGAATGATGGCAATAAATAATTTGGGAGAAATTCCTGGCAACTCATAAAACCATATTTGCCCTATTATGTGAAACAGAAGGTCAAAGCTTGAAGTAAGATTTAAAAGGAGAGGTCAGCAATGACTTCCTACTCTCCTCTTTTAAAATCCCCAAAGCTGCTGAGTTTGACTGCAATATGCCAATACAGCAATAATAGTTAATAACTACTTCTGCAAATGAACTCTCCCTAGGAGAGTCTGCAGGCTTTAGGTGGTTTAACCTAATCTTATATCTGTCAGGTAAGTAAGTACTACTAACCCTCTTTAACACATAGCAAAACTTAGTCTCTGAGAGACTAGCAACAAGGTTATGCAGGAAGTGTACAGCAGAAGAAGAAATAAAAGGCTTGATTTCCTTATTCTCATGAGCTTTAGTTATGCTGTGTTTCTTCTATCCATCACCAGCAACAAGTCATGTGCTGGCTTGAAAAGGCTGCAGCAATCGTTTGTTTCTCCACACCTACAGCAGCCACCCCTCTCTGACCTGAAGCCTTTGTGATACAATGGCCACAGGTTTCTTGGTGAGGTGGGTGAATTGTGAATTGTGTGCTTTCTGTGCTGTATCAGTGCTAGATTAGCCCCTCTTACACACATACACAATTATTTATATGTAAATATTTAATGCCTTTCCATCACAGTTAGTCATGTTTACATGCGGATGAGTGTATGGATTTATATGTGTACGACAGCAGGAAGGGTAGGCAAACTGGTTTGGGTTTAAAGAGATTAGATAGTCCCCTCTGCGCCTATCTTCCTTTCTCCAGAAGGAAGGGAAACAATGACTCTGCCAACACTTAAACTAGCTTGATTGATGAGTTCTGTTCTGCCAGCCTTCCTGTAATCTCTTCTGAAGTTTTAGGTTTGGTTTAATACAGTCTAGTCTGGGGTGAGAAGTTGGCTGGGTTTAATTGTATCTGGATCATTAAACCAGAATCTAATTGGCACTCATAATTGAGGGGGAAGACTTCTTCCCCTTTGAACTGACTCAGATAACAACCAACAAAAATTAGCTAGATGCACAGAAAAGGAGCTGACAGCAGTGTATTCTGCTTTATTCAGATATGCATGAGATTTGCATTTGGAAATGTGATACAGCCAAATGCAGCATCCAGAATCCATCTTTTGTAGTGACTTGTTAAGGAAATGCTTGTGATCAGTAAGCATTAGCAGACGAAAAGATCTGAGTATTTCTGTGAATCTTGATGTCAGCTCTTGCTCTTTACTGAGGGATTGTTTTAACTAGAAGTTCCAGGATTTAACATTTGAGATGCTTTCTTACTTTCCTTCACATTGAGTTGGACTCCACTCTGATCCCTGTCTGTAGGTGGCACTGATCCTTCACTGTAACAGTGGCAGGGAAATTATGAATGCAGTTAATTGCAAAAAGAAATCTTACTTCTTTAAAAATATAAGATACATGTGCATGGTTGTGAATCTGGTAGTAACATGAAGCATATATGAGCCTACAAAGCTCATAACACTGTAACAGTGAAAGAGGCATCTTCTTGTCTTTAATATAACCTATAGTGAATATTTTTATGTAATGTTAGTCTGCATGTTTTCCTTTCAGTTTTCTTTTCTCAAGAGCATTAGAACTTGAAGCAAACAAGAACTGAAAATCTGACTGGCACCTCATGCATGCTTGATTTACTTGGAGTCAAAAACTGATTTTACTTTTTTTCTGGTTGAATAATTCCTGGAGTGATGTAATTCTGCTAGGAATGGTGCAGGATTCCAAATAGCATACAGCAAGGTTTCTGAATATCTGCTATAAACCTATTTTTATGTTATTATATTTTTGGATGAATACAACAATTCTCTGGTCAGTAATATCCATTGTAACCAAAACAGGTACAGTTAAATTCAGAAAATTATTTAGATGCTGTAACATTGAAAATACTATGGCTTTGGGTTGGGCACCTTTATCTACAATAAGATCCTCTTGTCTGGAGACAATTAGTTGCCCAAGAGAGGAAACACAGAAATTTGAAAGCTGAATAACATAAACTAGACAGAAAGAAACACTGAAGATAGTAATAGGGCCTATGGCTATTTACTCAAAGACAGTTAAGAAATTAGTTCCACCAGAGAAGCTGAGCTCTGGAGTCTGCTCCCATGTAGTATTCTCTTTAAAACACATTTTCATGCCATCTTCATCCCATTCTAAGACAGTAAGAATTAGTTTACGTTGGTTCACTGCCACAGTAAGCCTGGAGGAATGTCATAACCGTCAGGCAAGGTATTCTGCAGCAAACACCCATTGTTTTCCAAGCTGTTCCAATGGCATAGATTAATAAATATTTATTGAAGCAGGGATTTGAACTGAACTCTCCCACAGGGGTATCCCGGCCAATTCTGTAAGCCTTTGTGTCAGTCTGTCACCTGTCCCTTCTCCCTCTAGCCTATAAATACATATTTATTTGTAGACTGCAGAACATCTCTAAAAGTTCTTTCTGGAAGAATCATCAGTGTCTTGGTTGTTAGGTTGTTCAGCTTACATGAAGGTGTGCTGGATTGAAGTTGAAAATGAAGAATTTGTTAGTAGAGAAATTCAAAACTACTTTAATCACTGGGCTGTTGAATGTACTTGGAACTGTGTGCTTCATGAATCTCATATCAAAAAGAGATACTTATATGTTGTCAGTGAGAGTGAAACTGGCAAAGAAGGTGTGAAGGGGAACACCTAGCCTGAGGATAAACACCTTGTCAACAGTAGCTCTTAGGTGACAATGCTAAATATTCTCAGCTGGAAAATCAGATTTCTAGATTTTGCTGCTAGGAACTTTAGAATTTTATATAAGAAGATTTTGTTAAGATTTTGGATGCCTCAGTTCTAGTTCTCATTCTAGGGTGCTTGTATTATGAAGTGTGTCTGAAATTCCAAGCTGTTTCCAATCAGGAGGTAAACTTTGCCTCCAAGTCAGAGCAGCAGGGTTCATCACAGTGAATCCAAAATGTTGCCTTGAGTCTGACTGGTGTGCCTTAAGAAAATTTCCCTCCATTTAACTGTAGTAAAATTTATTCCAGCATGCACACATGTTTCCTTAAATGAGGATTTGGCACTGAGGAAGCTTAGCATTTGGGTTGAATACATTTTTTATAGCCTGTTTCTTATGCCAAGACTATTACCTTTCTTTTGGAGAGGAAAGCAACTGCAAACTGTAAAAAAGTGGGAGGGGAAAACTGCAACTTGGATTGGGTTATTTCTTTCCCCAATTTCTTGATCCAGAAATATTTGGGGGAGTTTTTCATCCTCTGGGGTCTTTATGCTTCATTCAGACCAACTTTCCAGAAGAAAAAAATCTAGTTCTGCTCAGGTGAAAGGGAATTAGTAGGTGCTGTGCCCAGAAAAGTTATCTTTGGGAGCAGAGACAAAGGATTCCTGCAAATAATAGCTCTGTCACAAATAGAAAGGGGGAATTTGAAGCCCACAGGGGGTTCTCACAGTTCTCCCTAAATGTTCTTCACAATTTTAACCTAGAAAATTTTTATCTGACTTGTGCTCAGATATTTACTCCAGTTCCTTCCTGTACCTTTCCTCATGCTTTGTTTGCTTCAGCTGTGCTCTTGCTTTCCTTTTCTTTCATGTCCTTTCCCAACACTAACTTTTCCCATAAACTTCTTTAGGTTCTTGGTAGAATCTGCCAATGACACATCACATCTTATGCATAATGTGGTCTTCAAGTATGGTGAAAGGATAACTTTTAGGTAAGATTCATTAGGGAGAAGGAACAGGTAGATACAGTGAGAGGGACTCTAAGGTGCTAATACTGGTTAGTGTGATAACGGTGATCTCATCTTCAGAGCTGTGTAGGTCCCACAGACAAAGCAATTCAAAATTGTTTTGAATTGGAAGGACAACAAAAAAGCTTTTATTCTATCTTGCTTAGAAAGTTTTCTGAGTGGAAGAGGTTGCAAGGAAAGTTTGGGAGACCCACAAGCAGGTAAGGGAACCTGGCAGAGAGGATGCAGGAAATGACAGATTGGTTAGACATAGGAGATACAGCATCACACTATGTCTTGGCAAATGTGAAAGGAAAAAATAATAACATCCATATTCCACATACATAATTGCAGGGCAATGTGAATTTTAATAATGCTATGCCACATTGCTGAGATTTTCTTTTTCAGAGTGTGGATGAGGCCAGGAAGTAATTTGAAAATACTTGGATTTTTCCTCAAGACAGTTCATGAAGGCTTTAATTTGTTTAATTTTTATTTGCACAGTTTGCATTAGAGCATGTCTTACCTGGTGTGACCGACAGCAGGATTAAGGGACACGGTCAGTGGAATAAGGTTAAAGGACTAGCCCATATCTAAGAAAGGGTGGTCTCACCTCATGTTTTAGTAGAAATGCATATACTGAGAGAACGTGACAGGATTAATAAAGGATTAATAAAGGAGACTTTTAAAAAACTTGTAGTGAAGGGATGACCTACTGTCTCTGAACAGCAAATGCAGGTCACAGAATAGAAGATATTCTGGCTGCAAAAGCCAAATATGGAGAAGTTTTAAAGAGCAGATCAAGAGTAACAAACCTTTAATCAGCCTAAGCATCATCTCATTGCCCCAGTTCTCTGCCTTCAGGAGCTGAGGATGCTACAGAGGTGATTCTCATGCTCACTGTTGTGGTCACTCACTGAAAGATTCCTTGTAACCCTGTACAGTTTGTATCCAATATGAAAAAAACACTCTCAAAGATTTTTTTTTTCCAAAAGATTGCCTTTTACCAGTTGGTTATGGCTGTTTATTAACAGCCATATAATTTGTGACTAATTTATTTTTCCCTGCAGCAATGGCAGCAAAGTCCCTTCACAGCTGAGAAGTGAGCAGCTGAATTGCGCCTTATGTTTGCACATCAGGCAAAGTCATATGGAGAAAAACTGAAGCATATTTTTCTTCACAGTCAAGAATGACTGTGGAAGCACAGCCTTTCAGAGACAGCCGTTTTACACTCAAATGTATGGTGAATGAAGACTGCTTATCTACATAAAATGCATATTTGTATGGATAAACCCTGAATGCAAGTAGTCTCATCTTATTCCTGCCCGAAATTTTTTTTTATTTTGAAAGCATAATTCTCTTATATCCCTATTAGGCCTAGTAAGTCTTTAAAATACTAAATTTAAGTGAAATAATAAAAACTTGGTTTTATTTTTCAAATTAGAATTAATTTCATCTAGTGTAAATGTTTCTGCAATTTGTGATACTATTCTACCAAGATAAACATCAAATTAAGTGTTTGAAAATTTCAGTAATTTCAGCAGACAACTACACACATTATGTATTTGTTGAATTAGGTACCTGAAAATATTACTACAGTGCATTGGCTGGCTGAAAAAGTTTTGATAAATTGTATCTATAACCTAGGCCTTCATTTTTAGTTTTGCCTCAAGTCTACACAGCTACCTAACTGCTCCTGATTTCACCATACCCTCTCTCTTCAATTAATTTTGATGTCAGTGAATTGAAGTTAGTAATTTACTTGTTTGTGAGCTTCTCAGACAGAGACTTTATTGAAAAGAGGTGATCTACTTTTGTGGTGATATGGTCTAAAAACCTGAAATTTCCTTTACCAGTTGAAGGTTGAAGCTAATAGGGAACCATATGCATTTCTAAACTACTAATTCTGTTAAATGTACCAGAAAGAATCACCTTATTATGAACCTGATAGTAAATGTCCAGTTAAGTTCATTTGCATACTACATGCATGACAGTAAATTAGCTAAGGGAAAACAAAACACTAAACACACAGATGGTTGAACCCTTGTTTTCGCATTCAATTTAAAAGTCTTCTTTGAGCTGGTGGAGAACAATCAGAACATACAACAGAACTAGTTAGCACCAATCTGTTACTCTTTTGAGTAAATTAATTGAATAATTATCCCCAAGTTCATCTCTCATCTGACACCTTCCTTGCTTCAAGTTAAAAGATGAAAGGGAAGAAGTACCTGAGGAGGGTAATGATTTCCCGTTACAGGTGTACAGAAAACAAAGATTTGTACTTGTGTTAATCTCTGTGGATCTCTAAGTACAACTTGTCTATTATGAGCAAATATGATGAAATATAGCCATATCTTCAGAACTGCTAGGGTTTGAAGACATATACAGTGGCCATGCCAAATTTTAGGTCAGCCAGACTCAGAATTATTAGTTGGAAACATAGGCATAGTCCTGGAAAATGTAAAATACTAGCTCACAGTGTCATATTTGATTTTCTTATTTTTTAGACCAGTGGTTCTGTTAGTTAGAGCTGTCTTTGAGTGCTGTATCCCCAGAAAAAGAGGTTCTATTCTTCACAACTTAAATAGGACTCAGAGAAGAAGGGAAGCAGAGGGAACTCTTGCTTGAACATGGGGAAGGTGTGGATTATGCTTTCATTTATATTGAAGCTCTTAATGGCAAAACCAGTAGGTGTCTAACTTGTGGAATTCTGTGGCTGCCAGTATGTGAAGAACAGTTACCACATTATATAGAAGGAATGGTGATACATGCATTAGGAACATGTGTGCATACCTGTGTTTTCCCTCAAGGATTTCTCCCATCTAGAGGTTAGTTTTGTGAAGGCACAATTAGAACTCTAGAAAACCTGGCTTAAAACTTTCTGGAGTGCTAACCAAAGGAAACCATAGCAAAAGGAGGGATTTCTCTAAGAGAATGGTGTTCAGCCTTATGCAAAAGTCCAGTATAAGATTTAAGCAAGACTTAAATGATACTTACTAGGCAGCAATTGAATACTCTGTTGAGGAATCTATGCTGAGTTTAGTAAGGTATTATTTTGAAAAAGAAGAGAATTTTTGTATAATGTGTTACAAAATTTAAAAAAAATATACCATCATTAATATTGGTCACAAATCTTTGCCAGGAAGGTGCTACTTTATTCTGGAAACAAACTGTTATAAAAGTTCTGACTGAACAGTAAGTGGCCAGGCTATGTCACCTGGACATATATATGCACATGTTGCTTCCTAATGTCTTTTTGTCTCCTCTGGAAACTCATAAATTTATTCTCTAGTGCAAGTACGATTATATCTGCAAAAACCATTCTGATAGAGTCAATGGATTTTGGAATATATTTGTGATCATATTATCTCCCTGAAACTATCCCCTCCACAAGGCCACACTGTAAGATAAAAGCACACAGTGGCTTGAGTACATGTGCAGGTGCCCTCTTTGCAAATCAATGATCCTTAAAATTTGGCTTCTTTTGTTTGCTTTTGCAGTTTGGTTTCTCTGTAGTAATGGACTGAGGCTTCCTTCTCTATTACAGGATGCTGCAAACTATTTCCCGAAAAAATCTGTACTTCTGACTGAATGTTTTCTTCATTTTTGATCAAGATAAATAAATTACGACTGTGGTAGCATAATGTGTAGATATATCAGTTGAAAGAGGGGTCTTTTTTAATGCAATAAAACCAAAAAAATCCTTCATTTTCATATAAAAAAATTGTGTACTTGTATGAACAAATAGATACTTGACTGTTCAAAAAGTAAATTATAAGTAGCAGTCCCTTACTGCAAAAATAATTATGTATTTCTTATTTTAATGTATCTGCTAGCTATTTACATTGTGAACACCTATTTTTCAAAAACTTGGTTCTTAAGTGTTTTTTCTCTGATTACGCTGAATTTTAAAGCTTAATTAGAAGAAATATCCTTGGAGAACAATGCAAATATGTCATTAGTTGTTTTTCTGTAATGGTGGGTTCTCTCATCTGGAACACAAAACTTGAAATTCATTAATAGTTTTATATTTAATTGCATGTTGTGTAGTGAGTTTTTACCAGGCTTTTCTTTATTATGTTTATTAGAACTGGTTGACATATCCATCATTAATATTCCTAGCAGTTTTTCTTGGCATTTTTCACTTACAAATAATTTCAGATTTCAAAATAACTAATTTCTGTCTTTGAGTTAACAGGCTGGATCCAGTCTCAGGAAAGCAGAATATGATTGCTAGCTCTAACAGCACTTCTGTTTGAAAGATTGGCTGATGTAACATAGAGCTCAAGCACGAATGATTTGACTCAATTTTGTGGAAGTTAGGTATTGAGAAAAGATAAACATAAATCTTGCAAAACCAAATCCATACTCATTGTATTTCAGAAGCTTAGATTAGGCGTATAAAGTAGGAATCTTAGTTTTGTAGGCTCCCTCTGTAGAGAGTAAAGAAATACATGTTCTGTGGGAGAGTAAATCAGATCACTCAAAAATTAATCTACTTGTACAGTGTATCCTGTCTCTCTGGGTGTACTATAACAGGAATACTGAGTGACTTTGTTCCTTACTTGGACATTTATACATACCATAAAGTTATGAAGCTGAACCTGGATCCAAGTATAAAATACTGTAAATAGTCAGTAGGGAATTCTGAAGGATGTGTTTAAGTGCTGTCTTCTCTGATGCACAGTTTATAATTCACAGAAGTACTTCTGTCCATTTCTGGCTCACAGCTGTAAAATTATCTTGGAGTTAGTTATCACTCATCCCTTTCTCACAAAATTCTATTGAACCTGGAAGATTGCCTTTTCTCTGGCAGATTACTGCTGGAGATCTTTTCTGAGGTGAAAGAAAGAGATTGTTCTCTGTGTAAGGAGATTTGAACACATTTTTAACATTCAAGACTGATGGAGTGGGCAGAAAGAAAAGAAATTTACCGTGTCCTCATGAAGTGGATGCTTTGTTAAGAATGGGGTTGGAGCCCAGTTCTTCAGCTCTGGGGAGATTTCCTAGTTCCCAGCTAATTGAAATGGCAACACTACCTTTCCTTCTTGCACCTTCTGTTCTCTGTTTGGAAGAGTTTTACAAGACGTCTTATTTCATAGGTATGGTTTTACGAAATATGCCAAACATGATCCTACAGTTAATTAGTTACATAAGGGAAAGCATCATGTTCAAAATGAGACATTTGAGCAGTGAGGACATCAGACCTTGAGGAAATCCAAGTGTCTCTGAGGTCAAAGATGGGGTAATCTATAATTTAGTCAACTAAATAATGTTCAGTCTCCATTATGTACTTAGCTCTGAACGAACAGTTCCTTATCCATAAAATATTTTAAAATTTTTTTCTTGTAAATTAGCTAGGGCACATTTTTTCTATGTTCTATTTAAAAAGTCATCACTTCTATTATAGGAGTAGGAAAAGTATACTTTAGAAGACCCTAGAATCATTCTTGTCTCTCATGGCATTATTATTACTATTATTATAATTATTTTCTAACTAGAGAGTGAGCAATGGTAAATAAATAGGGCATTAGCACGCAACACATTTATATCACAGGAAAACTTGGATGAAAAGTGATTTCTGTGAAAAAATAGAAATTGGTTTTTGTGGGCTTTTGTTGCTTGAACATCACCTGTGTGTGTTTTAGTTGGTAAGAACACATGAATATCCCTTCCTGTGAGATAGAAGGAACAAATTGGATCTGAAATATAGGGATCCCTGAATCCTTTGTAGCCTGAGGGCTGCAGAGTACATAGGGCAGACTGCGTGGCTGGCCTCCCTTGTTCTCTGTCAAGTCCTAGTCCAGAGGGCTTGTGAGCTTTGATGGCTTTGAAGAGTCACATGTGGCATACACAGGGATCTTAAATCTGCTTTCTTCACATCAAGTTGTAACTCAGAATAAAAATCGGAATCCCTGCTTTTCAGTTCCATTTATTTTCATGGTATCCTAAGTATTTGGCACTTATAAATAATATAATGCTGATGAAATCCAAAACAGACACTAAGTTTAAGAGCCAAGAAAAGTATAAAGATTTAGGGAAGTGTTTCTGACCATATGACAGACTCACTTTTTGGCTATATGTTTCTAAGCAATGCTGGGGATTCTCCCAGAATTTCATCCTTCTAAAAGAAAGTGTCTATTGTAGAAAAGAAATTTAGGATTCCTCTTTAGCTGAAGGGGAAAGGTAAACCCTTTTTGTATGTATTGAATCCTGTGCTAGATTAGGATTGCAAATTATGTGACATGTTCTTTGCAGGTGACAGCCTCTTTCAGTGTACCAGGAAGCCATGTAGGCGACAACCTTAGTTTAGATGTGCACCTTTTATATGGCAATGCATATCTGAAAAAAAAGCTGAACACAAAATACTTGGTCAAGGAAATAGATAAAATAGATACTTCTGTATGTATATACATGGCTGCACAGGCACACATATGTATATTTATGTGGCCTCTTTATAACTCAGGAAAATTCGGCTTCTACTCAAAACTGGCAGGTTATTAAAAATTGAAAGGTTCATTCATTTACCTTTTTAATTCAGCTTGCATGTATAAAACTATTATCTCAGCAATTGAGTGAGCCCTGCTTGTCAGTAGTTTAAGTAATTAAAGGGTTCAGTGGTTAAATATTGCTACAAGTAGTTCAAAAATAAATTGTTATTTTTAAAGACAGTTTGGGAGAGAAGAGCAGATGAATAATAAATATGTGGTTACATGCATAGATCTGTAGCTGGAAAAACAGCTGCTGACAGCTCACTATTTTTCATCACTTTTCTTCATTAAAAAAGGCAATTGGTGAAATTATGGTTGAGAGTGGGAAATATGAAGGAATGAAGTGTTAATGACAGTTTCCATTTTGAAATTCAGCAATGATCCTCATAGCAAAGGAAAATCGATGCAAACATCACACTTGCAGACCAAAACTAATCATGTCTGTTCCATTTGTCAAGCATTGAATCAAAGAGCTGGAATATTTCAATGAGCTATTTTGTCAAGCTAGTCTTCCTGAGATTGTCCACTTACAAAGAATATTAAACTTAAGACCATCTATCTTGAGATAGCAAATGATTTTGTTTACAACTATCCTTGCCTTGTCTGCCTTCGTCACCTTTTAATTTTTTAATTTTTTAATAAATAGTCTTGTTAGTGAATTATGATTGAAATTAATGAACACCTGTCTCCTGAGGGATTAGTCACAGCCACAGTCTCTAGGCTAACATACTAGCGCAAGGAACACTAATATACATCACAATATTAGAATATTCCACTCTCTGCATGTTTATATTATCAAATGTCAGCAGCTGTCCTTACTGTGGGTGATTTTGAAGTCCTTCAGGGAAACAGCTACCACACATTGCTGTAGACAGTGGGATACATGGAAAATGACAATTCAATGACCAAAGCATTGGTTCTGCATCTTGTTTTCTCTGTCCCCTTTTCTGATGAATTCCCTACTTGAAATACAAAGATTTATGAGAAGTGAGAGACCTTTAAAAAGTTATAACATTAACAGATTCTAGTCATAGTCAAAGGCCCTTGAAATTATGTTCAATGTAATTTAAAAGTACATATGTGTATCTGTAGTGACTCTGTCTTCCAATGTCATTTGAAAAAGCATCCAAACTATCTTTAAGTTTGGTTTGCTATAGCAAGGTGGTTTCCATGACAAGTGTTCAGCGTTAATATATAAAACATGTAATAAACAATTTCTGTGGTTGCTGTATGGAACACAACATATTTAATTATCCTTACTAAAGAAAAAAATAACGTGTCTGTATTAGACTTAGAAGTACATCACCAGCTCAGACCAGTTCATATGAAGCCTACTATTTCAGGAATTTCAATATGTATAGGTATTTTAAATTACTTTTTTTTTTCCCTCTGTAGCATAATGCTTTAGCTTTCTCTATCTCATAAATACTAGGACTCAACAAATATACTTTAAAATGTTTTACATATCATTGTATTATAGTATGGTTATTTACCTTTGAAAGATGCATTGCTGTCCTACTAGGTTCTGCAATGGCTAAATGTAATGTTTAGTAAAGAATGAGTGGACATTATTTTGGGTGTTACTAAAATGTTTTCTACTACTGTTGACCTTGGAATTAATTTTTAATTCTGTAGCTGTTGCTACATCTCAAGGCTTCAAGTAGATACTGTCTAAGGGACACTACCAAGTTCAAATGTAGATTTTTTAAATACAAAACGTAGAGTTCTATACTGTGATAGTTTCAAATGTTACAAATGCTAGCTTTCAATATTGCTTGTCACACTTTTTTTTTTTCCTGGAAATGAGTCCTACTGCATGAGTCCTACCCCAGCTACATGGAGGGAAAAAAGTAGCAACACAGGAACAATGCAAATTCTGGAAATTTGATTTCTAATATGATAAACCAGATTTAAAGAAATCAGAACATACATTTACAAAACAAAACAAAAAATATTCACTTTGTATACTAAATATTCAATCCACTCAATTCACTTCTTAAAACATTTGGCTTGCACTTAGAACAAAACTGATGATGTTCAGAGAGGTGAAATACTTTTATGTCACTGATGTCCACTTACATTACAATGGCTGCTGGACATAGAAAAGGGAAGAAAACAAGAGGAAGTGTATTGCGTCTGGCTGAGCTGGAGTTCATTTTCCCACAGCAGCTCTCACAGTGCTGTGCTTTGCATTGGTAGCTGGAAATGTTCTGATAACACCCCAGTGCTTTGGCTGCTGCTGGGCAGTGCTGGCACAGCATCAGCGCTGTCTCCCCATCAGTAGGCTCGGGGTGGGCAAGAACTTGGGAGGGGACACAACTAGGACAGCTGACCCAAACTGACCAAAGGACATTCCACACCATATGGTGTCTGGTCAACAATGAAAGCTAAAAGAAAGGAGGAAAGGGGAGAGCAAGGGAAATTTGTTACTTATGACTTCTGTCTTCGGGAGCAACTTCTACCTGCCCTGATGCCTGGCTTCTATGGAAGTGGCTGGGCATTGCCTACTGATGGGAAATAAAGAACAAATCTTTTGTTTTGCTTTGCTTTCAAACATGACCTTTGCCTTTGCTTTATTAAACTGCCTTTATCTTGACCATCTTTTTTCCATTCTCTTCCCAACTTTTTTTTTCTTTTCTTCTAATGGTAAACAATGACTTTCTTGTTTTTCCTCTTTTTTTTTGTCCCTATTTGACTGGGATCTGAATAAATGTAGCAGAGTAGCTGGAGTTGTTTCAGCACAATAAATGGAAGAGGAAAGTGTATAATGTTTTCATATTAAAAACCTCTCTTTCACACCTCTTTATGAGAAATTCAGAAGTAGGAGAGGAAAGCAGAAGTGTTGATGATCCTTTTCTTACAATACTCTTTCTCTCGCTCGAAACAGTGTCTGAAAATTTGACCCTGCTTGAGCAGGGAGGTTATACAAGATGACCTCCAGAGCTTCCCTCCAACCCCAACCATTCTGTAGTTCTGTGAATGGATTTTGTTGCATCTCAAAGGAATGCATTTTCTAAGAGAGCCATTAGAAACAAGATGCTAACTGAGGTGCCAGTGACCTCTACTCTCTAGGCATTCCCTGGCAGTCATTACAAAGAGAATATTTCTGCTTTGTTTTGAAACTGTGAGAGCATTCCCTGGTGACCATATACTGCCTGCTACCTACGTTCTCCCACAAATGGTAGATTCCATATATGAATTATTATATCCTTTCTATGCAAGGGGACAACTCAATTATATAATCATATTCAGCCAAAACCATGCTTAGGTTTCCATACTAAAGTACACCTTAAATTTTCTTAGGTTTAATCTCTCCTTTGCTACATAACATGCCATTCTTGTCAAAATGTAAAAATTAGTCTGCATCAGATAACACATGTTAACACCATCTTATTGAGTAAAATAACCCCAAACTTATTTATCTGAAATACTAATCTTTAATACTAAATTATTAATACTAATCTTTAATACTAAATTATTTTTAAAACAATGTCCACATTAGAGGAAGACTGAAGGAGTTGTTTTTAGCCCTGATGAAACTAAGTAGTAAAAATTAGTCCTGTTTTAGTTAGGGGAAATCTAATTAATTTTGCTTAATCAAAAAGTCCACAACTGAAATTTTCCAGTCTACCGACTAATCAGAGAATAGGCTGCAGTTTAAATTTGAACTATAATGCATTCAAAAGGCAAATTCATAATCTAAGGACATACAAGCCCCTAGGGTAATGGAATAACCTGTCCCTATTCCTTATATACTCACCTGAGACTTACAATATGGGTATGAGTTAATTACAAGGACAGATACCTGCTAGAAAAATACCTATTTAATTGCAGTTACTATTCAATAGCTGTTGGTACAGCAATGGTTTCTGCATATCATTAATCTAGACTGGATTCAAAAGAAACCTTGAGGGTGCATCTTCTTCCTCTCTCCTCCAAGGTTATGGATTGAAGTAAGAGTGTAAGTACTATAAGCATGAACTTACTGAATCATCCACTTATAGCCACGAGGAGTTAAATTTCAGTGTTAAGAGGGAACAACTGAAAAATTCTCCTTATTAAATAAAAACAAGTAAAAAGAATTTTTTAAATTTTAAATCTAGCAGTAACTGCATGTGACTGTTGACTGTAAATGCAGATCTGTTAAAGTGCTGCTGTAGCTGTGTTTGCAGCTTTAGTGTGCTGGAATGCTGATGTAATAATCTAGAAAATGTCCCAGACGAACTTTTATCCGTGGGTTCTGAGAGAATGACACTGTTTTCATACTGAGAAGACAAAAAATTGACCTTAAAACTGTGGTCCAAATCAGAGCAGAAAAAAACCCCCAGAATCTCACTGTGCTAAAATTGATTAATGTTTTCCATGATTACAACTTATTCTTTTTGTTTATGCTTCCTTTTAAAGGGTGCCAATCCAAGCAAAAAAATAAGTTCAAGGGTCAGCAAAAATTATAACTTAAAATTATTGATACTGCATGATAGAAGATAGAAGATGAGTGGATAGAAGATCAGTACAATGCCTGCAATCTTAGCAAACAATGGTGCTGGCTTAGAAGGTTGTACTGGCTCTGGATGGGATAGAGTTAAATTGTCTTCATAGCAGTCAGTGTGCTGCCGTGTTTTGGGTTTGTGGCTAAACCAGTGTTGATTAACATTTCTGGGCTAACCTCTGAGCAGTGGTTTGCACAGTGACAAGGCATTCTTTTTTTTCACTCTCTGTTCTGCCTAATTGAGTATGCTGGGCGTGGGCAAGAGATTGGGAGGGGACACAGCCAGGACTACTGACCTAAGTCAAAAGTATATTCTATACCATACAATCTCACTTGTGGCAATAAAAGCTGGGGCTTAGGGAGGTTGTGAGTGATTTCTTTTTTTTTTTTTCCCCCTCCTTTTTTCTTCACTGATTAATCTGTCTTTATTTTGATCCATGAGTTTTCTTGCTTTTGCTCTTCGTATTCCTTCTCCCAGCCTGCTGGGTAGAGTGGGGAAGAGCAACTATGTGGATGCTTGGCTGCTGGCTGGGGTTACCCATCACACTGGTAAACTAATTTTTAAGTCAATAATCCATCACTGCTGCAGTGTAAAGTTAGTACAACTCAGCTTATGTCCAAAATACATCAGTACCCAGGGTATGAGAATTGGTTAATACTGCCAATTTACATAGCATGACTACTTAAAAGGTGACCAAAATCTCCCTCAAAACTGGCTGCATACACAAAAGAGCTGAAGAAAATAAAATACTAAAAGCCTAGCAAAGCCACATGTCTCCACAAGAAGTAATGCACATTAAAATAGTCATGATATTTCTTCCATGAGATAGGGCAACTCTAAACCTTGCTAGTGGAATCAGTGGAGTGTTTTTTAAGAGTTCTTATGTTTGAGAATTTCTTGAATTTTCTTTGACTAAAAATCTGATTTTTCTATGCTGTATTTTACTACCATCAAATATACAGTCAAGTTAGAAAGATAAAAAGTAAAACTGGGATTTTTATTATGACTACGTTACTCTTCTAACCACAAGGATGCTTCAGCATGTTGTGACATGCATCCATATAAAATGATTTTGATGTTTCACCAGTATAATATCATATTAAAGACACAAATTGGCATTCTCTCAGTGTAATGCATCCCTGAGGTCCTTCAGGAATTACTACTGAATTTCATTTTTCATTTAGCCACTACATGCTGTACATTTATTAACAAAATGAAACTTTGGTAGATCTGCAGTGAACTGTGCTCACCCTGCAGGCAAACAAGCCCCTCAAAGCTCCGGAGTTTTAGTTCACAAGCTGTCTGCATGTCTTGCAAGTTTGCTTCTGTCTGCAAACCTAAAAGCATTCAACAGGCTGACATGGAAGGGATTGCCTAGAGGAAATGTGAATATTTCAACAGTGAACCACTGGGAAACTTCCACAGTTGAAAAGAAAGGCAATCCTTTTCAGATCTGTCTTGGAAGGAAATCACTAATCATGATATTTAGATTACTTTTAGGAGAAGTATAAATGAAGACAAGGTACAGGTGAGTGGCTGGGACAAAAACACTGTAAATGAGAAGTGAGAAAAGAACAAGTGTGGAATACAAAGGGTAGACACTAAAAACACTGGTCTCATTCTCTAGAGAGACTGAATTGGAGGAAAACCTTCAATTAAGGAAAAAACATCCAAGCTGCCCCAGTCACCAAATTCTTGAGCTGAACTTTGTAAAAAATACTCAGACAAACCATGAATCTGTATTTCATAGATGCTGGAAGAAAATAGTAGCAATTTAGTTAGCATTAAATGACTGCAGTGTGGAATTTTCAATTACAGAAAGATTCTCGTTCTGGGAGTTGAGGATTCTGATGCAGAACACATTTGGGTATTAAAGTCATATTCTTGAGGAATATTAAATGAATGTTGTATGACCTGGTACCCTAATTTTGGCCAAGACCTTTAGGAGCCATGTGGGTGTGCAGGCTGTTATTCTGTACCATTCACACCATCTCTAGGGGTGGAAGTAAGGGATTCTCACTTCGATGAAGGGGGCATGGCTTGGGGTGGAGAAAAAAAGTGGGGTATGGAGCACCTGCTGGCATTTTGTCCTTTTCCATGGCTGTATGTGGCTTAATTTCCAGCTGGGCTTAAATCATGACACCTGGCCTGGGCTGACTAGATTTAAATCTTAGTCTTTTTATATATCAGTAAATCTGTATCTGTTGGCGGTGATCATCAAAAAGTGATCAGGAAGTTATGGAAAGATTTATGTGCCTTCTGTCAGAGGAGAATCTGTGTTTCATAAGGGCTAGTACCCTCAGGATTCCCTATTTCTTGTGACCTGAAAAGCTCACAAGAATACTGCAAAAGCAGCATCAGCTAATGTAGGAGGACACATATTAGTAGACATAAGTTTGAGAAAGATACGTGTGAAATTGCATCACACAGGTTATTAGGTCAGGAGGAGAAGATTTCACTGCAATCCTTTAAAGAACAGATAGGGAAGACAGTGGCTGAAATCAGCAGGAGGGGAAGATTGTGATCAGTTTAAAACATCCTTAGGTGTTGAAGGTGAGATAAAGATGATGGGGAGAGGGGTGAGGGGAGTAAAGTTATTAATTTATTCACAAAAATGAAGGGGTGAAGATTTCTGATAAGACTGAAATAATGATCTTATCTCTTAATTGCTGTAGTTTTCTGCATCAGTAATAGCTGTCATTTAACGAACCTTTATCTAGTCAGTTTTAAAGAACCCTCCCCAAACAAACAATTTCAGAATTAAATCATCCAGTCACAGGTTCTACAACCTACAGGTATGCTTTTTAATGCTTACTCATCATGGTGAATTTTTTTTCCTGCCTAAGAATCTCTCCTCAACTGCTCCCTTACAAGAGCCTCATGAAGCTTCAGATCATTCAGATGTAGAAACAATTCAGGACTTCCTTTAAAACCCATCTGGCTTGCTCAGGGATGTAGAACAATAAATCTTTAACCTAAATGCATTTTCAGCTTTAAAAGAAAAGAAAGAGGAGATTCCAGAGCAATATTTTTAAATGCCTCTTCATGATTTCTTGCTGTACTTAAGGGGATCAAAAAGACTTTTTTAAAAAGACTTCTCAAAAGTTAAAGAGAGCATGAAAGATTAAGGTTCCTGTTGGAACACACTGATGGGTAAGACTGAGTTTTTTTATTGTTTTCTTTCTTCCTCTTTGTTGTTGCTGTTGTTGTTACATGGAGAAGAAAATGCACTTAAAGCTCCACAAGAACATTAAAATTTTATGTTCACCATAGTGGCTTAAAACTCTGACATTATTGTCTTCTCCGGGATAGTAATGAAAGGATCAGAGATTCAGGTTTTCAGAAACTGGCAGATTTAGATTGAAGACACTCATATCTTTGTGTCTCCTTCTCTTTTGGTGATTTTGGTATTAATATATTTTGCCAAACTTTCTGTTGCATGGAAAACAGCAGTATGCACAGTGCAGTTGATTTTTCTCTCTCAAATTCTATGCTGATCTGTTAACCATTCAGGAATATAGTAGATGCATGTTACATAGATTTTGCAAATAAATCATACTGGAGACAAACTACAGCAGTTTGTCTCCAAACATTCAACAAAATTCATCTGCTTGGCAGAATCACTACATAAGCCAAAAGCCTTTTTTTTTTTAATTGCTGTAGTTTGTATCCTGCTGTGTAAGCAATCTCCTTCCTTAAAGTTATAACTTCCTTCATAGAAGCCATTCTCTTCAAAGTACTTGTTTCATCTAGACTAATTTTCAGAGAGGGGGTAACAAATCAATTTTCTCATTTATTTCTTACAACAATTAACTACAATGAAATTTAAGTGAATTACATGTTCAGCTACAACCAGCTGTCTAGGTCTCATTCAAATCCTGGTGATCTCATGTCCCAGCCTCTTATACATGGAGAGGTGCCTTGCTAATTACTTCCAATGATTGCATTCAATTTAAGAATATCTACTTTGCAGCATCTGTTTCATGTATGATCTGATAAATCCTATAGTTGTAACATTTCCATGCTTTTCTGATTATGTTTTCAGTCGTTGAACCAAAGATTGCTGTTATTTAACTATCGATTTAATCTGAGGTACTAATTAAGTATACTGTTATACCTTTCATTCAGTTGTGTAAGGAGTTAAATCTGGGCAGCATAGTGAAGATCTCACTTTAAGGAACTTTGCTTTGGGCAGACTTTAACCTGCAGCACTCACTCATGAAGTATATCTTAGCTGAATAATTTACTAAATCAAGCAACTAGATAATATTGATTGTGTAGAGGACCAGGCATAAGCGTGTTCTGTCTCAGCCACTCTGACTGCTGTGACAGGAAAGCAGTGATGGAAAGAGAGGGTCCCATGGAGCTGGGACAGTGCTGTTCTGAGCCATCTTCCTTTTCCACCTTCAGACTTGTGCTCAGTGCTCCTGTTGCCACTTCCCCACCCCTGCCAATTAGTTCATGGAGGGCTGCAACAAAAGTTTACTCATTAAAGATGGAGCAAGAGCCATTACTGTGTTGTGTAATACATAGAATTCTGTCTTGAAGTGTCTAGAGGTATAAAAACACAGCAGAAAAAAATGGAGAATCATAATTCTTTATAGCATTGAACTATTTTTTAGAACTTTCTGTGTCAGTCAAATGAATAGGACAGGGCTTTCTTGTTTTATACATGGAAAATAAACTGGGATATTGGCATCTTTTAGTGTAACACTAGAAGAATACAGGTCTGATAAGAAAGTAAAATACTGAGTTTTCTGCTTTGGTGATTTATCATATAATTTTAGGCCTGCAGCTAGAACAGAAACCCCCACATTCTCAGCTGTGACTCTTTCACCCTTACTATCTAATTGAAACATTCTGCATCTAAAAATAAATCACAAAAATCTCCTATCCATCTTGTGAGATCCTGAAGGCTTCCAAAACTAATTGGTCTTCTGTTGGGAAACATATAAAAGTAAGAATCCTAAGATTTTCCAGCAATGTTTTGGTAAGCTTGTAAGTTGGCTTTGAGGGGTGGTGTAATCTCCTATTATGCATTATTAGGTGGCTTGGAAGTAGAAACTAGATGACTTAGAAAGAGATATTATTTGACTGGAGAAAATTATAAGGGAGTATTGTCAAACAAAAATGCAATTATACAAAGAAGGGGGTGAAATTACAAAAAAAAAAAGATAAAATGCAACTGGAGTATAATCTGTTTGAGAAAAATTGAATAAAAGACTCAAACCATTAAATCTTAATTTAAACTTTCTGGGACAATGACCAGATTTGTTATATTTTCTCCAAGAATAATCTCTGCCTTTTCCAAAGTAGAAGTGATTCCAGTCATTAGAAGTTAAAACTGGTATTCTTACTCTAAATAATTGGAATTTTCAAATGTCATTGTTGGTAGCATAGATATTTATAGTTGTTGTGTTTCTATAACTTTAGTGAAAGTGAATCATCACTTAAAAATCCAAATATAAGTCACCCTGGAAACCTGTTCCAAATTTGCTTCCCCTTTCAGTCATATGGCATCAGGTGATACCAGAGTATTGCTTAAAGAAGGATAGATTTTTTGAATTGTTGCTCTCATGTGTTTCTTACTGCATTAAACACAAACTTCAGAATATTTACCAAATATTTAGTTTTGACAGTATTGGAGAGTGATTTAAAAGATTAGTGCTCAAGGAGGTGCAGTCTTTAAATAGTCTCAGTACTTGTACAATGAAAGCATTCAAAATGGTGTAGGTACATCCTCTGTGTATCTGTCCCACTTCAGAGGTAGAGAGAAAGGAAGAGAGGATGTGCCTTATTTATCTTCCTCCACTTTTGAGACTTTACATTTTACAGAATTTATATTGTGCACAGCTCAGAACTTGCAGACATTCACAGACCTTCCTGCTTTATAATATTTATTTTGGTCAGGATGAACATTCTAACTAACTCTTCAAAGCTAAGTAACAATTTGGAAAATCCTTAGCTCTGCAGGTCCTGATTCTCGTGGGGGACTTCAGAAAGCAGCACAGTGATGCACAAACAGTTTGAGAGATTTTTGTAGTGTTTTGTGAGTCCTAATTCAGCTACTGTGTTGCTCACAAGAAGTGCTCTGCTGAGCTTATTGTTTGCAAATAAGGATGAAGCTTTGAGCTTTTGAGCAAGTGCTGCAGAATGAGGTTGGCAAATTAGTCAAAAATGACAGAGAAAAGGACAGAACATCGCTCTTTTTACAGTCTTCACAAGTAAGGTCAGCTTGGATCTATGCCAAGAAGATAAGATGAAGCATACCACTAATAGAATGGTTACAATGATGTCTATAGACATATGTTGTTGGCAATTTAAAGGATGCATCCAAGGCTGATAATGGGGTAGAATGTTGTCATTGCAAAGCTACTCCATCATTTTTGGAAGGTTATGGAGGTCAAGAAAAATTCCATATGAGAGGAAGAGTGACTGGAATGTATCATTACCTTCTACATGAAAGGCAAAAAAAGAAGATTCAGGAAACTACAGACTAGGTGACTAGCTACAAACTGGCTAATAACTGAGCATCTGATTTCTTTTCCAGTTTTGTTGCTTTCTATCTGATGAATGGAAGCAGAACAGAAGTTATCATTTATTAGATAGTATAGCGTATTTATGAGCAATATTTTTGTGCAAAAATAGCTGTGATGAAGCCAGACCAAAATGTTTACTCTGCTAGTTGAAGACCTACTGAAACTAAATAAAAGGCTGCAACAAAGAAGAAATTTTCTAAGTGAATTCATTGGAGCAATTATAAATGTTTAGGAGACACAAGTGATTCTTTTCAAATCTACCAATAAAGCCTTTTTGTAGATAATAAAAGAATTGAGTTTACATGTCAGCAGCCCTCAGGAAGGGTTAAGCTCATCAGTAATAGCTCAGGTACCAAAACCAGACTATAATGCAGAATATATCCTCCATTTTTATTTTTCACTGAGGAAGAAAAATACCCTGTCAGTCATACATCATATGATCATACTGACAAATCACATCATACTGACAAATTGGTTTTCCACTTCATTGGTCTTATATTTAATGTATAGCTTGGGGCAATATATTTATACAGGTGCATCAATTAAACAATTTAATAGTTAAAGATTTAAAATGCGTTAGCTACTCTCATAACTTACAGAGTGCTTAAATGCAATTTTTTGTACTGTTTATTTTCAGTACTATAGCAGTTTTAAAGAAAGTTTGACTAAATACGTGAAGCTCTCCTTGCCAAGCCATCTTATGATTCTATGACATGGAAGAGGGTAGAAGAATGAAGGATCCCTTGTCAGCAATCCCTGCCAGCCAAACATAAACGTGCTTTAGTCCAGTAGTGGCAACAGTGTTTGTCCCAGTCTTGTCTGCTTGTAGGACAGCCCACAGCAATGGAAAAGTAAGCACACATTTTTTTCTACCTGTCTCTGTGGGCATTCTCAAATTTGAACTGATTGTTTGTAGTTGGTACTGTCTCTTTTTAAAAGGTCACAGTATTAAAATATGTCACTGAAGCAATAGTAATTCATGTTGTAAGGAAACAAGAAGGTTTCTCCTACAACCTCCCATTCAGGCAGGGTCAGCTGCAGAATCACACCACATTTCCCAGGGCCATATCCAGATGGATATTTAAAAACATTCAAGGATGGAGTGCACAACCTCCCAGGACAAGCTACTCCACTGTACTTGTATGGAAAAAAGTTTCCCCTATGTCCAGTCTGATATTTTTCCCTCTTATCACTGTTGTCTTGTCTTCTTCCCACTCAGTGCTTTCAAGGGCATGGCTCCATCTTCTCAGTGTGGTTCCTTATTGGTTTTTAGGTTTCCCTGAAGTCATCTTTCCTCCAGACTCAAGGACCTGGTCCTTCAGCCTCTCCTTTCAGGGTGACCAACAATCTTTATAATTCTAGTAGCCTTCCCCTGAACTCCTGCCTTTGTTGTGGTGGGGGGGGCGTTCCAAAACTGGATGCAATATCCTAGATGTGGTCTACTGATTGCAAAGCAGAAGGTGACTATCCCATCCCTTGGCTGCTCCATTTCTCATACTTGGCTAGTTGAACAGCCCCTCTGATCAGCCTGCCATTTTCAATCATATTCTTGATATCCTACCCCTTCCAAGGCCTGCTAAAGTAAGCTTAGGTGTCTGATGTAGAGACCTTCATTCACAATATTTCTAGGACTATGCTGAACGGATGTGGACAATTTAAGACCTTGATTGAGCAAAACACTGTAGCACATGGTTTACTTTTTGCTTTACTGAACAATTTTTGAGATGCTTGGTGTTTTGGAGATGTCTCTGGCATTATGCTGCCACACAGACTTCTAGGACAGAAAGAAACGTGAGTCAGATTCTCTGGAGGGTGAAGCTTTGCCACATGGCCCTTTGCTCTATTTTGTTTGAAAAGGAAACTCCTTATAATATGTTATTGTTGCTTAAAGATGGCTTGTTTATTCCAGTTACTGACTACATACTACTTTTGCAACTAAGCCAGAATTTAAGGTAATGGGGTGCCATTACAACTAGTGATTACAATTTAAAATAAAATTGCTACTAATTCATGTTTTGGATGTTTAAGTGTTTATGCAGTAAGAAAGATAATATCAGAGCATCCTTTACATGTTCTTGCAATTCCAAAGCACTGAAGTAGTTCCATGATTACAACCAATATTTAATGACACACAGCAGTACAGTACATTAAGGAGACTTTATTGACTTCAATTATAGGTAAACTAATCAGCAGATAATGACAGAAAGGAAAGTGAATGTAGTCAAACACTTAACTTGAAACACATATTGCAAATCAGTAGAGTTTCAAATTAAACACTTACAGACTAAGCATTCAATGATCATAAAAAGTACACAATTTACAATTAATTCACTTGCTGAAAAATATACAATGTATGTTAATACCCCTAAATTATTATGTCCTTTGCAGTTACTGGTTGGTAACTGTACTTTTTACATACAAAAATCTTTAAAGTGTGTGCAAAGTGTAATTTAAATTCAGTAAATATTATACAATTAGAGTACATAACAACTTTGCCCTCCTCCTCCAGAATTTGCCAGGAAAAAAAGAAATATAGTTATAATTTCCCTTTGTTGCAGTTAAATAATACACAAGATACAGTATTATTTTAAAATTATAAATAGCAATCTCTTTGTCAACACATGAATGTGGAGTCTGAAGCACTTAAGAATAATAATTTTTTTTCTTTTCTGCACTTTAAGATTTCCTTTTTACTTCAGTGTAACTATAAATGTGTAACTTCTTTCAGGTCTTGAGTTTAGAGGCATCAGAAAAAGAATCCAAACTACTTTGGTCTGTTTAGATATATCCAAAAATATCTGGGGTGTAGTATCTTGAGTCTTTTATGCTGGCAGACATCTTGGCTGGTCTTTAGCAGCTGCAAAGTTCTTCATTTTGGGATGTCCTTTCTGCAGTGCCTCTGTAAGATCCTCAGAGCCTACCTCCTTTTAGTGAGCTCAAGGTCATTTTTGGAAACTGCAATTTTCTTTCTTTGTCTTATCTACCATTAGGGTAAAACAGTGGCCTGGAAGACATCACCATGTGCTTTCAGTGCCTTAAATCATATGGGAATTATTCAGTTTTAAATATAGAGCCTATCCTTCAGATTTTCTAATCCCAGTTAATCAGTCAATCTCTATCTCAGATTAAAGGATTCTAAATTTCCATGGCTTCTTTTGCAGTTATTATAATTTTCCTACCTTACCCTTTCTAGGATCTTTGGCCACATTTTCAAGTGTATCTCTACAACTCTGAAAGTTGGAAACCTGAGTTGAAAACTGTCTGTTACATAATCCTTTCACTGTACCATTCAGGGTGTCTTTATAATGGGTGTATAGCAAATGTGTGTTGTGAGACTCAGGTTAAAACCACAAGGAGAAAGTAACTTGAACTTGCACCTTGCATTTACTGGAATGATATGTCTAAATACTTTTTTGGTTGTTTTGCTCTGTTTGGTTTACCTAAAAAACCAAACCAGGTCAGGTAAAATTATACAGGGAAATGCTGTGCCTGATAAAATCTGATTTTATAGAATGATCTTACAAATGTAGGGAAAAGAGAAACACAAGGCAGAGGAATAGTGGCATTCAGATCCCTCCCTCCTTCTCTCTCTTTCTTTCTCTCTTTTTACCAGGTCAACATTTTTTTTTTCAAATTAACAGAGGATGCAGTAGACATTTACAAGAGTTATATTCTCCAATCTACTTTAATAATGACAGAGCTCATAGTGGGCAAGAAGAGCAGTAGTTTGTTATAGAATGTTTTCCGATAGTCTCTAGAACTGTTTTTGTTTATTATGGTGGATCTTCATGAAAAGGTTCCTTTCAAAGGAAAAGGTAACCATCTGTGCCTGAGCACACATGCCATTTCTAAAACAGCAACTTATTTTGTTGGGTGTTTGAAAATGTTTATGTTTATAAACATTGTTATATGGCATAAACATTGTTTATGCCATATGGCATAAAATTAATTTCTAAGTGTATTCCTCTCAGTACATTTGGAAAAATATAACCTTTAATGTTAGGTTAGCTATAAATGCTATAAATGCATTAGCATGTTAGCTATAAATGCTATAACCTATAAATTTTTATGGCATCTGATTAGTTATAGATTACAAGCCATGGGGACCAAAGGCTGATATTTCTTACCGCCGTAAAAAAATCCAACTCATTAAGAGGGTCCTTGAGCAAAAATCCCAGCATCACAAAACATTCAACAGCAAAAAGGTTTGAATCCTAGAATGAAGTGTACTTTCAACTTTGCAGTTAATTCATGGGGCCAGAACAGTTGCACTTTTGCCACAGGAGATTTGCATTCACAAAGGCTTTTGCTTTAGTTTATGCAGGCTGTGCCACATGATGCTGGTGCTCCAAAAAGTTTCTTATGTTCTGCTTACAAAGCACAGCACTGAGGAACTCAAATGCTAAGGGAGTTAATGTAGCTGCATATTGTCTCCCACTTGTATTTCCTTTGATAATCCTGTGACAGTACATACCACATTAAAACACAGTTCCTTTTTTTTTTTCTGCCTGAGTAGATGCACTGACTCACTCACTGAATAATGTCATCAGATCACATTCTCTCAGTTGTCAGTGTCTGACTCTGTGCAGTTTCTGTCTGGTGCAGGAAAACATCTTTGTGAAAACCCTGGTGTTCTGTAGTAGAATAAAATACAATTAAAAGTACCAAATTCCTGTTTTAATAAGGCCAAAATCATGGCCATGACAGCCCAGTTGTAGAGCAGATACTGATCTCTAATATTTGAGCTGTATATATAATTTGGCAGAGAAAAAATTTGCTGCTGCAGGACATATTTAATTTCAAAATACATTTCCATATCACCAGAAAACTGTGACTGTATTGTTTTGGCAAACTGAGCCAATTCAAAATTATATGTGGCAGGTGGAAGAAAAGAAAATAATTTCTTTACCAATATTGAAAGAACACAATGCAAAGGGAACAAAAAATTGTGGAGGAGGAAGAGTCAAGAAGTAGAGCTGGATGCTCTGTTGATGGAAATAAAATTATTTCACTAATTTGGATGAGGTCTCTCTGATTACTTCAGCAGTGGAACCTGCTCTCAAGTGGAGATTGTTGCTTAGTTTCCTGGCACCATACAGAATAATTGCTAGGGAATCTCCAAGTATCTCTATCAAAACCACTGAAATTAGCAAAAAGGAAAGTTTTCATATTCTGTCTTATCTCTATTCTAATGTAGATTTGTCATCATGGTATAATTTCTAAGTCTTTGTCCAGCTCTACTGGGCACTGTACTTTATTTCACATCAGTTGCTTCTGAGACTTGAAAATTATGCCAGGCAAGAAATTATGGATTATTGGCAGTATGATTCCTTCCCAATACAAAATACATATATAGAGACAACCATTTACATCCCTTAGCATATTTTTCTCTGTTCTTCTGCATTTCCTGAAATACTGACAAGTACTTTTCTTCTTATTCAAAGCCAGTTGTAGGTCTTTTGAACAATGGGATATTTGAGCAGAACAGTAAGAGAAACTTTGCCAACTTTCTAGAAGATTTCAGGCTTTTGTGAAGCAAAGGTTACCTGCCTTAAGCTTAAACCGACTGCATACAGAAAATGGTGCCCCACTCCGAATTGTGTTGCTGTCACCTCCTCATTACAACTCCTTTGGTACCTTGTATGTCCTTGTGCACAGTCACTGTTGCAGAATCTTTGTGCTTCTCAGGCGCAAAGATTTAACTCAGGATTTGCCTCCTAATCTTTAATCCCACGTTAACAGCAAGCTATAATCAATTGCTCATTAATCATTCTTGACAAGTATTCAGCTAATTAGAAAAGCAAAGCTGGTAGAGAGAGTCTTTTGTTACTATAGGTAAGATGTGGATAGGTTGTAGTTTTAACTTGTTACCTTTATGCGTGTCTCTGTATAATCATTAAAATCTCTATATTAGTACCTTTCCTTGAATAGTCTATTGTATTTTTCTCCTAGAGACATGGATGGACACAACCCAATGAACATGCGTATGTGACTATTTTAAATACCATGATCAAGTATGTCAAACTCTAAACCTGCATTTGAAATTATACATGTTCACTGACACTGCAGAATGGAGAACGTAAGTCTTTGCTTTATTTTCCTTTTGAAATAAAATTCTGCTTGTTTGTCCTGTTTTTTCATTCCTTCCTATTCCTTTGTTAACTGTTCTACTTGTGCTGAATGTACTAGCATGTACTAGCATGCCTTTTGGAGTTAGGCTTAAAAAACCTCAAAGCCCAGAGCTCCAGGGACACTGCAACTACAAATGGCATGCCAAGGGGAGCATGGCACTGCCCCAGCATTGCTCCCTCCACTTCTTTCTGCCTGGCACCAGCCGTGTGTTGGATGCCTCAGCAAAAGGCTGCTTTTACTACTCCGCTTAGGGTTATGGTTGTACTTTGGCTTAGGGTTGAGGCTTCACAGAGTAGTTTAAATGAACATAAGTTTTATGTTTGCACTGCATGAAGAGCTTGGCTCAGAGTCACATGGATCCCTTTTTTGTGTCTAGATGGAAGCATGATTATAGCATACTCTGATCCTGGCTCTGTCTGTTTTTTGCACCACACTCTGATTTCACTTTTGCTGGAACAAGAAAATACCCACTTTGTTTGCAATGATTATTCCTTAGAGCTTAATACATTTGTATGGTTCCAGAACAGTCAGTATTGTGGTAACGTAATTAAAGTGCTCCTAATGCTCTTCATACTTTTATGTTGTGGAAAATGACAATACCTAGACACTTCCTCTGAGACATCTTGCTTACTTATCCCTGAGTTTATACACATTGCTGTTTATCAGCATCTTTTGTTTGCATTCCACTTGGAATTTTACTTCACATGGCAGTGCTTACTGAGCTAATGTAAGATCTTTCTCAGATATCTTTTTGTAAGCCTATTTAAGATCTTGACATAGTTTGGCTACTGTTTCCCCTCACCTATTCCACTCCTGCTTGTAACATCAAAAAGTAGTTTTGTTTCTCTGTCACTATTATTTGTTTTTAAAGTTTTACCTTCTGAGTTTTAAGATTTTGTTATTCTCCAGATGTCTGCTTATTTTTAACTCACAGTGCTGGCTGTGTCTTTAAGAAGGATGCAAAGATTATATAGGCTTCAGTATATCAAATCCAAGTTGTTGCTTCCCTTTCCTCATATTCCTACCTGAAGTGTCCAGCTATCCATTAGTCTTTCAAATATATTGGTGGATTGAGTAAGTTTGTTAATTAGTGTTCTTAAAACTCAAATACTCTCAGCTAGTACTTATGATTTTCAGATACCTTTTGTTTCCTTCCGTGTTCTACCTGTGGTACCCACTTAACCTGTTTACACCCTTGTTGATATAAGGTATTACTTTTCCTGTGATCTCTGGTTTTGATAATTTCCCTATAATATTACTGTCAATAGCAATGCCTCCCTATCTTCTTTGTTTCATTGTTCTTCTTCCTAAACTTCTGACCTTTCCTGTTGCTTTCAAACAGATCGAACACAAGTATCTAACTTCTAAATTATATAAGATTTTAAAATTCGTATAGGAGCAACCCTTATCTGTCAGGAAAGCACACTCAGAGCACCTTTTGGTTTGTAAAATGTGTTTTAAACACCAAAGAGCAAAAGCACCTGTGCGGTGTGGCTCCGCTGCGGCCACGAGCTGCTGGTGTGAGCGCCGGCTAGCCCAGCTCCTTTGTGGCCGTGGGGCCCCGCGAGAGTGGCCACCCCCGGGATTGCGCAAGCTTCCCAGGTGGTGGTGTCTGCTGGCAATATCTGGGAGTGGCAGCGAGAATTGACAGGGAAAGGAGGCAACAGAACTCTAAGTGGCATAACTATATATGGCATAACAGGGGAGAAGGGGGCAGATTGACAGATAACTGGGGAGCCAAACGGCAGGAAACTAGGGGGTAAACAAGTTGGGATAAACCAATGTGAGGGGAAAGGGAAAGGGGGTACACAGAACATACCAACTAAAGCTGACTAAGATTAATTAATTAACAAACATACGAACTCTTATAAAACATCATAAAAACACACTACCACACACCTGTACAGTCACACCTCAGAGGTACAAAATAGCTTTGCTGGTCATGGTCCAAGAAAACTGAATTCCCCTCATTCCAGAACAATATCTCATAGCTGAGCTACATCACTGGTCTCTAGTGAGTCTGACCAAGGCTCAGTGAAACCAAATCTGACTTCAAGCTTCTCACCCATATTCCTTTAAAGACAGTGCTGCAACTGTCCACTATGTCTTTTTAATCTGATCTGTGAGCAGTGCTAGTTTCAGTAACCTTAAGTGATCCCACTCTGTTGTCTTCAGTTAGGCATTGATAGTCATATTTGCAATGATCCTTTTCCTGCCTTTAGTTTCTAATTTATGGTACTTTCAGTGTAATACGGTGATGTTTAGCATAAGCTTTGGCTCCTGTGTGTTCACATGGCTTGCCTCATACAGTGGTAGAACAATAGTTTCACTCATCCATGAAGAGTTATTTCAATATCCATAATATTTGGAAAAGTACAAATGATGTGTGATTTATGTGACAATGATGAGTACCAGTCTACATGTTAGTAACTGAAATCAAGACAGTCTCATTATCAGAGAAAAAAAGTAATGAGATGTGTAGCTCTGTGATTTCTGTCTTGATTTGTTATTTCCATTACATGTTGTATAGTTATGAACACCTATAATACACATACGTACAAGGGAAAAGAATCAAAAAATAAAGTAAAAAATAGATTTAAAAATGTTTCTTTCAAAGGCAGGAAATCAAAAGCTGTAACAAAGCTGTAACTTACCTTTAAAGTCATTAGACCTAAGAAATAGTTACTTGAGAGAGCTCAGTAAAATAATTAGCAAATGTATTCCTTAAGTTTTGAAGATGGTATTTCATTACTGAAACTTTTAGCTTTTTTTGTTTGTAGAATGAAATTTTAAATATATTTATCTCTAAAATTATTGTTTGTAGATATATATATTCCATACAAGTCAATATTCGATCTCAACCAACAGTGAAGACAGAAAAATTATTCTCAGCACAATGACATTAAAATTATTCTGCATAATGCTATATTTATTAGCTACAAAGTTACTTCAACATATTAAAATGGCCTGATGCTTTTCAGGGTGTAAAATCCAAGACAGGCATACATCTGAAATAGACATTCTCAGGGTTGCTTCACTGATTGGATTTTTGGGGGAGTGGAGTTCCTGTGGGGAGAGGATAGATATTTTTCAATAAATGTATGGAGGTCTTCACTAAGGATTACATTTTTGTTTGCAGCCTCTACTTGAGCACCTGAGGAAGCATGGCTGTCCTCTGCCCTATAGAGAGATATTTATTCATTTTATTCAAGCTGCTTATGGGAGTCATTACTGTAAGTGGAGAAAAATGTTGATTCTTGTCACCTGTGGACTGATTTTAACCTGTTTATATACAAAATCAGAATATGCTTTTTTTCTCTTTGTCTGAATAAAGAATAAAATATTCCACTGGAGACATTCAATATTAATGACATATTGCATAGCAATAAATACTTACTAAGGATAGAATTATTTACTGTTAAAACATATATCTTGTCTCAACCAATCTCTTTAGTTACTTAAACCAGAATATTTGTGACTCAGTGTTGTAGATAGGCTGCGATGAACCACTAAATCCTGGGGTACATTAATTTGCTTTATTTCATTTACCTAAATCAGATAATGATAAATCTATATTTAGGATTGGAGTTGCAAGGGAGAAGATAAGGGTATTAGAAAAACCATAACCCAGCAGTTTTAGAATGACCAAGACCTTGTTAAAAGCCTAAAAACATATCATGTCTTTTATTTTACAGAGGAAGTTGGAAATCTAAAGTATCATTTCAAAGGCTGTTTATGCAGTATATCTATATCACTGATAAAGCAAATAATCAATGAATCTTCTAACCTAGACAGTTAATTACAGAAATCAAATGATTTAGATAGAGGAAAAGAGACAAGCTATTTTTTTTCTTTAATCCTCATAGGTTTGTTAGAATTAATATTAAAAAATCCTGGCTAAAAATAAAGCTATAGCAGTGGGAGCTGATGATCTGGTGTTCATTCATTAGGAGGGTTTCCCTAATTTCAGCTTTAAAACAAATTTAGGCATTGTGTCTGCTCTGCTGGAATCTAAGCCTTACAGCTCAAAAATGGCTGTGAACATTAATGAGGACCAGCAGATACAGGGCAATGATGTCCCCTGATTGCAATCACAATAATGAATTAGAAATTGATACATGGCAGAATATAAAAGTAGATATTCAATAGTGAACCACATGAGAGGAAGGCTTTGATGACTGTAGTGATTAGCTTGATTTTTTCCTAGCTCTTAGATTATAAAGCACTGCATTTCACCAACCAGATACATTTTTAAATATGTACCTCATATTTGGCTAAATTTAGGATAGTAAGGAGGCTTGCTTTGCTCTTAGTTTTTTTGTTTATGTGTTTGAAATCTCCCTGCTTTTGGATGAAGATCAGTCAAGTGAAAGAGAAATCTGAGGTTACTTGTGAAAAGATAGCAGAAAATCTTTTTAGTAATTTTGATATTTATTTTTATAAAGCATTGCAACCATACACTGACATTTCCAAATTGAGTAGGGTTATTGCATTAGAATGGGAAATACGCTTAGCAAGAGCTCCTCAGAATCACATATTTATTTAGAAATCTAAATATAGATGGTAAAAATTCTTTGTGATCAGAGTCACATTTTAAATAGCTATTGAAAAAAAAGTCTGCTGATTGGGAGAAAAGAAAATGCTTGCAGAAGGGGAAACCAGTGCTGCCTGGTCATGCAAGAGTTTGAATGGGGTTAGTACCATCAGCTTCCATCTTTCTTCAGCAGGAGTGACAGATCTCTTGTGGTAGTGACAGTGTGACAGTCTTTCTAGCAGTGATAGTAGTGACAGCTCTTGTGGTACTGCAGTAGTGACAATGGCTCGTGACAGAGCAGAAGGAGTGACAGAGCACTTCTGCAGCCAGTTTACCATATACACTGAGGCAGCTCTCAATCATTTTTGTTCAATGGCTAAGTTGCTGGAAAAAAAAGTAATGAAATTTCAATGTCATATCAGCTGAAACTGGGTTAATAAACTCCTAAGTTGCAATAGCTTGATTCATTTGGACTTAACAGGGATACACTTTCAGGAACAGACAATTTGCCCTCTGTGTCTCATGAGAACATTTAGTCAGGATGGCAGTCCTCAAGAAATCCACTTCAAAAGATGAGAGGTGTGATATAGACATACTTGATTAAATTCAAGTCTATCTACTGTACAAATACCTCACTTTCTATTCTCCATTGTTCCTTTATTGCTGTCTATAAAGAAAATTTTAAAATTACTTTTCTTGCTTAATATTGTGTGATGGAATTACATTATAGAGTGTTTTCACCTTTTAAAATTTTTGTAAATACTAACAGAGTCTAAGGGACTAGGAAGAGGCATTATGTCTGCAAGTAGATTTAATATTTGACAGCATATATTATTTGTGCTTCAGATTTCAGGTGAGTATAGTTTTATAATGTCAATGTTATCTACAGTGCCTTTATTACTACCCTGAAAAGTGATGCTGAGTGCACGTGCACACAACTGCTGAACTCTTCTATTTCTGGAGTTGTCTAAACAAGACAATAATTTTCTGTGGCCATCTTCATCATGGAATGATTACACTGACATAAAAGGTCAGGATAAATTCTTCTAGTCTCTCTTGAATCAATGTTCAAATACTAAAACTCTGCTGCTAGATGAAATTCATTACTGCACAGACAGTGTTTTTCATGAGGTCTGTAGCAGTTTAGGTCTCATTTTCATGTTCTATAATTATACAGATATGAAATATAAATAGCAGCTATTCAAAACAACTCAAAATAGCCGATACAGCCAATTTCTTCCTTGCAGAAGAATTATTAACTAGTAGATATGTATATTTTGAGTCTTACTTTTTATCATCTTGCTGTAGTTATATTTCCATTTTCCTGGAATGTGCTTGTGACAGCTTTTGATGGGGGAGGCGTATAAGCATTTTAAGAATATCAGCATAAAACAGACTGTCTAATAATTCAAAAGTAAAGATCAAATTTAATATTAAATGAGTTTTGCTTTGTTGACTGTAAGACAATTCTGCTAGTTCCAGAACTCAACTTCTTACCAGCATAATATAACACATGTTAAATAAAAAAGCACACTTCTGTTGATGTGACAGCTTAACACTGATCTGTGGCATACTAGATACAGAAGAGTTCCTTTATAACTCCAGTCCAAAAAACCACCACCAACCAACTTTAATTTAGACACTACAAATTTGTTGTAATCCACAACTGAAACACTTTGCACTATGAAAATGTGAGTTAACACTACAAAAGAATTTTTAAAAAATTAATTAGCGGAAGAAAATAAATTCAAAGCAACTGAACAACAACTACATTTTCATCAAAATTGGCTTGAAAATATGGGAAGAATGTTCAAGTAGAAAAAGTATTTGGTTTCTACTTCTAAGTGAACTGAAAGGGTGCATCAGCCAAATAACAAATTTCTTAATCTGTCATATTATCCAAGGGATATCCTTGGGTTTCTTCTGTAGTCACAAATGTGTCTCATCATCTTTCAGCAGAGCCCTCATAAACATACATTTAAGTAAGTGACTGAAACCTTAAATTCAGTTTGGTGCCAGACTTTGTTTGATATTCCGAAAAGAGAAATGAGTTTCTGTTTATTTTGGTGAGCTGCTGAAGTTTTGAAAATGGTTAAATATTGGAGTTCTGGTATGTGTGCATGTAGAACTGTGGACTGTTAAAAAGATTAACACAAACACTGTTATATGAATAATTTTGTTCTTACAGTTTGTGTTACCATACTGCAGATTCTTCAAAAATATTGATAATTCATTTGTTAGCATTTCCAAGCCTAGCACTGATTTTGAGAATGCTAACCTCTAGCTGTTAAAAAATCATGAAGTGAAATTCTCACTCTGTTAAAATGAATAATGTTCCTTTATTAATTACACCTTGATCTGGGTGTTACTTTTATACTTTAAATGACATTTGACATTTTTCAGAAAGCGAAGTAAAAGTAATACTATTACTCATTGTTCAAAGTTTGGACCTTGAATAAAGTCCAAAATAAAGTAAAATATCAATATGGAAAGCATACAACCTGTGTACACTGGAGCATAATAAAAAAAAATGCAGAAGCTTGCAACTGCCAGAAAGTTATTGAACACATAGACAACTAATTTGAGCTGCATTCCGAGCCATTCTTACTTAGCATTTCCTAGAGAATTACCATCAGAAGGGACCTAAAATTTATTTTACTTTGTCAAAAATAGCTTTTTAAAATAAGCTTGTATGGTTATGTGTGTATACTTTATTTTTGATATTCATTAATAACTGGGAAACATAGTTATAGTTAAAATAAAATAAAAAGGAAGCAACCAAATTTTGCCTTTAATTATCTCTTATTTTTTGCTTTTCATGAAGCACTCCTCTTTGCCATCTAAAATGACTTAAAAATCAAGGCACAGAAGAAAAACTAAACGAAAACAGCAGATTTCTTGCAATGTGAAAAATGAGTGCATTTGAACCCAGTGAGGCCTGCTCAAGCACAAGGGCTGCTATGTGGTGTGCTCTGCTGTATGACCTGAATTTGTATTCTGAATGAGATGATCCTGGTTCCAGCAACAAGTGCCCCAGCAATGCCAGTTTTGCAGGCTGCATACCCTGCTTTTCTTCTAAAACACTGAAGCAGGATGTCTTGCTGAGGCATCTGTAGCTAATCCAGTGCACAGGTTGCTTTCCTCAAAACTGGCCTGGGTACCAACTTGTGGCACAAATGTGTGCTCTTTTAACACACCACAAAGTGCACTGTATAGAAAATAATTCTAGTCCTTCATGTAGGGTCAGTTCTTTCTTAGGGAGCATTTTAATTGAAATGTTTACAGATTGTATGGTTGAATCACAGCTGATTTACTTATCTATCATTTCCCATACTGGGCTCTATTGCTTCCCTGTCTACTTGAGACAAATGGAGATAAAATAATAGATTCTGAGTTTTTCTTCACTTTAAATAGGAAGATCTTATATTAGTGTTGAAATTGAAATAATTAACCAAAATTATTTTCTGACTTGAAAATAATAATGGAAAAATGTCTTTGTCCTCATGGGAATAGGTTTCAAGTCAGACATAGAACCAAAACACTAAAATTGTAAAATGCATGTACCAATCTGTATGACTGCTACATGTACATTTGGTAAAAATTATCTATTTCTCTCTGTATATCAATATATTTCATTAAATTAATTCTATAATATTTTATTTCTGTCCTTGATTCATGACAGAATTCATAAGGACACATATTGCATGGAATGTTTGGCAGACATTAATATAGAGATATTGAGATAAAAACAGTTATCTAGTTATCATTTTGTGTTTAACTATAGTTTCCAATGTGTAATCAGATGAGTGCAAATTTTCTTGCATATTCTTATTTGTCCTTAATTTGATACTGTTAATGAAAAGAATGAACATTTTATAGCTACAGATTTTTTAAGCATTTCAATCAGACAGGATTGTTCCTATTATAAGCCTTATCTACTGTATTTTTATAGTTTAAAAAAAAACCTCAGCAAAATATTTCGTGACTGACCCTCACATGAAATAGATATATCCATTCAATATCTGTCCTTCTTTACCCTTTTCCATCTTACTTTTTACCATCCTCTCCCGATGCAGTCAAGCAAAGCACTCAAGTGCAGTTGAATGGTGAAAACCCTGTGAATAATGGAAGTACTGTAAAGATGACTTTTTACATAACGTCAGGATCATGAGTGTGTCTGTGCATGGTCAGGTCTGGATCTTCCCAGTCTTTAAACATGCTGTCATAGTCTTACAGACTCAGTGCTGTCTGATAAAATAATAACATAAAAATACAATGGGCTTCATGAGAGAGTTTTATTAAGAGGACAGACATATCTATGTTTAAAGATGGTCTTAAATAGACTGAAGTATTAGGAGTACTTCGTATGCTGAGTATAAATAGTATAAATACTGTGCTGTAAGTAACGCTTTGAAGATCACCTACTTTACTTTTTCAGTATTGTATATTTCAGAAATTTCATCTATTTCGGTCATAAACAGAAGTTTTACCTTGTAACATGAAATAAACAGAGGTTTTAGTTAGAATAGCTGGTTTTACAGGCTGTTGCAGAATCTCCTCTTAGAGTTCTTATGGCCAAGGATATGTCAACATTTCCATTTCTAAGGGTTTATAATCAGGCTGTAAAAATGGGCTTTAGACTGAAACTGACAGCTTAAGTCTCAACTCAGAACCAAGTTGTTTTAAAAGAACACATTTCCATAGCTATATTCTCTCCTCTGTATTAAATTGAATGGCTTAGTTTAGCTTCTGTAATGAGCTCATCTGATATTTTGTTAATACAACAGAAGCTCTGGGTTGCTAAAAAGAACCCTGTCCTCAACATAACAGTGGGAACACATCATAATATGAGAGGGTAGAAATTTTTTCAGTTTCCTAAAGTAGCACAACAGATATGCATATGCATTTTTTCCTGCTTCTGAATCTATAGAGGCTGAAGAGACCTCAGTTTAGCCCAAAATACAGAGTGCAATATCAGAATATCCACATTGGAAATTCAGAGAGCTGAGCTGGGTCTCAGTCACATGAAATGCTGCCTCAGCTGATGAATTTTGTGCCAAATCTATGCGCTTCTGAATTTAAGTTGTTGTTGTTTTTTGGGATATTCTTGGGGTCTTTTTTTTGGGGTGGTGGTAGTGTTTTTTAATTGCACCAATCTGGCTTTAATCATCCCAAGACAATGCAAAATATATGCTACTCGGTTAAATCCTTGGCCACTGTCTACACAGATTTTCTTCCCCAGAGGAACAGCTAGCTTTTCATCTGCATTATCGCTTAGTGCCAGGTAGAGACCAGGTGATCTGCAGGTAAATACTTATCAGGTTACCTCAATAGGGTGAAAGAAATATAAAATAAATCTTATGGTAGAAAGGAAAGATATTCTGTCTTATACATGGTATGCTTTTCTGAAATATTCTAGATATGTAAAATAATGGACTGATTATGTCATTATGTTGAACACAAAACGAAGTGTGGTATTTCAGAGAGGGATATTTCTTTCAGTTCCTTTATGTAAGTGGAAGCAACAAAGGCTTTTTGGAATTTCTTGGTACGTTTAGATTTTCCACGTATCTACCTGATAAGTTCATTTGTCAAGGATATCATACAGTTTGCCCATCAAAACATTAGCAGAGTTAGTTTTACATTGCATGCAAAGCTTCGTAAGAGTAAATCAGTATGAGATATGTGAGAACCTGGTATAAGGATATGTGTCTAATAGTTCATCATATTGCTTATTCAATAGTACATATTATAAAATCATTCAGACAGTGGTCTCTAAGGCATTACTCTAACAAATCTTATATTTCCTGTTAATAGTGCAGTTCTTTTCCTGCAATTGGTTGTTTATTATTCTCCATATGACCCTGAAGAGCCCAGCTCATAGTCTTTTATTGCATGTCATTGTCCTCTCTCTGTGATGTTGAAAACGAGGATCGAACCTGGTGGATTTTAATGGTCAAGACATAAATGGTTTCTAGAAGTACAGGGGAGAATAGAGCATTGGGATATGTTGCTCAAAGGCAAGGATAAAACACTTTATATATACAAACCATGCACATATATGTCTGTACGAGGTTTTTCTGTGCTAACACAGTATTGTACACTGGACTCCAGAAGAAGTTATTTTTGGTATTTTTCCCTGGACTGTAGACATATACACATTGCAGGTATGTAAGACTGGTTTTGCATGCTCAAGGTGTATTGCATTGTCTGATACAGAAGCTATTCCAAATGGTTCAGAGTAAAGGGTGATAACCAAAGCTGCCATACAAGAGTTGTGTTGTCCTGTGATGGTCATACCCTTTTTTTTGACAAGGCTTTAATGCTTTCAATGCTTTCAAACCAGGAATCATAACTGTGTGTTCTTACCAACCAGCTTTTAACCAAAGCAGACCTAAGAACCCCTTTAGATGCAGCAACATGTTTTTTGCTTTGCACAGCTGTTTCTGAGCGCTGAAAAGATCCCAGTACAGACGGGGCAAACAGGCTCTGGAGTCTTGTGTATGGTTTATAATTTTTCATTATGCTGTGGCTTTCCTGGGTTGAAAGCTCACAAAGAACTCGGTCAGAGTTCACTGTCTGACTTTTGATGTGTAACACTCTTGAAGACTTTTTGCAAATAACTCCTGAAAGAAATGAAGCGCATGGCAGAGCAAGGCATAGGTTCTGAAATGCACACAAGGACTTGGAAGAGTTCTGGTACAGAGAGTACAGCAACCAATAAAGAACAATATTTTCAATGGTCAAAAAGTTAGTATAAAATGTTAACAATGTAATATAGCCATGTCATATAATGCATACATTGCAGAATGACTCTGTATTGATGTTAATGTGGTGAAGATTAATTTCTTGGGAAAGCATGCAGATGAAAGCATGCAGATTTCAGAAGACTGAAATGTCACTAAATATTTCTGTTTAATAAAAAAACATAATTTCTATTAAAAAACTGTTTCTTTTCTTTCATAAGTACCTAACTTCTGAGTTTATATTTCATAGAAGATTATATGATCTTGTAAAAAGGTAGAAAGAATGTAGTAAAAATGTGTGAAATAGCAGCTACCAGCCTCTGTGGTGATGAATTTACTGGATGTATCACAGCTCAGAGAACAATGAAGATGTGAGGCTATGCAAAATGCATACACTCCCAAAGAAGTTAATAATGTTCTTTCTCACAATTAACCATAACTTCCTTTTAAAAATTGGTAATATTATAGGAGGATCTATCTACATTAAAACAAAATCAAAATCTGTCATAATATGAATATGATTTTGTAAGTCATTCACACATCTGAAAAGCAATTGAACTGGATGTCTTGGCTCATGAAATGTTTACATGTTAGGTTTATGGATGTACTGTAATTTTATACTTCACTGCCTATGATCTATGGTTCAACATGGTTCTTTCTTTGAAGCTATGAGTAATGGGTGAGATGATGTTCAGTTTATCATTTTATAAAGTCTTTATGCTCACAATCAGGTAGATATCCTTATTCTCACTATCTTTGAAAGCTAAATTCTGTGTTGTTAAGATAGCTTAACTCACATATGCAAGTCAAGAAGCCTCTTACAGAGACTTTTAATACAGCATTAATGAAGATCATGTGGCCATCAGAGAACAGGTGTCTAGTGTAAGCTAATTGTCCAAACTCCATAGATCAAGAACAGCAGAAAAGACAGACTTTGTGTTAGAGCTCGAATTTTAGGTGTTCATCCAAGTAGTGTGTGCATGGGTTTGGCTAGCAGATACACAATTTTATATTTCTGAAACACTGAAAATTATAATATGTCTAAGGTCTAGACTCGATCTGTGTTTTACTGATTATCTTTCCTACAAGGAAGCAGAATTATTTCTGTGTTTAGGGGGATTTTACAATTCTATCTTCTTTGAAAAAAGTCATAAAGGGCTTCATGATTGTCATGTGAAAGGGAGTTTCCTTGTAATCTCTGTGTTTAATTGGTCTGTCCATGCCCCAGGAAAGCCAAGCCCCTTGTGCCTGACCAGCCTGTCGGTGTCCTGTTATGGGGACTCCACTTGCTGTGTTTTGTGTCAGAGGGCAGTTCAAATATTGTTAGGGACATGCTACAACAGCATATTGGAGTCAAATCTCTTACTACAAACTAGAAAGAAGTACCCACTCCCAGACCTCCTCAGTTTCATTGAGTATGTTATCTGCTGCTGTCAGCTGCTATTACCCTTGAGGGACTCATGCTAAACTGTTCACAGAGTAACAGACTTTATTAATAAACACACTGATAACAGAAAATTGTGACAGGTTAAGTTTTGAAGATTGCTGATGATGGTAACTGACTGCAAAAGCAAATTTGAAGCAATATACAGGCAAGTTCCAATCACCAATGAAAGCCAGCTCGAGTTAATAATTCAGCACTCATAGAGGAAGGTTCTTACCCAATAGATGTTCCTACGAAAGAAAAGACAGGTTCAGCCAGTCAACTGATCCCAGAAGGTACTGTGGAGTCTTTCCTATCTTCTCCCCGTTCTTAACTCACTTTTATACTATTTCATTATATTTAGGTGGAGCTGATTTTCTCCCATCATACATTTGTTACTGATTGGTGTAAAATTCTCTCGCTTCAGTGTTAAAGATATAGCCAATAAAATAGAATGCATGGTTGGTGAAAGGTGGTCTTACCATGGGGGCAGGTATCTTGGCAGCGGGTAATTTTGGGATGGAGGTGTGAGTTAGTATTACAATTAGATAATAATGAACTGAGTTCATCTGAAGAGACCAATATCCCCAGAGTTGCTGGTTCAGCAGCAGGATGTCCCCTGCGCTGACAGCTGCTGTGTGCTGTATCAGACACATGGAACCATCCCGGTCCCAGCCCTGCAAGGATTACAGCAGGGCCTGGCTGTGGTGTTTCTGCTCTGCCCCATCCTCTGCTTCATCCCTCAGTGTGTGCTTAAGATTGCAGGCTGTGGGGAATGTATGTGGTGAATCATCATGGAATAGATTTTGTGCATGTCAACTGCATTCCATTCAGGAAGTAGCAATTGCATTTCACCTTATAATTTCTGTCTTGTTACAACCTCTGTTAGAGTGTGAATATAACTGGTTTTCACTCATTTTACCCTCAGCCATCTTCCCACAATGGTAGAGAAGTTTCTTCAAGCATGAAGCATGGGTCAGTCTGAGACAGTATACCTCCTACAATATTATTGCACATGTGTTCAGTGGTAGCTAAACTCCACCAGGACTCTGTATGCTCAGTCATGGACTGAGTAGAATTCCAGCTGGCTGAGTTGTTGAAGGGCAAGTTTGTATTTTGTATCTATATATACAGAACTGTGAAACCCCCTTTATCTGTTATTTGTAGTGTCAGCCTGGTGTGGTACATCAGAGGTCTACGGATATTTCATATGCAGCATCCTCTTAGAATTTGGAAGCTGAACAAACAACAGAGAAACAGCACAAAGGTTAACACTATACTAATAGTACGTGAGAGAGAATAGAGAAGTAGCAGCTCAGCAGTTGAACTCTACCCTCATGGCCTTTGCAAAAAGTGGAAGACACTCTGCCTGGGACAGAGTGGTCCCAGATGAGCACTGATATTTTCCACACTGAGTACCAGAATTCTATCTGTTACATAGAAAGAGAGAATACAGTGTGTCCAATTCAACATCTGAAGTGAGAAATTGGAATGACTTAAACTATTTTGTCATATCTAGTCTTATAACTGATATTTCTCTTGCATATCCTGCATTTGCTTAAAATAGAGACACCAAATGGAAAGATTACTTAAGATGGACCAAATTCAGCCATCAAAGGCTATGTCATAACCTCTCATTGTCCTTTCATTCCCTAGTATCCACATTCTTTGGAATGTAAAGGTTATGATGATAGATGTATTCTCTGTGCAGAGAGAATAAACCTATAAACTCTGCTGCATCTTTATAGTGTCAATATAGTGTCTAGGAAGAAGTTCAAAAATCAAGATCACTATGACTATTTTAAGACACTTTGCTCTTCACACTAAGAAAACTCAGTGCTTGTACCTGATACTATTTCTTTTTCTGAAGCTTTGTCTCATTGTGCATTCCTCATTTTACAGAAGCTCTAATGATGTGTCATCAGGGAAATGTACCAGTTAAAGTAAAACACCACCCCTAATTATATTTTCTAACTTACCTGGCTTTAAAAAAGCTTTATCTTGTCAGAGACTTCTTAAGTACATAGTTAAATGGGGCCACAAATTTTATTTTCATATTCCACAAGATTATACTAAAAACTCTGAAACTCCTGTAACAGATGTAATTAGACAGCTAATGATATTACAGCTCATTTAAATATAAATGTACATGTCTGTGTTGAATTCCATTTGACAAATATTTTTCACAAAACTAAGTTCAACAGGATACCTCTGAAATTTCTGACTTCAGTGAAAATGGAATGCATATTTTCAAATTAACATAAAGCAGATAAATCAAAGCAGACCATAACTGGCCAATTAGTTCAATACATTGCCAACAACAGTGGTAAATACTGAACATGAATCTTTACTGAAAGCAAGTGAATAGAATCAGAGGGGTAATTTGAGGCACTGAGGAGCCAAAGCTTCTCAAAATGCTCTCCCTGAGTCTATAATCATGTTACTGAAGATCACTAAGGCAGAGGCAGTGTCTTTGCATTTAGTAGTACTTCACAGGCTAGTTAATGAAGGAAAAATCTGACATTTAGTATCTACAGGTGTGTTGCAATGAGGAATTCCAGAACTTATGTACATGACTTTAAAAAAAAAGTCCTATTTTGGAGGTTTTTTGAGCCTGTTGATTGATGATTTTGCTGTAAGAGACAGTGAACAAACTTTACCCATTCATCATACCAATGCTATTCACATCCCTCCCTTTTGTGGTTCCAGTACTGAAAAGTCCTACATTTCAGTTACTCTTTGCATGGAGTTCTTTCTCTACTTTGAATCAGCCTTGCTTTTCTCCAATTTTTTTTTCTGTTTTCTTGAACAGCACAAGGTGTGAATGAACAATGGCAGACTTCAGTTCATTTTCTATCCCTTCGAATAATACCTGGTGTCCTTTTTCCATTATCAAGTGCTTCTGAACTGTTGCCTAATGTTTTTACTAGAATCCCTTATTGTAACCCAAAGTTTTAATTTCCCAGCAGCTCTTATCACAATACTGTATGTTTAAAGCTGGGATTGTTTTAATCGATGTGCATTTCTCTTTGTTTATCTGTATTTTGTTTTGTCTGACATTTTGTTGGAAGGACTTTCTGCAGTAATCCACAATTGCCTTTTGGGAATTCTCTCCTGAGTCACTTAGTACGACCTGCACCTCTCTCTCACCTGTCCAGACTGCATCACGCAGCCCAGGGCCTCTTACACCTCACATCCAGAGGCAACCTACCCCCAGTGTGAAAGTAGAAACTGTTTTCCACTGTATGTTTCATACTTTCTACTGCTTCTTTAATAGATGAAGGAACTGTTATGTAAAAATTTTTCAAGTTTAATTATCCTGACCACAATTAAGTTAATTCATTTTAGGCTGGACCAGTGTTGTGTGTTTGTTAGAGACTGGAGTATTAGTGAGTAATGACTCAAGCATTAATCACTTGCAGTAATCAACCAGGAGCTGTAGGAGATTGGATGGTTGGTGCCTGTGGCTTAAACAATGGGCTGGCTGCTTTGCCCCGATGCTCAGAGTGACTTCCCAGGTGCAGATGGGCAGGCACACCTGAGCCTACTAAGAGGGTTCCCAGCAAGCGGCTGATAAGAGGAAAATCCTGCAAATTCTTCCTATAATGTCAATGTACTCACTTCCATAATGACTCAGCTGTGGGAACTTCCCTCTGAAGTACAGGGACATTCACATGTGGGATGGAGGTATTAATTTCAGCTGAGAGGCCATGATCTATTCAACTAACCCTGACAAAATAGACAGCTGCAACATCTTAGAAGGTGTCAAAGACTCACAAAATGCCCTTTTATCCAGTACTATATCATCCAGGGAAGATACAGGGGTGCTTCTACCCAACCTCAGCATAATATAAACCCCATGGGCTTGGTGTTTTGTGGACTCTTTCCCCCCACTTGATGGATGCAGTTTGCAACTGCATCCCCTGAGAAGAGGACCCTTAGGATGTAGTTGTAATCTATGGAGTCGTGATACTCTTTCTACTTAATCTGTTTCTCTGTTGCACTTTTTCTCTCCCTCCCTCTCACTTCCCTATCTCCCTCTCTACTTCACATATAGTGTTAAATAAAATCCATAATATTTACTTTGGCATACGGTCTCATTTGCACCTTAATTTGGACAGAGGCATCTCTGAGAATTTAAATAATTGGATCCTAAGAGTGTTATAGAGTTTAATGAAGTTACAGAATATTTCTAAATGAACATTTACTTTGGGTGTTTCAGTATTTTCTACTTGGTTTAACTTTCTGCCTCCAACAACTTTTTCATATCACAAAATCTACATTGGTAAATTTTTGTTTTTCAGCATTCACTGGGAGTATTCCACGAGGACAAAGTTCACTGTTATGCAGACATAAAATATACACTGTGTTTTTGATAGACTGTCCTAGTTCAAACTGCAACAGTCAAGTTTTCTAATTCAATTTTCCCTCAGACAGACAGACTAACCCACCCAGATACACAGAAGTAGAATTAACATTCAAGTACCATATATCTTTGTTCCATTTGTTATTTGTTTCAGTCATATGCTCATCCTTCAATGCAGACTGTTCTGCTTTCAATAAACTCTCATGGTATTTCTTAGAATAATATAGGTCCCTTTTATTTTCCAAATTTCCCTAACTAAATCTGGCAGTTTTATCAAGCAGTAATTGCCTCTGTAATGCTTTGACTTCCTTAAAATTGCATGTGCATATGAATAAAACCTGCAGACATGGTTCCACAAATTGTATGAGTAATGTACTGTATGTTTTACCCACACACTTTAGGAAAAACAGAAGTTCAGCATTGCAGCCAAACTTTCATTTAAGGTCTGCATTAAATACTTTCAGATAAGCAATTAGCACTGGATATTTTTGCTTCCTCAAATTAATAATTTTCTGTTCAGATATTTGATTTGTATCTTCATTGCAAAGCCCATATCAGAGACTGATATAGACCATCTTGTCCAATCATGGTTACTCATGTATTCAAGTAGAATTAGGTTCTAGTGAATCCACTTAGATGTCTGGCAATCTGTTTTATTTCCTTGTCAGAAATATGTTTTACCACAGATTGCTATTTTAATCTTTGACCAGAAATTTATTTTAAGATATTTCCAAGTTTATGGAATCATAGGAAATTATTCTCTTCAGAGGACCTATTTTTAGGGGAATCCTTAAGAACAAATCTCATAAATTTGAGGCCAAGAACTTGTTTTTAGGGAGTGAATATTTTGTTTGTGTGGGGTGATAGCTGTTTTCATCAGTGGTGCCACTAAAGCGATTGAAAATTAAAGTTTCAAGCTCTGATTATCTTCTATGCAAATTAATGGGAATTGCACAGATGGCTTCTAAAATCTAGTTTCACATAGGATAACTGCCTTACAAAATTGATAATTTGTAACTAATGGCTTGAATAGTCCTAACACCACTTAGAAAGACACTGAACTATTCATCTTTTAAAAGAAACACATATTTCATTCTCCCCTTGGGTTTCCTCCATAGAAGCTTTCCTCAAGGTCTTCCCACTTGCAAGCTCTGTTCAAGAGTTTTATTTCTAATATAAGTAAATCTGAAAACCATAAACAAATACTTCTATTTAGTGAGAACAACATTTTAATACTAAATAAAGGCAGTCTTGGATTTTGATAATTTAAATTTGGGATTGTGCTAGATATAATGTTTCTAACTGACCTTCAAATTTGGTTAGTATATATAAACATGCAATTAAGAGGAAAGATTATTCTGCAACACGTATTTCCCCTTTTACTGTAAATCCAACTACATTCAGACAATTTTGATTTGATATGTAACCAATTAACAAGAGCTTTAAAAATATGTATTTTAAAAAGCTGAAAAAATGGTTTTGCTAATGGTAATTTCCCCAGTAATTTAATACTCAGAAACAGTGGATTCAGTGCAATTTAGAGCAGAATAGTCTCTAAAACAGATACTTTCTTAAAAGAAGCTACTTTTATTTTTACTTAGGACTCAACATTATGATTGCTATGGATTTTTCCCCATTTTTTCCCAGAGAAACTGGAATCCTTAGAAGAAAATAATTTTCATATCCATCTTATAAATGTCTGGTAGCAAAATCCAGCTATAGAGGTCAGTAATTTAAGGCACAATTTAAATCTCCCACCAGTGGAATGGAAAGATCCATTCCTAATTTTAAAAGTAAAATTTCAAGTTTATTATTATCAAGAGGATAGATATTTTTTCCTTAGAGGATGGGGAATGGGTGTGATGCTGCAGATTCTCCTGTTTATTTCATACATATGCAAACTTCACATACCAAGGTAATTGGTTTCTGGATGATGGTTACACCTTGAATAGCAATAAGAAGATACTCTGTTTCCCTGAGTTTGTGTTTTAGCTTTTTCAGCTCAGTTTACATGGCCTAATTTACAGCTATATCATGTCTCAACAGAGTAAAAATATTCTACTAATAGTTCCATTATTTTCTCTGTGACAGAATTTAGCAACATCTTCATTTAAATGCTAATTTTTTTCAGTTAACTGAAGAAATAACATGCTTGAAGACAAATATAACACTTCAAGCATTATAAAAATATACCAAAATTCATGCAAATCGTACAAATCAGTCAGTAACTTTCCAAGACAGGAGAAACATATCAGAAGTGAATAGACAGTGATGTAGAATATCATAATGTAGAACATATCAGAAGTGAATAGACAGTGATAAACACACTGCTGGTTTATTGCAGAACTATCACTGCTGACTTACTGCAGATAGATAAAGCAGGATGGAGGGAGTTTTTTGTGCCTTTTTTTTCCCTCTTTTTTACTGTAGTGCAGCAAGTAACAGAGTATAAACATATCAGCTTGGTATCTTCACAACAGACCTATGTTTTGTATTCTCAAATTCAGATTCAACTGATTTTCATTTCCTGCCTCTACCACTGCCACACTGGCTAACCAGTGGCATGTCACTTAATCCATCTGGGTTTCTATGGAATTCTCTTTCTTACTCTCCATGTCTATGTGCACTTCAATTTTTAGGTAGACAGAATGGCTCTTGCCTTTCTTTGAGCTTCATCTACAAGTGGGGCTTGTTGTAGTCCTGTCAAATCTGGGGCAAGGTAGAATCATCATCCTGTCTCTGAATTTTATACTTTGAGCCCATTTTTTAAAAAAGATTTATATGGACAGAACAAACAATATTACAAAATTGAAAACTAATTTGTTCCTGAACTAAGACAAGGACATGCTGTAAAGTCATATATTGAAACAGACATGCCATATTTAAATCCACATTTATTAAGAAAACCATCAGCAATAGTATAGGAATGATATTTTTCACAGATAATATAAAAGCTATTTAAAAGAAATTTGTGTCATCAAGGCCTTAATCCTTCATTATTCATAATTAAAACTAGATTAAGATTTGTTCTGGGTCCCCTATAGATTTGTCCAAGGTGACAGCTGTGGGAATTGCTCTATATTAGACAGCACTGATAGTATTATAAGTTTGAATGAGGCTTTTGAAAATAGATAATACACAGTTTTTAAAATTTTATATTTCATTAAAGAGACTACCATCTGAAAAATGGTACTAGCCACTATGGCCCAAGTAAAACCAGTGAAGTCTGTGAAGCTGTAGCCACGCTTTTCTCCCTTACCTTATAATGTATCCTAGTACTTGATCTGCCTATCTTTTTTACCAAGTAAAGGGAACTTCTGTCTAAAAAAACCCTGCCAAAATGTATGTCTCAATGCTTTTCAAAGACTCATATATCTTTCTTTTATTAATAGTCAGTTCTGTGTGCAAAGGTCTTGGAGGTTCTTGAAGTGAGGTACTGGTGAGACAGGTTCTTTTCACTTACTTTAACTCCTATAAATGTAAACTCAAAAAAGAGAAGAAAAGAAAAAAGAAAAGGAAAGAAAAGAGAAAAGAGAAAAGAGAAAAAGAGAGGAGTTTTACAGGCTAAACGGATGGAGGCTTATTGAAATCCAAGAAATAAAATTTTAAAAAGAAACTACCAAGAGAAATGTATGCAATTTTACATAGATTTTACCAATTTACATACAATTTTGCCAATCACTACATCCATTTAATTCTCATAACAAAATATTTCTTCTCCCATTTTAACATGAAGTACCATTTGTAATGCAAACAGGAGCAATGTGAAATCGGCACCACAGTAAATGTAACTCTTGTTCAGCAAACTCCCAGAATATTTTGGGATGCAATCAGGATAGCTGGATGATTTTCCTTGCTGGGAACACTGTTCACACTATACCTGCTTTCTGTAAATCCATGCAGGTTGGCAAATGCACTTGGCTGTTTCAGTTAATTAGACAATGGTCCCTTGATGCAGAATGAAGACAAATCCAACACCAGATATGTGGAGTGCTGAAAGTTTGTATGTTGTTGCTAATTTTGGCATGTTTCAACAAAAAAATAAACTTATATTTCTATAAATATGTAATTGCTACATTGTGCTGGTCAGCTATTGCTTTTAAGCAGGTGAGTTCTGATTTACACGCTAAACCTGCAGTAGTGATATAGATATGTTACATCTAGTAAAAAGCACAGGTCACTCTTTAACAGAGATCATTGTTCCCCAGTTTAGGACAAAAAGGACAAAAAAATTTTGTAAGTTATAGCTCTCCTTTTTTGCTAGGGTACTGGTGGGTAGGATCAGACTCCTTTTCAAAATTCATGATCCTTAACAAAGATAAGTCACTTGATAAAGTATGAAACACTAATAAAAATTTGATTAAAATAATGCAAACATACTAGTCTGAGACACTGTAGACCAGTTTTTAACTGTGGTACTGTGGTATTAGGAAAAAAAGAGATTCTTCCCACCCCCCACCTCTATTTTCTCAAAATCTAGGGGAGGAAAACAGGGAAGAGTCATCCAAACTCGTTTACAGTGAGAATCAGATGTGAGTTATTATGGAGTGTTACTGTAGGGGTTTGGTGTTATTTCAGATACACATTTCCCAGGTATACTCAGAACACAGAAAGCTTGGGAGTTCTGCAAGTATTATAGTAAACCTCTGGTTATTTTTCATGGGGATGTCATGGCTAGGATTGCAAGCTAGTGGTATAGGAAGGAGACCGAAATAGGTCTCTAGGCAGCTGTTCCGCTTCAGTGGAAGGGAAAGGGAAATACTTCCGATGAGCAAAATCAGAGAGAGCTGAGAAACCACTGAGCAGTGGCATTCTGATATTGCATTATATTTGCCTTCTGGTGCAACTGCAGTGCTTGCTTGCACTCCTGTCTGAGGATTGTGACACAAGTGTGAGACAACACCACAATGTGGAGTCAGGGCATCAATTTGCAATTATGTTGGTGCTGCCCAGCTCCATCAGAGAAGGTGTTTTGCATGTCTCTCTTACAGAGGGTCACTGACCTACAATATGCATGTACCAGCAGAAGCTTTTGTGGTGGTAGTTGAGCAATCATGTCAGAATTGTAAGCAACTGGTTATCTCTGATTTACAAAAGAAATTTAGGAGAGCACAGTCTGAATCCATGCATCAAATAACAACTTTCAAATGTGCTTGACCATTCGGAAAAGAATGCTCTTGCATGGCAGAATGATTTCATACGTGACCAAGTATATACGAGTCTGATGATGGAAAAACTGCAGCTATGAGCTCTGAATTATCAACAGTGTGGATACGTGGTGATACTGAATACTAGTAGATCTATAAAGTATCTACATTATTAACTGGAAACTAATTTAAATGTATACTTTTTATGTATAATGAACAGGAATCTCTAATTTTGAATTTCCATGTATCACTAATAAATTGGAAGACTAATTAATCAAATATTGCTGCAATATTAAATAGCTAATTTACCAAGCAAATTGTTTTTGAACTCTTGTGAGAAGGTGCCTGTGGCTATGTCAGATGATGCTGTATAAGTTATGTACTGAAGTTTATTTTGACTGCCAGCATGCTCTAGTGTAGACCACAACACTACAAATTCATGTGTGCTGCTGATAATATAACCTCAGAAAAGCTGACACCTTTCTTATGCAGAATACTTATTCTCTTTCATGTAAAACAAAATTTTACAGATAAAGTAATTGAAGATATTGCTTTTAAAAGTTTGGGGTAACATATCACATTTTAGTTTCATCTAATTGGAGTGCCATTTAGAAACAAGAGCTACTAAATGCCAAAGAAATGAGGAAAGTATAATAATCAGTTTAAATATCAAGCTTCAAATGTGGATTTCGAAATTCCCAGTAGGAATGGGATGGAAATTTAATCTTTGTCCCAGACTAAGGAATATTTTAAAAGCTTGATTATAGAAAATGTTGACTGCAATTCTTGAGTAACATGCAGTATCTTTGAACAGTGAGGAAACAATGATCAATGAAATATGTGTTATGTTCTGAACTGGGGTATAAAACTGCTCTTATATGCAATGTGTATAGACATAGTTGTAAACCAAAATTATATCATTGTATAACACATTATAGAACTCTTAAAACTAGTATATAAGTGTTTTGTTGCCATACTTAGAGACTTGCTGAGGTAAGATTTTCTTTATCATGTATAATATTAGAGGGGGAATCTTCATCAATCATGAGGTCTAAATTACCTCCTTTCATTGGAGGTAGAAGTGAGCCCAGGACAACTGCTCTTTCAGCACTGCTGTAGGTATTTCCAGAACTCCACGGTTCAGAGGTGCTAAGTATAGCAATCAAATTTCACCTAGACTTCTCCATGATTTAATGGTCTTATACTTAAGTAAGCCATTAAGTTTAATGGTGGTGTTTGTGTTTAAAGCCAGAAACATATACTTTTCTGGACCAAGACCATTAACACCATCATTGAAATATCTGAACAACGCGAGTGAGGCAATAAATAGAACATTTTGTGAAGGCAAGTTCCTATTTGTACTACCATCCCATTGATCCAAAGACAAGGGAGGAGGAGACTGAAGATTCCTTCCCCCTTTCACAAGGAAGCATGATGCTTTGCTCCACAAGTAGTGCCAAATGAATCACAGGGAAGTGTGCTTTAGCTCACTATGATTAAACAAACTATCATAGTTTGGCTGGAAACGACTTTCAGAAGACTCACACAAGAAGTTTGTGTCAGATCTTAACCCTGCATTATCTGACTCTTAGCCAATGCTTTAACTACAAGAGAATCTGAATTGCCTTAGTTTCCAATCTCCTTTTCCAGAAAGTTAGTTTTTATTTCTTTCCCTCATATGGTGTGAGTTTCAATAATTACATCAAGAATATATTAGCAAGAGGAGGTGTGGGGGGAAGGAAAAAATTAGTTTCAGTATAATAAAGGCTCAGGATTTTAAGATTGAAAGTTCCTTTGCCTACTCACAAACTTCTGAATTATTGCATTACTTTTTATTCATAAAGTATGAATTTTTATTCTGGTAGTTGAAAAATGGGCAGGTGAAATCAGGTGTCATAGTAGACTACATAGATTTTGAAGAGACACAAACAAAATTTAAGTCTCTGAGATTATTACTGCCATCACAAAATTAATAGACATGTATATTTTTCATTAAAAAAATGATGAGATTTATTAAGTTCTAATTACCTTGTTTGGTGGGACACCGACATAACAAGTGAGTCCTTTATTTATAGTTGTTGTCCAGCACTTAAAATCTGAAAATTTTCACTTTTATTGTAAGCAGAAACATGCAGGAGGATGGTTTGTGACCTCGTGAGTGGTCCTAATGCCAGGATCATGTTGGAGCATCCGAATCACAGGAATCCATTCCCCACTCCCAGTGAGAAGGGAAGCAGTTGGCTGCTCATCTGTGGTCACTTACTAAATACAGCCAGTTACAACCACACACCCCGCAGTGACATATTGCAAGATGAGAACTTGATTAAAGCTGCTTACCAGTGATGCCATAGAGCAGAGCTGAAAACTTTTCTTCTCAGGGCCTGAGTCATGGTTAGCAGGATAATTGGAATTGATCAAAGACCTCATTAATCTATGGACTCAGCTGCTCCAATATTCAAAAGCTTACATGCTTCACCATGAAAGATTTTAAAATTAGTTTAGCATACAGGTAGCATTAATCAGTAAAATAAAGGAAACTATAATCTTTCAGAGTATGTTATGATCAGCTAGGAAATTAGGACTGGGGGTAAGGAATTATATTTTGATTTTACAGGATAATTGGCAGGCAGACAACAACCACTGAAATCATAATTTTTGATGGGCACACATCTACAACCCTTGCAAGGTCCTTGACAAACTCTGTAAAGTACAGTATGGAAAGTGCAAAGGTCTCCTTGAGTTTCCTTGCTTGCAGAGTATCTGTCACTGTCCTAATGGGAGCAGATCTGTATGGCTCTGGCTTTGAATGGAAAGTGGTGTAATGGAGTAGCACTCTGCCAGCTCACAGCTCAGGCTTTCCCGTGCTTTTCCTCCTACAATGACACTTGGCTGAGTTAAGCTGAAATGGCAGTTACGGGCATGACCCACGTTGCTTCCTCCAGCAGCAAGGAACTCGCCAAGAGGAGCTCTTCTCCCTGTGTGACTGTTCAAACTGGGACAGATCTGTGTCTGGTAGTGTGTCAGCTGCAAAAGGAGCTGAGCATATCAGCAGATTGGAGACCTACTTTCTATGGCAGCGTAACAAGACTTTTAGTCACTTTTTGTTTTATGGATAATCTTACATAGATTCCTCAAAGCTATATCCCAAAAGAAATTAAATACTAAAAAACTGATGAGCAGAAGCAAACCTGTCTCCCTTCTTTTAGGTTTCTGAACTACTTTGTTCAGACAAAACATCTGCTTAAATACCAGTTTGTTATATCATTATGATGAAATTTTTTCTGAACTTTATCCATCATGAGAAAGAATTCTAAACTTGGTAGTACACCATGGGTGTTCTCACTTGTGCCAAATTTATTATACTACCAAAGCCAGTCATAAAAAGACATTATTTCTAATGGGTGAGTCACGCCTGTAGCAAACAACAACAATATTATTTTTTATCTGGTCACTATGTCACATCTGTTTTATGTCTTGATTGGAACAGCAGAAGTACTATTTTATTTCCAATTTTGCACTTTTATCCTGCTTCTCTTCTGCATTGTTCATGTAATGAGCTCTGTCTTGTTTGAGGAAAACCTCTCTTTTATTTAGTCAGGAGGGTGTGCTAGCAATCTATCTTTCAACTGTCAGAATCAAATATTAGTATACACCATAAAATGACAATCAAACATCATCTGAGAAGACAGAAGTGTGTCTACTTCTTTTCCTGTCTAGAGAGGAAAAGGGATTACTGTTACCTTGTTTATAAGAAAAAAGTTGGTTTTTTTACAAAGAAAGTTTTGTATGTTTTCTCAAGGAATTTTTTTAGATTTTTCAAGACATAAGTAATGCCATGCTGTAGTCTTAGACATGCCAAATTGCAGTTGCACTATCACCTGGTCAGGCCTATGATATCATCTCTCATCTTTACAACTGATGTCCTTAAGCCTTCAAAATAAAAACTGTCCTATGTTAGTAGGACTCAGTTTTGGTTTAAATGTTTCAGGGTCATAGAGAAAAATGGACACTGTGGGCTCAGTGAAGGAAGTTGGAAAATTAGGAATCTGCTGTGTTTTCTTGATCTTCCCCTTCCCATATGCATTTTCTCTTGAGATCTTTCTGATGCCTCATTTTACAGCTTGTTCCATTTAACAGCATATCAATAAGACATTTTACATTTTTTCAAATTCCACATGGAAGCATAGAAACAAGTAAGGTTTGGGTGAAGATGAGTCAAATATGGACATCAGGCCAGATAATAAGTGATATTTTGTAGTAAGGAAAATCTAAAAATCGGAAAAGTGTGTTCAGTTGTGTTCAGGGACATACCCTACACAGGTATGTCCCTGAATAGGGATAGCTTTTATCAGGTTAGCAGTCTCTGCCTGCCTATCAAATATGTAAGTGTAGTCTATAAATTATTAGTTTTGAGTTTTGTTTAAGCCAGATAACCATGCATTTGATCACAGAACAAAGAACGCTTTGTAGGTTGTTTTGTTTTTAATCTCAGAATTATCACTACTTGCTACTTTTACAGTCTATATGTCACCAAGTTAAAATTGTATATGCCACTACAATTTTTTGTAACGTCATGTGAGGACCTAAATGCGTCTTTCAGAAATCCAAATATTGATTGAAATAATCATAGTTTCTCTTTTGTTGTCACCACCCTGTATTTATACACAGAATGCAAATGAATGAGTATAAAGAGCAAGGTGTGAGTAACCACAAAGTCTCATATTTCCTCTTCAGTCAAGCCCACACATATTTTTTTCATTTCTGCTCTCCAGTACCTGATCCAATTCACTAGTATTGGGACAAGCTAGTCTCAGTTTCAGGTGTAAAAACAGGAAAAGGAAAAGAAAGTATAAAAAAGGATATAATGAAGGATAGTACTTAGCTACCAGTAAGCACGATTTCCATGTGTTACTCATGCCAGGAAGGGTTGGAGGAAATCTCCATGTGTTCCACAGTTTTGAAATCAGGTCCTCTAAATACATTTTGCTGTTTTAAAAAGGTTTGTCTACCAGGTAATAATAATGAATTATTAAGAAATAATTTTTACCCATTGCTACAGCATTCAGTGTGGTCATTGATTTCCTCATAATCAACCACAAGTACAAGAGTCTTTTACTTTAAAAATTAATTCAACACTTTATCTTTTTAGAATGATGCATGACAAAGGCTCTTAGAGTTCAAGCATGAAATAACACTGTGATTTTACCATATTGTTTATTTTCCTTTGGTGGGTGATTTCCTAAAGCGGATTAAAAGCTGCTTGCCAATCTTTCAAATGCTATTATATATTATTCTAGGGAAAATGTTATTTAAACTGGTCTGAAGCTGATATTCCTTTTAAGTTTGAAACACTTCTTTCCAGAACAGGGAAGAGACAAATACATTTAAAAAGTAAGAGAAAAACTTAACAGGAAATGCAGCAGCCTGTTGCTTATCCATATGCAGAGCTGCACCACTGGAGCAAATCAGCACAGTGCACAGTCTCATTAGCTGCTCTGAGACCTGCTACATGTCTATGAATCCCAGGCTGCTTGGGGATTTGCTTTTGGCTGCCTCCTGGGTTTCAGACTCATGAGAGTGGTGTAAGGGATATAACCCTAAGGAATGTTAACCTGGTTATGCTGAGTAGCAGCTGGGCTGGAAAATGATAAAATTATGGCAGAAAGGCTTAGGATATGTAAAAATCAGAAGGGCATCTTCTAAATGTTTTTTGGATTACACACGAAGCTGGGGAGGAAGGAATGTTTTCTTCTCTCTCTGCTGAGTCCACAATTCGAGTCAGGATCAGAAGTTAAAGTTACTGAGGATCTTAAGCAATAGCAGTGTCATAACTGATACAGGCAGATATGTATCAACCCAGATACAACTGCAAGGCTAATTGGTTGCTGCTGTTTGCAGGTGACAGCTCTTTTTATTATTATAATTATTATTCTTTATTTTCTGCAGTAAATTCATGCATAGTTGTAATATTAGCAGCCATTTAAAACAGAAATTACATTGGTAAAATTATCATAATCAAAAGAAGTTTTAGCCTATTTTCATGCTGGTTGGTGATTTTAGCAGAATCTTATAAAACTCACCTGTCAGCTTTAACCTAAATAAACCATTTTCAGCTGTGCTCCTAAGTGACTTTCATGCAGTAAATAGACCCAGCCTTATTTATTTACCTTCCACTGAAAACAAGTTCAAAATACTGTAAAGAAATTTATATTAGAAATACAGCCTTGTGTGGGATATGTGAGAAGAGTAAGGGGAATATAAGAAGTATTCAAAGGTCTCGCTTTTTAAAAAAGAAATGAAAACTCAGCAAGACAGCTGGAATGCAACAGCAACATTATGCACCTGTTTAGGCCTGAGCATGAAAAAATTAGGATTTGTTTTAAATTATTAATGAACTAAATTAATAAGCAGGATGAAAATCCATTTCCGTTCCCAGGGAGGAAGGGCTTTATATTTATATAGACAATTGTTCTCTCCAGCCTAGTGAATGATGCAGAGGTTTGTGGAAATGTCCTTAAGACAGGACATAAAATAAATGATGGGAGACTTGGGAATTACTTTCTAAGAATGTTTTTTTTTTCCTTTATCTGTTCTTGTCAAATTAACATAGACAATACTTTGTATTATTGCCAAGTAGTTACCATGAACCTAAGTAAGCCTTATTTTGAGGCATTTAAAGCACCAAGTTGCCTTAGAAATGAACAACTCTAAGAATCAGTACTATTTGTTTGAAGACTCTAGACTTTCCTTTGAAAGAACTACCATTTGATTCTAATTGATCCTGATGTGTCAAGTGTGACTTTGCTATTTGTCTATATCTGGTATAACTGCAGATAATGACCTTTTAATTCTTCCCACAATGTAGGAGTTAAAACCAAATCTGGTGTGTTGCCTTAATTTGGCAGTGGCTGTGTCTGTACTCAAGGAAGTTATACTCATGAGTAAATTAGATTACTGTTTTAAGATATACCAGTAATTCTCTTTCTAAGCATAGAATGGCATTGGTTAAAAGAAGCACTGTAAATCTTATTTCCAATTAGCTTAAGCCCTATAAACACTCACTGAAACCCTACTAAATCTGCTTAAATTCAAAGACTGTCCACAGTTTGCCAGCTGGTTGTTCCTGTCTGGAGATTTAGCAACAGATATCTGTGGGATGGGAAAAAGCTGATTAGAGATGAATAATGAAGAAAGACCAAAACCCCATTAGGCAGGTCTGAAAGCAGAGTCTAACAAATGACCCCAAGAGATATTTAATAGTGCCCAGTTAGGCAAAGAGCAGTAGGCAATAGAACCTGTTTCTTATGAAGGAGAGTGCAGAACTGTGCATTTTGAGCTTGTTTGGATCTTCCTGTGGATTCAGTGACTTTTTACAGTAGGAATAAACCCCTCATGCTTCATCAAACTGATAAATAATTATTTAGTTTATGGAGTTATATCAATGAATGGCAGTCTGGATTTTCATTAAATGGATGTGGTTTATGAGTTTCACAAACAGTAATAAAAAAAAGAAGTTACCCCCTCAAAATGGGAAGGAGAGTTTAAGTAATATGTTCACACTGGAACAAGAAATATTAAAAGAAAAATTACATTTCCTCTTATATTCACCATGCTATCTGTGAAAAAAAAATCACTGAGGGCTTTGCCAATCTCTCTTTTTCTGGGAATAAATTAAAAAATGTACTGAAGTCAAGAAGGGTCCCCTAGGTCCTTGTGTCAGAACTATTCTGCTTTTGCTATAGCAAATTTCTCTACCAATGCTCTTAGGCAGAACAACTTCCCCAAATGACAAAAAGCATCAACCATCCTTTGAGATAAATCTTCTCTTTGACGTGTGCGACACTGGGAAGTTGAGTAATATATTAGCATTCAAACTTACTCTGTTCAAGTCATCGTGTCTTGCTAAGTATTTAGACCCTTCTGCTCAGGATATTTTGTTAAAAACATCAACACCACATTTATTTTGCTATTTGAAAAACCTGTGGATGTATTTCATATTAAAATGTATATTCAAAGCAAAATTAATCTTTACCTGAGTAGAAAATCCATAGTTTTTTCTTGTTCTAGGATTACATTCTGAAAGAAGAAGCTCACTGTTGTAATGTGGTGATTTCATACTTTTAAGATAGATGACAAAATGAAATATCATCTCCTTTTCTGATTCTTCTGTCTAGACACTTCTTGTATAGTGGGCAGTTGGGAATTATGAGATTAGAATTCCACTGAGGTGTTCTGCTGACATCATAAGCCAGACAACTGAAGCTCAAGTGGTTTACATTGTCATTAGACTCCCAAGATAGAAATGTAAAAGTACATAATTCATGGTGTGCCTGTTTGTTTTATATAATAATACACAGTCTGAGTTCCTGATTCAGTTCTTAATCCCGCTGAGACCACTCCTCCTTTTCCCAAAGCAGCATCCTGACAGCACAATTGAAACAACATTTTGTTATAAAACAAAAGGTATTTTTTTAATTGAAAGAAAAGACTGAGCATTTCTTGAGAGGGGAATACAAATATTTTTTATCTCTAAGTCAGTAGAGATAAAAAAAGATAAATTTGGGACTGAAATACTGTTCATCAAAACTGGATCAACACATGGGGTTACTAAAGCAGTAGAATGTGACAGCTTGGAAGGAGCAAGCATCTTAGGTGAAAGTACAGATCAAGCTGAACAGCTGCGCTGAAGGATATCTAGTTTAAGAGATTTCAATTATTTGAAGATAAGGCAATATATTTTCTGATTCAACAAACAATTGGTCTGGAAAAAAAATCAAATTTGGGTTTTGTCAAAAAAAGCTCTTAAGATTTGAAATGTTTTAAATGGTGAGATGTGTTTTTTTGATTATGCAAGCTGGCATTAGAAAGAACCATTCTTCCAACATGTCCTCCAACCTTCTTGACCCAAATTTCTCTATTATAGAGGCTTTATTGCTAAGTTAATTTTAAGGAAAAATTCTTCCTGTTGTTTATGTAAAACTGAAAGTATGGATAATTTTAAATTAATTTTTTACTCTCCATGCCAATTGCCACAATTCTGTGGCATTAGGTAGCACAACAGGTTCCACTTATTCTAAGCGTTGGGTATGGTTCTTATGCATATTGGAGCAAGGAAGGGAAGGTGTCTGAAAATATGAAGCGATCAAAAGAGAAATGTGTTTGTGCTCAGGTAGATTTAAGATAGGCTATTTAAATAGGTAACAATATGCAGTGATAATTTAATTACTGTATAGCCTTCTTCCAATAATCTTAAAAAGTTGAATGAACAATGCAACACAAATCTCCTGTGATCTCACCCTAGTAGAAGATATTTTTCATTAAAAACTGAACAACAGAGTAGCTCATAGCTGTCATAGAAGCTGCTTCAGTATATCAAACTATTCTTAGCAGGTACTGGGATTTTATACTTTCAAACATATTGGTCATGATAAGAATCCTTTTGAAATCTGTCTTTTAAAGGGAAGATATCAGCAAACAGAAAACAGAATAATTTCACATTCTGAAATTATACTCTTGTTTGTTGAAATCTGTTTTCCTTTTGAAACAGAACTTTGGCAGATGCTATAGATTCTTCTCTAGTCAAAGTATTGTGCTTAGATTGTTGGGAAATTCATAGCACCCACTCTCACCAGTGATCTAACTCAAAGAAAAGATAAGCAGAGAAAAAAATGGAAGATTATTTTTTATGAAATGGCACCAGACAATCTTTCTTAAGGGAATATATAAAATAGATATGTTTACTTGTGATAGGCTTGCATGCCTGATAACAGTAAGCAGATTAAATATATACAGAAGGTCTTTTATGCCTGCTTCGCTTGAATGAAAGGTATTATGTTTGTTAATCAAAGTCTAAGTGCTGGAAAAGGGGACACACTGCATAATCCTATTGAAATGTCTATATCTTTAAAAAGCATCTTAACATAACTGTAACTTGACCATTCCCCTAGTTCAGCTTCAGAAGCAGACACAGGAGGACATGCTTCCCAATAACAAATCAGTAACAGCTCCTAAAAACCAGGGTTTTTTTCAAAATCAATATATTTTTACCATTATTTTTACAAACTACAATATGTGTTTATAAGAAACATTTGCATCTGTAAATTCAGACTTTAGCTACACTAAACCTTCAACCTTAAATGTGTAGAGTGATGGTAAAATAAATAAAATGTGGTAGTTTTTTTAGGACAGAAGAATACATATAACCCTCTATCTAGAAAAACTGTAGATTAAGCCAAAATCCTCAAGAATTTTGAGCAGAGAAAATACTGCTTGGAAATATTTCTTGGACTTTATGTTATCATTTTTTGCATGTGCATTTGATTTTGGTTTTTGTTTATTTTTCTCCTAAAATTGTAAGGTCTGTTCAGATTGGAGCGCTGGAAAAACCCCCTACACTAGATTGCTGACATGACTCCAAATAAAGTTACCGAAGTGTCTGGCTTTAAAATGTGCTCTCTAGTCCCAAAATATGAAAAAAAAAATGATTTTTGACTAATGTTACTGGACTAAATATTAGCTTAAGAAATTTCTTATTTTTTATCCTAAATTTCTTGCTTATTTGAAAAAAATAAATTCAGTAGTAACATTACTGAAAACCTGTAGAGAAAAGATTAAAGAAATCTTGAGTTCGATCAGAGTAGTGGAGAGAACAGGAAGAACAGAGAGGACAGAGGAGAAGAGCTGCAATTTTTGAGGAGGAAAGCAAAAGGCAGAGCTCCTGCAAATCTGAGAAATGAGACAGAGATGCCTTAAAAGGAAGATCTGATTCTATGTTGTGTTGCAGTGTGGTGAGAAACAAGTTCTGACTAGGAACATATCTGGAACAAGGAATAAATACAGCCGCAATCTAGAAGCAGCCTGGTTGTGGTCAATAAATTGGAGTAGAAGAGATTTGGCCAGGGACATCAAGACTTTCTGTCCAAAATACATCTGAGCATTTAGCAAGAGACTGAAATAGGAAAACTAAGGCCTTAAAAGTAAAATATATAATGATGAAGGCCAAGTGTAAGGAAACAGATGGTACTTCAATAGAGAAAGAATGGACTGAGTGGAATATAAAATAACAAACACAAAGACTTAGGATCACTGGAACACATTCCTTTACAAGAACTAATGTGGAATCCAGTCTCTTAATTTAATCTAGGAAATATAGTGGCAAGTGTCTCAGGACCACGAATACAGGTGTATTTTGGTAACCCTGTTGAAATGAAAATGTTTGGAGTCAGATGAGTCCTGCATGCATTTATACACAAGTTAAACAATGCCAAATGTTTTCACATGATCAAGGCTACAGTCAGTAATTTAACTGTGGAATAAGAAAATATTTAGACAGAAAAATTCAGGCTTATCCATTTCAAACTTAGCTCTAAGTTCTGTAGAGGTATTTTCCCAGCAGCTGTTTACAACAGCTTCCAAAAATATTTTTGTCTAAGAAAGTTCTGATTATTAGAAATAGATGGATTCTTTACTCAGTGTGGGGTAGCAATTAATCATCAGGGACCAAAAAAAGATTGAAAAGTGAGAAGATGGCAGGATTATTTTCATTCATTTTGGTCGTAGACATCTCTGGGATTTATGCAGTTATAACATAGGCAGCCAGGCTCTTTCCTGTACAAATTGCCCTGAATTTTGCATGCAAGTTCTAAAACACTCTGCTCAGCTTTTCCTTTCAAGGCTAATTTGTGGAACTGTCATTTATAAATTTACAGTCCAAACTGAAGATGGTTTTGGACTGTGTGTATGGAATGGGTTGTTATCTCATTCTAAATAGACTGGAATGGAAAGTTGCATCCTACATCAGTGTGTAGAAGATCAATGAAATGGAGTTTTTTCTTAATATGTCACTCAGTTTAGTATGAAATGGAATTTTTTTGACATTAAATTTGAGATGCAAACCAATTTTCAGTGAGTGCTACAACTCTAATAAATTATTAATTGTGTTAGGTGACAGTGGTTACTGTAGCTTTGACAATCACAAAAGATATCCCAGGGAAGAACACTAACCAATTTGAAATATTGGTTTAACATGTGTAATGACAACAGCAAAAAAAGAAAGTAGCAGTTCTATTAAATCAGATGCTGAAAATCAGTTGTATCTCGCTCCCTGATCTAAGGAGGGCTAAGTTTCACTGAAATAAGACACACTGGAACTTAATTATGGAACTTAATGGAACTTAATTATGACCACCAACTTTCAGGTTTCATTAAGCAGTCAAAAGTTTCTGTAGAAACCTTCTGAAAGAAAAATACAAGTATTCAGTGGCTGAGGCAATAAGCAGAGAGGGTGGCTGTATCCTTGGCAACATTGTCACTAGATAAACACTTAGTGGAGCTGAGTCCTGAAACACATCTTCAGACAATCTGACACTTGGACTTAGACCTGCTGGAGTGAATTTCCACTCCATTACACTTAAGTACATTTCTCTTTGATACAATGGTGTCACCTATCTCTGTGGTATTGAAGAGTTTGGATAAGGGCATGAAAAACTAAGCTTACAAGTTTTCAGCAACTGCTGCACAAGAACATCCTGTAAAGTCAGGGATGCCTGAACAGCCTGTGATGGTACATGTAATGTACTTAGCCGTGATTCCAAGGTGAAACCCTGCTGCAATTCTGACCCATGCCTTGCTAAATTGGTTTGAGTTTACACCTTTTCTGTTTTTTAACACCTACAGTTATTCCATGATGATTGGGTTAAATTTTACAACAAATTTTAAAGACAAAGGGGGAATCCTCCTCTCTGCACACAAAACTATAAAATGGTACTGTGAAAGGATTTGTATGAAAACAAAAAATAAAACCAATATTTCTTCTGAGGTAGTGTACTTCTGGACGCAGAGACTTCTAGATAGCTTTATTGGAGATCAGATATATCTTGGAAAACAAATATGGGAGGAAATAAGGATCGACAGGTAGCTTTAAAAAAGTTCCAAACAGTAGAGTAAAAGCAAATTATGATTATGTTGAAAAAGAGAAAACTGAATGTAAAACCTACTATTAATAAATATTTTCTGCCTCAAGCTGTTTATACTTTTATCCAAACACACAATGTGTATTTAAATTTGAGTTTGAGAAATATAACTTTAGGACAGTAAAACTAGTAATATCACAAAATGAAAGAAATAACCATACAATAACATAATTCTTAGTATGTTTTCTATATTATGACTGTGCACTAACCTAGCAAAAACTTCCAGTCCTTTCATTTTTCTCCTGTCTATATTTATTTTTTCTCCATCCCATATTTGTATATGCTCCCTACCTTTTAGATGTTTCTTAGTTATTGATTCCTCCACAGAGCTGACACACACAGAGTGGAGGGTGAAGAAGGCCAGTAGAATATATCAGCTTTCAAGTGGACTTAGATACCTCACTGCTTCAGGGGCTTTTAAAGGTCACAAAGATGAGAACAAACAAACAGTGTGTGAATGTTGCCATTTTTTTGTCAGGGCCAGCAACACATCTGCTCCCACCACTTGTCAAAGTACTGACATGATAGTTGAGTTAATACTTTTAAAAAATGGCTTGGATACCAGCTGTTATTTCTTTTGTCAGTGTCATGAAGTCATACTGTGCAACTGTAAATGAGGACCAAAGTAGATGTTCTGGAAACTCTATATTGGAGAGTAGTAGAGAAGTTCACTGGGCTGCAGAAGGATTTTTAAGTTATCTATTCTGTGAATTTATGGATGGGAACATGACCAATGACTAAATATTAAATAAGCAGACACTTGGAGAATTTGACTGTGTAGTCCCTGATGAAACAGTTTACAAGACAAATTAGCTATTTTCTTGTATTAATACCTTAATCCCATTGTTTCCCTGTGGTACATGCAAGTGTAAAACTTGCCCTTCATTATGGCAAGCTTTAGATTATCTAAAAGTGAGATCCTCAGGCACCAATGCTTGAAAATTCTGTGTCTACTCAATGTAGTTTTGTTGAGCAGATTCTTGCCCAGATTAATTTCTCAGCTTACACAACATTTATATTGCTAAGCCTGCAGAGAACAATGCCTTGTTAAATGACTTTTACAACTGACTGAATTGAACAGATTTTTATATATATGGCTCAAGTAGGCAGCTTCTGAAATTTAAAATTTAATACTTGGAAAAATCTCAAATGCAGAAAAAGCTTAAGAATATTTAAAAATTAAAAAAAAAAGTTTAAAAAGTCAGGAACACTTTGCTTTAATGACAAATAAGAGCTCCAGTGGCTTGGAATTTAACCTTTAATTATATCCATATCAATTAACTTCCTGTGTCTAGAAGCATCCAACCCATACATTCCAGTGTTACAAGAAAATCTGTTTTGATTTGAGAACCTTCATAACACTTAAAACCGACTTCACGCACAGCCCTTGGTATTTTACCAACCTTTGTGTTGGCACTGAATACTGCTAGGCAGTAAAGAGTGGAGTGGAATTTTTCATTTCAGCTCCAATACTTGGAAAGTCAGCAAATGCTCATAACTCCGGATGAAGTGAAAGGAACATGCAGATCTTTAAAACCCATAAAATTCAGCACAGAAAAGCACTTATAATGGCTGATGGCTGTGAGGATGGAAAGGGACAGCACTGCTGTTCTGACCTTACAACCACAAGTAGATTTAGAGCCAGAAATGATCAGGAAATATATTTGCCCTGTTCTGTATCACTGATATTTTAAAATGTTTCCCTCTTCCCATCAGGGTAAACATTAAAATTGTGTGGTAATATAAAGTTTTAAAGGACAGGAACAGGGAGATCTGGTTCAAAACTCCATGTATGTTCAGCAGAGGTTTGGGAATCATCATTCTGCCTCATGCCTCTGCCTGGATTACAGCAGAAACCAAAACACAGTCTCTATTCAGCAACAGCTAGAGCAGGAAAAGAAATCTGAACCCAGGCTCCACTCAATTATACCATCTCTTCCAGGTTTTCATCTCAAATTTTGGAAATGGTTTCCTGAACAAAAGCTTACTGAAAAAATATAGTCCTTCCAAAGTATCATTAAAAACAACAAAACAAACAAACAACCCTCCCCCCACAAAGCAATATCAAACCAAGATAGAAAAAAAAATTTAAAAAAACAAGAGCTGGGGGAGATACAGGCTAAGAATGTGATGTTTTAGACAAAGCCATGGCATTTTTCTTGTCTTGACATTGAAAAACAAAAAAGAAGAAAGATGAAAATTTGGCCTTTTAAATTTAACTAGACTTTTATTAGTTGTAGAAAGCATTTGCACTTTTGCAAGTGACATCTTGGTTTCTTTAAAGCATTTCATTTGCTAAGGATGAAACTGCCAGCTCAATCACAGTTATAACATCAGCTGTTTCTATTTATTACTGGTTTGCTCATACTGATTATCTTTATTCTTCTTTATAAAAACATAATTTTATTGCAATAGTAATTGCAGCAGAATAGTCTGTACTAAATATCTGTTACCTACAGAATCAACAAGGTTATTCCACATTGTTTGAGATCACTGGGATAAAGATAAGAGGCACTTCTGTAGCACCTAATCATCCATGAAACAAAGAGTGATAATAAGTACAAATTGAAATCCCTGGCATGCCTAAGGCATTTATCTTTGCTGACAAGATTTAGAGTACATTGCTCTAAGAAGATGTTCAGGCAGTGAAACCACTCATCTCAGTATTGTCACTCCTTGCAAAAATAGCATCAGAAATGTCAGGTCTTTTTGGATCCCTATTGGCTTTAATACATCAACCAAATTATGTTCATATAAGACTTTGCTCTTCAATCATTATTTAAAAGAAGAGAAAATAAAATTTGAGACACTTGTATCTTTTTTTTCCCTCTCATTTTTGTTCTTCTGTATGCAATCAGCTCCTGAAAATATCAATGATTATGAAAAGGAAAGAGTTCCAGGGATTCTGTTTTTCTGAAAACAAATTTCATTTACTATTAATTTCCATTTTTCTTTGGTGAACAAGACACTGAATCAGCAAAACAGAGCTGGATTCAATTAAACTGGTCCCTTTGTCTATTATTTCACTGAATTTTAGTTATTTAGAAAAACCCCTCAAACACACTTTTTTTCAGTGAAGCATAAAAAGCTGTAGAAGTCATACTGTTTTTAAAAGATAACCTTACTAGATATGAGCATGTAATTCTTACACTAGAAGATTGCCCTAATATATCTAGATAATTCTTTTTTTAGCTGTTTCTCTTTCTTGATCTTCCCATGAACACACCTGAGAACTCCATGATTCCACTCCTAAGTAAACCTCAATCACAGTACACTTTCACAAGAGACTATTTTCTTTGCAGCACTTTTGATGACTGTGTCAAGAGGCATTTTCCCCCTGCTCCCTTCAAGCTGACATGGATCCAAATTGCCAAGATTTGCAGGTGTTGAGCTTTAGCTGTAAAGCATTTGATCTGCCCACCCACAAAGAATTCCCCTGGAAACATATAGATATTGCAGCAGTTCTCCAGCTTGCTCTTGAATATAACAGGCACTCAGGGTCACTTCATGATAACAAAGCCAGAAAGGAATCCTGAGGGAAGTCCAGATTACCTTATAGCACCTATTATAAATTAAATAGCCCCCTTTTTACTCTATTCAATTGCTTCAAACTTCTGGCTCTGTTATAATGTGAATAAAGCTAATTAGGACTGGTTTGTATTTCAAATAGAGTTTTGAAGATATCTGCACTGAATTAAGCAGAGTAATTAATGGAAATGTTTGAAAGAGGATTTATTACAGAAATCTCACTTTTGTTAATTTGCACACAGGAACAGCATCTAAATTGTAATTTAACAGCCAGTATCTGCTGCATAGCTGGATCCCTTGTGTCAGCCTACACCCAAGTCTTTGTGGGCAGCAGAGCACAGAAATAGGTTGAAATCAGTAATTGTGACTTTTGATAACAAAACCAATACATATGTGATCTTTTTACTCCAACAATTATCAATGCAGTCATGTAACTCTTGTTTGGCTCAGCCAGGTGTCACAAAAATAAACAAGACCTTCATCTTAGGGTATGCTTTTCATTTCTCATTATTGCTTCTCTCAATTCCCTTGGGCTCTGACTTCTCACTCCCTACTGTTTTTTTCTGCAATTAAGACCTTTGTTTTGTTTCAACTAAATGACGATGGTCTCTCTGTGTCTCCTGTGTCCTCACTTAAAGAGCCTCAGCCTGAACTTAACCTAAATGTGCTTCCCTTACTTGTGATAAATGACAGCCCTCCCCTCCTTCTGAGTCTGGGAAGCAGACTGAGCCTCAGGTCTGGTTGGGAATGAGGGTTGTTCAATCATCCTGAAAACTCTTGAGGTTTTCCTGCTTTCTGTGGGGTCCCAGAACCCACTTGCAGAGGAAACGCTGACAGGAGCTGCAAGAATATATACAATACTTTGATATTTTGATGAATGAACTTGTGTACATAATTTTCAGCTTTCTATGTCATACTTGTAAGAGTAGATATTTACATATTGCTATGTCTTATAGATGGCTGCATCTCATAGATCAAAATTATGTGTTGTTCTATCTTCTAATATTCAATGGATTTCTATTTCAAGCTAAAAAGCCCATGGAACCCTTTCTTCTTTGAAATGTTGAAGTACAGCTTTGCCTTCTCCCCTATATATGTGAGAAATCTGTGTAAAAACAGTAATTAAGAAATTTAAAAAATCACCATTAAACAATCAGAAGGAGTTCACATTACTATTAATTTTTCAAACCTGAAACAGAAGAACTCTCCTCCTCCACAGTAAGATCAACATAATGTTTCAACATCTCTTTAAAATACTTAATGAACTGGGAGGGTTTATCTTTTGTAACCAAACATTTAGAAAGCTTCTCTTCCAAATGTAAATACTCTGCTACATAAAGCTAGTTGTATAAAATATGTTTAAAAACATCTTAAAGGTAGAAGGAATGTATTTATTCATTTTCCAGTGAAATGTAGAGTCCATATGTTCAGGTTTTAATAATTAACATCATATATGGAAGGGTGACTGGTTCACACACAAACTAAATTTTTTAATCACTGCCCAGTGGATAACATGTGAATCTTAATTTCAGTCATTTTTGAGAGAAAATTTTCCTCCTCTCCTGTTTCCTCTGTGTAAGCAGATTGCAGGATATAGCTTACTTAATTTTAATAAATAAAAAAGCTAAATTTTGTGTAAAGATCAGATAGTTTCACTGAGTGGATGGAGAGTGAAAGGTATTTTCTATGCTTTCTAAAGTCTTATTTACCACCTGTTTCTCAATGAAAAATTCCTTTTACCCTGTATAGTGTTATGAAGGGAAATTGCAGGAAAAACAACCCTGCTGTATTAAAAGAAGAAGGTTTCCAAACCTAAAACCTAAACAACATATTTTGGTTTTATGTGGGGCTTGTTTAACTTCTCTAGCCAGTTTGATGAACAATTTGGCAAAAACAGTGTTTGTAGAAAAATTCACATTTTAGATGAAGTAAGACACCTCACATTCTAGTTCTTTCATACCTCAAAGAAGTTGTCCTGCAGGCCGAATCCCACACTGATACTCATTGTATTGTAAAGGTCAAAAACAAGCAGGAAAAAAAGTCAAAAACCATTTCAGAACTTGTTTACATATGACAGAAAAAGCAGAAACAGGAAGGCAGTACAATTTGTTTGTCTTTACAAGTCACTTTTTATTAATTTGATGTGCTGCATACCATCAAAATCAGAGAGTTTCTAAGGTTAATAGTCTATCAGTCAGATTGCATTCAAGTATCTTTAAAAATACAGTTTGTGTTAATAAATGATATCTGGAATGATTACTTTCTTACTATATCCAATGCTTGCTTTATTCAGAAGCAAAATACAGCATTTCATGAACAGCAAGTGGCAGTTGCATAGTAGTCTTAAAACTAGCATAAGAGGAAACCCAGAGGTTACAAAACTAATTAAAATACAGTAGTGAAAGGAGAACTAGAGAAATGTTCAGACATCTGCTTTTGAAGTTTACTAAAAGTATTAGGACTTGTTCTAAACAAAAGACAATTTCTTTTGTTTCTTTATTTTCAAATGATCGATTTTTGGTCAATGGAGAAAAGCTAAACATCTGTTAACACACCTAACATTACAATTTATTTATTTAGATTAATTTTACATCTACAGGATTTAAAAAAGCCAGTTTGCTGTTTTAATTAAAGATGGATTTTATTGCATTGTTATTATGCTACCACTGGCAATTAAATAGTTACAATTTTTTTTTTGTTCATGCACCTGAGAAATTTTACAATAAGCAGCAACAGAGAAGAAAAAAAAAATCTATTGTATGATTACTGCTAATCATTGATTTATGTTCACAAAAGTTTTAAATATGTGTGTGCAGGCTGAAAATCTGTGAAAACAAGCTGTTTGAAAACAGTAGGACATGGATTATTTTCTGCACTATGTGGTAGTTACTGTGGTATCTCTACCACAAAGCACATTTACTCCCCTCAGATATTACCAGAATAATCTCTTCCTACTTTGGCATTTCCTTCCCACTCTTCCCCATCAAACTTTTTTACTGAGAATTGCTAAAGGATCATAAAGTTTCAGTATCAAGCTAACGAAGCCTCAGGGCATAGATTTCCTAGTAAGTAAAATAATGATCAGAGACACAAGGTCAAATTTAAAAAAAAAAAACCCACAACCCTAAAGCTTTATTCATTTCATCAGACAGGAGATCTGGGGCTCTCAGGTTTCAGCAGAGTTGCTAGCAAAGGTTATCACAGAGTTCTTTTACAATACTATGCAATATATGTATTAGCTAAGGCAGTAAATGTGTCTTTGTTGAAGGGACGAAAACCTCCAACCCAACAACATAGTCAACAGGGATCAACTGTCTTAAAATATTCTTCCAGTTGCTTTCACCTTGTACAAGGTAACTAATCCAAGAACAAAGGCTTTTGGGAGTAACTTTCCATGTAGGAATAACCTTTGGTATAGAATTTTGTTTGTTTAGGATTTCATCTTTATTCCAGGATTTGTCTGGATGGTAAAACATTGGAGACTGCTAAGATCAAGTTTGCATTAAGTTTCACTTTCAGTCTAAGAAAAACAAATCTGAATTGAATACATTCCAAGTAGAGTATAATACACTATTTGGAGCGTCTCTAGACTCCACAGAATCAGGGAAGGGGAAGAGGAAAATAAAGAAAAAAGGAAGCAAATCACACCCCAGATAAAAACCGAGGCTACTTCTATGTTAAAGATAAAACATTCATTTCAGTCAATAAAGAAACAGATTTCAAGGGGAGAAAATATGCCTACAGTATCTTACAGCACAGCAGATAATGGGAATGACAAGTGTGAGCTCAGGTATTTCAGGGCAAGATGTAAGGGGACAAAGTTAGATAAATATAGCAGCTCACTGTTAAAAGTAACAGTGAGTCAACAACTCCTTGTCATTAGCAGGCTACTGTGAAAGAAAAACCAGATGATTTGGCCAAACTGGCAGTCTGCACTGCCCACTACACTAGCCTGTTCACTTCCCCTTGGGTGTTCTGTGCTGGAGGAGTATGGACATTGTAACTGAGGGAAAAGGACTGACTCTGTCTTACTAGTAGACCAAGTAAAATATTTTCAGAGCTACCTATAATCCAGTAAAATGAAGCTAAATCAAGGTGTGAGAGGTCTGTTGGTTCTATTTCTACAAAGTAATGGTATTAAGAATATTCTATCTTGCAGTTGACTCCAACAGTGAATTTTCATTTCATTCAGCTCATCTGCTGATGGTTGGTTCTGTTTCCTTCTCTAATAAGCAGAGTCAATAAGTAATAAATTCGTAGTCAGAGTTCATTGTGATTGCTTGCAGATTTTAGGAATGTAAATGGTATTCCTGTTACTATTTTTTTTAACATCACTGTGTAGACTGCCTTCACAGTTTCTCTTCATTCAGGGCATGCAGTTAATAATAAAGTGTTATCTTCTCTTTCTGTTCATTAATTAGGACAGGAATTAAAATTATTCCTAATGCCAATCTTTGTCATTTTAAAATTGACAACTGGAGTTCAGTCCTAAGCAGCTATGAGACGAAAACTTCAACGTCTTTGCATACCAGCATTCAGCTCTAAACAGATACACTAAACCTCACTCTATAATTTTTTCCATAGCCATTCACTCCATGTAATAGGAGCCCTCCTTCTCGTTTTGAATTGGAAGAATTTAAAGGGTTATCACCCATAAAACTTTCAGTAACAGTCCAAAGTGTTTTTTATCCCTGTTTAAGTACTGAAAGGTGCTGTAAGTTCTTCCTGGAGCCTTCTCTTCTCTACGTCTCTCGGCCTGTCTTCATGGGAGAGGTGCTCCAGCCTTCTGATCAGCATTGTGGCCTCTGGACTGGCTCCATCAGTTCCACATGCATCCTATGTTGGTTATTTATGGTTTTGCCAATTTTATGACACAGGGAGCATGCTGCACTGTCTAGTATCATTTGGGATTTCACAAAATGAGTTTGACTTGGTTTATGCTCTTCAGCTCTCTCACAGCACATCAACCCAATAAGAAAAATCTCAGCTATAGGTCTAGTATTGATATAGGACTGTGGAAATGTTTTTGGCTTATAGGAATTGTGAAGATAGTTTGTAAGCCCATACATCTGTTGAACAGACAAGGAGTGAGGATCTATCTCAGCAGCGCTAATCTCTTTTCCCACTCATGATTTAGAGTGTACATGATGCATGTCTCAGCTCCCAAAAAGCTAAAACCCTACTTCTCTTTTTTCATCTTAATGGATCCATTTCAACCTTATTTTTGCCTGAACTGCTTTAATCTGCCAAGTGTATGGATCCCAAGTTGAACAACAAAAGAAAAGTTCCCATAGTCACTCAGAACTTAATTAAGTGTAAAGACTAGAGTTTAAACTTGTAATATGAAGTCAAGAAAGAAAATAAAGGATTTTGTATGGGACAGGACTCCTAAACCTAAAAATATGTGGTTATCAAGAGACTGAGGTATTTAAGCTTTGTGATCTCCACTGCCCAGAAAATCCCAGAAGATAACTGCTTCTGGTGTGAAGGTAAGTTCTAGAGAAAGCAAGCTGGAGAATCAGTTGTCCTGCTTCACCATCTTGCAAGCCAGTTGGTGTAATTAGGATGAGAAAGAAATATTTTCTTCCTGTGAACAGCTCTGACTTACTGACTACATGGCAAAACCCAAATCCCTTTCTAATTCCATTAAATTTCTGTCTACCACCACACAGGTATGATGCTTTTGCTGTACCATTTGCACAAAAACTGGATACTTTCTTCAAAACAGTGTTCTTCAATGCAGTATCACATGGCTGGTTAGTGCATTAATCTATAAAAAAGTAATATAATTTATGGGTATCCGAATTGTCATTAATTGTACTTCAAAACTATAAATAAATACAATTTTTAAAGGTCTAATACCACCTTCTGCTATTTTTAGAAGTTTACTAAGGGTTTTCCTTTTTCTCCTCTCTATCCTAAAGTTCTGAGTTCTCAGGGATATGTCTGGGTTTGAAGAGGATAGATTGTTTCGCTCTGTAAGAATAGATTCTGTATTAAAAAAAAAGGTGTACTTCCTTGTGTACCTCTGTAGACTTTTATGGAGGTAACTACGTGAGAATGGCAAATAATGCAAGTGTTCAGTTTCTTGCAAGCTGTTTTGATCTTGAAATCTAGCTGCTTAGTTAAATTTCACAAGTATATTGCAGTAATTCAAATGCTTTTATCCCACAAAATTTACAAAACCCACTAGTTCTGTAATTATGTTTATCCTTCAGAAAGATGATTTATCTTTTGGTGTTTAACCAAGAAGAATATTATCCATTATGATGTTCTTCCCTTGATATATATACTTTGTCTACCTATTTTTTTTAGACTTCTAATAAGAATTTCATGAATTTCACAAGTGTGGATATTCATCTATTTGCAAATTATATGTCTGCATCATCTTTCATGTCCTATCTTCACACAGAAGAAACTGCAGTGGTTTCTGGGGGATTGTTTATTATTTATACTATAGCTGCAGGCAAACTTACTGTCTTGAAACCTGTTGCACTTTGTGAAAGCACACACAACCAAAATCAATGATGTGTGACTCAGTTTCATTTTCTATATACAATGTTCTGAAGTGGTCTCATATTGGTGTGAGATATCCTCCCATTTCCTTTGGTGTTTTTCTGTGTATAAAAAAAACCCAAACAAAGCCACAAACAAGCAACCACAAAACCCAAAACCACCCAAACAAAGAAAACCAAAAAAACCAAACCCAAAAACCTCACAAAAACAAGCAACAAAAACCCAACAAAACAACAACAACCACCAAAAAAAAAAAAAACAAAAAACAACAAAACAAAACAAAGAAGAAATACCCCCAAAAACCAAACCTGAAAAAACCAAACAAACTAAATCAAACCATATCAAGCCAACAAAAAGCCTTAACTATAACCCCCAAACAGAATAACCACTCAGGAAAGTTAAATGTTTAAATTATAAATGTGGGTAAAATTTTATATATATAAAATTTATATATAATATTATAACATCAAGATTTTATTCGTCTTGTTTTTATTCTCTCAAATGTCTACATTGGGGTATGCCTATCTTCAAAGATTCCTTGGTAGCACAGTGATGTGCTGAAAGGCAGGAGAGTCTTTTGGACCTTCTTTCATATGTCCTTGTATAGCAGGACAATTCATCATATTTCTTGCAACACAGAACTTTGAGAGGAAGTATCAAGCAGCATATCTTGAAACACATCTCAAAGTATTGCAGTGTTTCTTGTGTATCAGGTCTTTGAAAAAAACCCTGTCATCAACACTGTCTTCCCAACAGAATATATGTGATTAAATATGCTGCAGTATATATGAATATGTTATATTTCACATTAACTTACATACATGTTTATATCTTTCCAGGGATGCATTCTCATAGCCTCACGCTGAAGCCAGTGCTCTTTAAACAAACAGGTGTTGAATTGAAGAGACAGTCAATACCTTTGCACTGCAGTTCAAGATCTCCAGACTCTTGATTTATCTTTGAATTAGAGAGAAACACACAACTGTATAAATACTAAGTAGGCTTCTTTCTGCTTATGTTCACTTTTTCTTATTTTATTTGACCACTTCCAATATCTTTAAATGCAGTTTTGAATTGCAGAGTATCAAACATATGCTGAGAAAAATGCTTTTTCTTACTAACTTATGTATCAGTTACAGGTAATATCCTCCTTTAACAGCTATCAAAGCTGCGTAATATGTATTCACACACCACCCTCACCCCTGAAATTCCTCTCCTCAATCTCTCCTACCAAATTTCAAAACAAAGGATGAAAGCCTTTTATCGTCTTTCATGTGGAATTCATTTGGGCACATTATCTTCTACATGTATATTTTTTCAGGACAGCTGTACCTTTGCAGGGCTGACTTCTTTAACCTCACAGTTCTGTAATAATTTCCAAAATGTAGCTACTCCCTTGATTGAAAAAAAGTACTAATGATCCCATTACCAGAATGAAAACACATGCATTATAAAATGTTTGAGAAAGAAATTGTCCTGTCTCTGTCTAGATGACTGTTTAATAAGTAAATAACTGTAATGAATAATTATACTTGAACAAAAAAAGTTACATTTGTAAATCCACTGAAGCTTAAGGTGTCAGGAAGCAGGTTCACTGAATATTCACCAACATCTCAGGCCTGAAATTTTTGTCAGACCTTACCACTACTATCAAGGCTCATTAAAAAACAAATTCTAGGGTTTTTTGCATGGAATCACTGTGTGTTTAATTTTATATATTTTCAAAGGGTTTCTAACAACCATTTTAATATTCAGGGACTAACTTGTGTCCTTTGGAATAACAAGGTTATACTAGTAAATATGAAATAGTAACTTCTTCTGTGCTTCCTGGATCCATTCTGATTAGATGAAATGGGGAAAACCCCAGCAGGCTCTTCCCACTATCTTAACGCTTTTGTTTCCAATAAAAGTTAGTAAATTTAAGTGTTAATTAAATGATAAAAAGTTTCTTATAAAAAATATGAGTTTGAAATGGTATAAAAATAAAGTATAACTCTTTTACACTCAATGTTTATTTCTATTGGAACAGAGATGTTGGTTAATTATGAATGGTAATATTCATCCCTACACAGGAAAAAGGACAAATACAAGGACCATTGAACATTGCATTTTTCCAATGTTACCTAATTATAAGAACACCTGTGCTGAATAACTTTCAGCTGATCTATTTGCAGAGCGTTTAATAGTCCTTAAAATTCCTCATTTCTTAGCAGTAATGGGCCAGCAATGTTTGCACATTAAGTTGTGTAAGAAGTACCTTGGCAGAAACTGCTCAAAATACTTGTTTTCCTACATTATATTTAATCAGTAGTTCCTAGCAGGGTGCTTACTTGAGATTTATGCCAATAGTACATTAAATTTTCATGGATATTCCTGGGCCATTTTTGTTAAGGGTGAGGTGTTTTGTCTCTGCTACAAAGAACTCAATCTAGGGAAAAACCCAGTGACTCACCTACTCTCCTCAAAGAGTTTATTTGCATGCCAAAGAGCATATACACTTCTAAAATGTTAAAATAGAAAGTCTTTGTCTCATTCTTGCTGGCTTTTTCTTTTTTTTTTTTCTTTTTCTTTTTTTTTTTTCTTTAGTTGCATGATACTCCTCACCCCTCAGTATACTGGGAAAATTTAAACACCTTCAATATCAAACCTGGTAGGTTCTTCATTACTATTGTTTCTAGAGAAATCTGGAAATAATTATTTCTGGATTCTGAGTATTTAAGTGTAACAGAAAAATTGATCCTTTTTTTCCCCAAGGCTCAGCAGTGAGTGCTCATTACAAATCCAGACATAAATGTTTATAGTAGCTCTGGAACAGTCACACTAATGGCTATTAATCATCCTTTGATTGCTCATATCTGATAAGTTCCTCTGAAGTGAAATAAAAAACTAGTTCTAGCAGCTAATTAGATGAAAGGGAGAGGAAAGGAAGTCAGGAAATGCTTTTAAAGTTTTTTAACTGCCACAATTCCACAAAAAAAATCTTTTGGTTTGGATAACTCTGCAGTTTATGCTGCCAAATCAAGAACTTAGCAGAGGACAACTGTGAAGGGGATTGTGTGCTTTTTTTAAGTGTGTGTATGAGGAGGAGGGTAGATAAGATGTTGCAGTGCAGACAGATGTGAATTCAGAGATAAGGTTATTGTAGAAGTTTCTGCAACCTGCATTATAGAAAAGGTTATGCTGTGACCATAATGATCCATTCTGAATTTAAGCTATATAATTTAAACTCCATTTTCCTCTCATCTTGGAATTTCTTTGACTGCTACTGGAAGCATCTGTGCTCCTCCTTCAAACATATGGCTTTGGCCTAGGCTATTCCTACCCATAATCTCTTCTCTTCAGTGATCTTCATGGGTGATCCAGTTTTCTCTGACTATAAAACTGATGTTTGTCTATTTGGATGAGAGCATTTCCATGGCAAGGAAAGGCCTCTGTGGAAATTCTCTTAGTGGCTTAATTATAGGAAACTCTGTATGTTCCTTTATCTTAGTGTTGGGCTGTGTTTTTAAAGTCAGACTCAGAAAGAAAACCATGATGTATCTATGTAAGGAAAAAAAAAAAACCTCTGGCATCTTAAACAAATAAAAAAATGTGTTATGTAAAATAAAATTATATAAGATCATAGTAATGAAATGTTTAGGAGGTTCTTTAGTTTCATCTGTTTGAAAGAAGAATGTGAGTGGATCTATATTTCAAATTAGAATCTCCTAAACTGGAATTCATTGTTGCTCAGGTTCTAACATAGACTGGACCATAAACAGATTTTTTAATGCTAGGAATTTCCCACTGGCACCCTTGATAAGAAACTCAGAAAGGTAAAATTTTCACAGCACAACTGCAGTGCATTTTAGAGGGCAAGAGCAAATCTGAACTTGACTTTTAATACCATTTGCACTATACTTATAAAGTAGGGAGAGCTTCTGATAGCTTAATTTAGTGACCTAATTTCTCAAAAAAGTAATTTAAATTTTTTATTTTATGTCATTGTGACATTGTAGTAAGTCTTTCTGTGGATTGACATTCTTAGATGAAATGTAGTTTTCCATTCATAATTCACAGTACATGGGAAATCTTTATTAACCTTATTGTCTTTTGAGCAAGTGATACCTGTAATAGCCTTAATCTTATTTATTGTTTACCACTCCTCTTGCTGTAATAATTGCTCTTAGAATTGTTACTTACATAGAATAAATATGTATTTTTGTTTAAGACAGGTATAATCTGACAGCTTGAGTTCTGTCTAAAACTGAAGCCTCTGGTCATGTACTTTTCCCCCTTTACTCGAACTTCATATCAAACCTACACAGACGCTCATATAGTCTAGCCCTTGAAAAATGTGTGTGTTTTCTGCCAAATCAGCCTTATTGATGGACCTAAACCAAATAGCAGTTTGAGAAAGAGCATATTGGAAAGGGAGTGTTGAATATGCACCATGTATGTGTGTGCTATGTGTTTTTAAAGACATGTGCCAGACTACTGAAGATGTAAGAGGTATAGGAAAACATTTTAGTATCAAGCAACTCTTCTGGAAATTTTTGCTCTTGTAGGTAGTGGAAAATATTCACTTCATATATAACTGTACTTCTTTAAGTCAATGTAGACAAGAAAATTTATGGTCCTTTTTGTTTTTTGGTCTTTTTTTTTTTTTTCTTTTTTTCTTCTATTTCTGTATCATGAGTGTTTACCTTCTACTAGTTTTCATTTCTTGCTTTGAACTTGTCCAGCCATATTCCTAGGGCAAGTGAGACATTCCCAGAGCTGTGACTAATGTATTAGCTATACTCATTCTGGACATTATCCACTCAAATAAGTACTCCCCTTCCCATGTAAGATTTTTCTTTGACTCTCTCAATTATAACATTTTTTCACAATTCTAATGAAAGAAAGCTGGTGGTCATGCTGAATACCCTTGAGATGGGCACTTTTCCCAGGTAAAATTTTGACAGATGTCTTTTCTGTCACATGTGCATATGCTCAGTTCATGTTGGAGAAAATAGTCTTTTACCTTAGTTCAGTCTTACTTCTCTTTCAGTTTAGGTAGCACTGTTCTGGCAACTCGTGGCCTCGTATTCTTGTTGCCGGCTTCAATTCAGTATTTGCTTTTCCTTAAGACTGATACTGCCTCCAAGGTAATAATGCCCATCATTCCCCATGAAGAATTTTTGCCACTATAGTAATTTTCCTTACAGATTTTTCAAGCTTGACGGGTGTTTTTGAACACTGCAAAGTAATAATATACACTGTCAGTCTTTTCACTTTCCCCAAATACTCTTCTCTTGCCTTTCTTGTAGTTTAGAGACTGTTTTCTATTTGCTCTGACTTTGAGAAAAATTTCAGATAGCATTTTAGATCCTTTGTCATGTTTCTTCTCCTCTGTCTTGGTTAAGGAGTCAGCAAAACTGACCTATTCACATCAGTTTAATTTTGAGTTGGACGTTCTCCCACATTTGGCCTTCTTTACTGCATTCTTAAGCACAACTCTGAGCTTTCCACAATAGTGGCTGGTTAAAAATAAAGATGTAAAATATGGAGGAAATCTTGGAAATGACAGAGTGTTTTAGGTGTGGCTTTTCTCCCTAAACGTATCTGACAATTTAACTGGCCAAACCAGAGTATTGGGGAAAATAATAAAGAGAGAGGCTTGGCCATTAAGTCTGTGTCTCAGGGCAGGATGTTTTTGTGAACTTGGTCTCATCCTTAGTTACAGCTTTGTGGTCAGGTGCTCTGTTTAGGTATCACTTTAAGATTCCCTTTTCCTAGTATTTTTTATGTGAATAGCTCTGCTTTGGGGCAGGAAGAGTCATGACTCCTCAGATGAGTAATATTACTATAGTCCCAGACGACCTTGGCAGATATATTTCCCTGTTTGTTTAATTTTTTGTTTTTCTCAGCAAAGATCTCTTATTTTTCTTGGTTGGATTCTATTGGAAGTGTTGATACATAGCCCGTTTCTCTTTTAGGTGTTATACTATAAACTTTCATGTGTCTCTGTGCAATGTTCTTGAAATAAAAAAGAGAAGTTTCTTTGGACTTTTTATAGTGAGGGGTGATTGAGCTGTCCTTGTATTCTTTCAAAGCGCCTATTTTAAACTAGTGGCTTAAAAATACTTGCAATATTCTTTTGATTCCGCCTCAGGTGATAATGTATCATTTTGGTGTATTTGGATATAGATTCCACTGGAAAACCTCAAGGCAGAATTTCACCTGTAGCCAATTTCGGCATTGCACATTTCTTATCTAGTTCTTCCATTTTCATTCTATCAAGCTGTCTTCTTGCACCACTGCCTTGTAAGAATTATATATCTAAGACAAGCTTAGAAGATGTGGTGCTGAAGAAAAGTCAAAGTGCAGATTAATTACATTAGCTTAATTAATTAAAGCTCCATTAATTAGAGATTCATCTTTTCCCCTACACACTAATTTCATACTTGTTCTACAGCAGTATATGTTGATTTAGAAAATTAATACTCCTACGTGAAATTGTAAATAAATGCTGGGAAGTGTCTTTAAATCTCACACCTCAAAAGTACAGTGTTTTGCACCAGGAGGTGCTAGTCACTTATGATGTCAAAAAAGAAAAGAAATCAGACTCTATAAAATCTGTATCATTAAAGTATAACTAAAAATACTATTTTTGAGAACTAGCACAATGATGAAAGAGAGAATAGTATAGATATTCTTAGAATCAGAGAATCATTTAAGTTGGAAAAGACCTCCAAGATTATTGATTCCAACTGTTAACCTAGCACTAACAACTTCCTCACTAAACCACATCCCTAAGCAGCACACCTTGACTTTTTGTGAACACTTCCAGGGGTATGTGTCCAGGGATGTAATTGCACCACTTCCCTTGACAGCCCGTTCCAATTGACCACCTGTTCAGTGAAGAATTTTTTCCTAATATCCAATCTAAACCTCCTCGGGTGCAACTTGAGATCATTTCTTGTCATCCTGTCAGTTGTTCCTTGTGAGAAAAGTCCAGCCTCCACCTCACTACAACCACCTTTCAGCAGACATTTCTCATAAATCTTGTTCTTTCACCAGCTTTATTGCCTTTCTTATGATCTTATATCCCTGCAGATGCTGGGAACCCTGAGCTGTGCAGCGCCAAATATGCCTCCCACCAGCCTGCATCACACCATGCAGGCCCTGTGTGTTGAAAGGGTTACCACATTTTGGTCATTTGAGCTGTTATTTGATTCCCTTACTAGAAAATAGTTCTATTCATTGTTTTTACAGTCAAACAGAGAGAAAGTTTGCATGAGAACTTCTTGCTGCACTTTTAGATAAAGGCAAGGTGATGCAGGAGGTGTAATTGCTGGAACCGAAGGGGAGTTACCTGCCGAATTCTCCTCTATAACGAGCAGGCTGAGGTTACCCTGCAGGCAAGAGATGTGTCCAGCACACACTGACCTGGAGGCTAAACTCTACATGTGGCAAAGCACCACACTGCACAGCACAGGTCTCATCCTACTCAGGTTAAGTGTTTTGTGGCTCACTAACTCTTCTATATACAAATGGTCTATTCTCAGGATCACTACAAACCCTTATTTTTAGAAACTGTAGACAATTCTGTATGTTCACTATCTTTCTTGCTAAAAAAAAAGATTGAAAATCACACTGGTTTGCAAGACAAAATGTCCTTTCGACTATTGAGTGGCTCCCTCCAGGTGAGGGTTAACGCACAGAAAAGAAAGAGTGAAAAGTCTTGGCCTCATCCCTTGTCTGTGGTGTTCTTGTTTGGGGAATAAAAGATTCAAGTCATTATATTGTCAATCTGTCAGCTTGTCTGTGCATGAAGGAAGGATTTTGAAACTACCTAATAAGATGTGAACATGTAAGAAGATCAGGTTCTTTTTAAAATCCCAGAATAAATTAAAATTATTTTGATAGATGTCAACATTTTCTCCCTGCTTTTATGGGGGAAAAAAACCCCAAAAAAAGTTTATTTTCACTTTTTTTTTTTTTTTTGGTGGAACAAAGTATCACCGTTGTAGATAAGCTTTTCCTTTTTGCCTGGCCCACGACTTCCTTAACAGTATTAACTGAGGGAAATTTACATTCTGAAATATGTCCATCTCAGAGCTAGACATGCCTGACCTACTTTGATGATGTGTTGCAGGATGACAGCAGGCATTTTAGTGGTGCAGTCCTGTAAGACATCTTCAGACTGAGAGCTAACAATAGTGCATAATCTTGTTCCTTAATTGCCATTATTCCATGCTTTGAGCTTAGGAAACTGGTTTAAATATACTGTCACAGCACAGTGTTATGATATTACTATTAATAAAACAGTAACATTTAGCTTGTTCGGTAGCATTAGAGCTCAAGTGCTTTACAGAAAATCTGGGAATGGGAAGACTGAATGAAGAGGAAGGAAAACCTAATTTTAACCCCTTAAAAATCCCAGTTTACTTCTTCCCTAGCATCTGTTAAAATGAAACTTGAAAAGACAACTTGGGAAAAAACTTGTGCCACTGTATAGTATCAGCAGAGGTTCCCAGCCATTCTCTAGGAAAAGCTATTGTAGGTAACAGATGCTGCTTCTGAATTAAGATATATTTGGCCAAGTTCTGCCCTCAACTATGCCAGTGGAATTTCCAATGCATCAAAGTCCATGAAATACCTGATTTTCCAGTGGTATAATTGAGGACAGACTTTGTCCCACTGTTAGTGGAGTACATAGGCAGTTTCAGAAAAACATGCAGTCATTTGATCTGCTTATAACCTCTAGTAAAAGTATGTGGAGTCATCTGGCAGAATGAAGCTCTTCTGCAGGTTATTTCTGCACTCTTAGTTATGAGATCACTGTCCAGCAGATTCTTTAATTCATTATGCCATGTGCTACATTATTACATTTCATATTGTAGCCCTGAGATCATGTGTCCTCTTGACGTTTTGCGAGGTTTTAATCTAGAATTTTTTTCTCAGAGAGAATGCACTGAAAAACTGTAGAGACTAATAATTAAATGAAAACTTGTTCTGACAGGTTTTGGTTTTTCTGGGTTTTTTTGCTTGCTTGTTTTTTGGGGTTTTTTTTGTTTGTTTGTTTGTTTGTTTTGTTTTGTTTTTTAGGGGTTTTTTCAGTTTTTATGGTGAGATTTTTTGTTTGGTTGGTTTTTTTGGGGGGGTTTATGTTGAGTGATTAAAACATTTTTGGCTTTTTATATCATATTGACATTTTAAATTTACAGAAATTTAAGAAATCTATGGGAACATATAAATATTGCTTTTAATGTTCTTAGCAGAAAAATTAATCACTGACTATGACTCTTTTTTGTATTAAGATCTCAATAATTCTCTCAGGAGTTAGATAGGAAGGTTTTGGTTGAATCTTAAAGACAGAATCTCTCTCAAGCAGAGTTCTTGTGCTGGAGCTGCACTTTGTAGTCCACAACAAGGCCACAGTAATCAAATCCATTCTGGTAAACTAAAATAATGGCAGGAAGAAGTCAAACAATTGCTCAAGTCAGCCCTGAAAACCATGGAGTCTGTGGAGAACCTTTCTTACCTGGGAACCACTGCTGGAAGCTCTCTCTCCTCTTGTGTTGGTGCTGTGATTCTGTGACTCTTTATCAAAAGTTTTATAGACTTGAAAATTTTGCCCCTCCCTTTCTGTCATCTTCATCTTCCCACTGTAGATTTCCATCAAGTGTTTTGATGTGCACCAAAATACTAACAGGGCTGATATTAAAGTATCCTTAATGGTTCCTGGGTGAACATTGCTGGGATCAAGTGGGAGTTAATTTAGCACAGATATTGTTTCAAGCTTTATGACTGATTTGTCAATTATATTTGTATGTAAGTCTTGCTTCTTGTTTTTAAAATTTTCTTTGCATCTGAAGGAGACAGATATGTTTCAAAATTCTAAATAAATCTGCAAGGATCTTTCACTGTCACTATACTTCAATAAATGCTGCCCTTTACATGTACTCATCTCAGAGTTTGGTGGACAAACCACAAACTGTCCCCAGTTTGGGTTGGTTTCATGTTACTGGCAAAGTACAAGTTGGAGGCCCCTGAGATCTACTGGAAAGAAAACAAATGAAAACTTTCCCATGTGAAATCTTGCATTCAGCCTCTGGACTCAGCAGGAAATAGGACAGCAGGAGTTTCCTTCATGGCATCAGGTTTTCTGGCAGGCAAACTTTCAACAATTTCCTAACAATTTAGAAGCTCAGTGAAGTATATTATTAAGTGAAGATAATGGTTTCTCCAACTATATGAGGAACTGTTTGGATTTGTTGCTTTTCAAATGCATATCTGTTGTTCTAAACAAATAAGTCAGAAATTATTCTTGCTGTCATTGATCCATTATCTCAACCTATAAGAATTTATTTGGGTTTTGTTTCTCTCTTTGCCTGTGTGGAGTTTTTGTTTGTTTGTTTGCTCTGGTTTTTCTTTTGGTTGGTTGATTTTAATAGATTTTTCAGGCTAGAGAGTTGATTAAAGTTTACTTGTAACTCATCCTAAGTGTTTTGTGACAGAAAACTTTGCCCTGGTTATCTCCCAAGTACATGTATTTCCATAAGAATTACACACAATTCATCAATCCTTGGTAATTATTTTCATTAGCACGGTTCCTGTAAAATAGGACTATGATAAAATAGGATTTGACACTATAAAGGCATACAGGTGTGTCTAGATCTGTGTGGAGATACTTTAGAGATGCTTTCAGAGTCTGGGTTGTCTTTTTCAGGACAGATTAGTGTCTTCATGCCTTTAGAGTAAAAAACCCATGAAACTTAATTGACACAAAATACTTGGAATTCATAGGATATTAAAAAAACCCCAACAAACTGGCATGGACAGGGGTTTTCACCATTTCAGAATAAAAACTTCTTAAAACTTTTGGATTTTATTGATTAAGACCATTGTATAGTAACATGAACCAAACCATGACATGAGTAACAAAGTGGCTGGATTTCTGTCCTGGAAAAGGCTATGAAATATTGTCCAACTTTAGCTGTGATAATTTAATTTTAGGAGTTCTTAAAACTGAACTATTTTTATGTCTAGATGGTACCCAGATAAAATGAACCAATTCCAGCAGGGACCAATCCAGCTAGCATTTCAGAAAATGAAGTAAATGTGAAATAATAAGATCTAAAGGATTGACTCAGAGTGAGTGCTGCTTAGAAATGAGAATATTCATGATTTGAAAGAGTCTGAATAACTTAACATTATGAAAATCAACTCTGAGATGCAGAGCAATACCACTTGTGTATTGAAAAGGGGTAGGAAAGAACACAGTTTCAGTGAGAAATCAATAAGATTCCCAACTTTTAAAAGAAATTTCTTTTTTCTGGAAGTTCCTTAGAGTGAGTGTCTACAAACTGTAAATACCTACAAGCCTGTGAAGATCCCCTGTTTGTCTATTTGGCACAAAGCTGGTAATTTCTGCTTTATTCCAGCCTTTATGCCATTATTTCAGCATTTTTTTCAGTTTTTATCAAACTCTTTCCCTTTTCTAAGACACAATCTTTGTATTTGAATGCTATGGACCCCTCAGGAAATATTTGATGGAGAGAGCTGGTGCTGTTCAGTTACTCAGCTGAGGAAGGAAATCTTTCCTACAGAGATTATTTTCTACCTTAAATCAAATTAAATTCTTAAACAGATCTACACATGTTACACAATCTCTATGTGGTAATTAATAGTATCTGAGAAAGATTATTGATAGCAGAAATAATATTCAGCACCATTTAATTCTGTACTTTAAAATAGTTTTTGTAAGTTATATTTCCCTGTATTTATGTGAAAATGCACTAAAAATCTTCATTTTCAGAGGGTTTAACATTTTATGTTTGACCAAACTTAACTTTAGCTCAGTTATCTCAGTAGGTATCTCAACATCTGCCCCCTCTTTCCTTCTGTCAGTTCCATCCCCTGCTCCCAGTTTCAGATGTAGTTTCTCTGAACAGGTCTTTATCTGCAGCAAGCATTTTCAATCTGTAAGAATAACACTGAGAGTCCCTTCTATTCCTGGCTGGGCTTTCAGAGAGGGCAGTATGTGCACTGCAAACAGATGTGGGGTGTAAGGATGCTTAGTGCACACAGAGAGTTAGATTCCTAAAATTGGACTAATTGTATAAATTGTATACTCTGTCTTTTCAACAGTTTGCAATTCAGTCAAAAAAGCTGACTGATTTTTCTGAAGAAAAACAGGCTGGACTACTTAACAGCTGCTCTCAGGCAAAAATTCACAGCCCTGCTTACAAATAGTTAAATAGTGAAACATTGAAAGTACTCTTTGTCAAAATGTCAAGTTTGAGATTTAACATTATAAAAATGTAATTTCCCCAGCCTAAATTTTAATGTCCATTCTGACCGTGTTTTCCTCAAAAGCTTGAGGCAGCCATCCACCATGGAGAATAGCAGCTCAAGTAGTTACATTTTAGAAAAGTTTTTATAAAAGCAAATGAAAATGGCTTCTTTCAGAGGGAAAGACGGTCTTTCTGAAAGGAGGCAGGGTGAACAACCTGCTTCTGAAAAAGAAATGACCTACCACAGTACAAGGAGTGCTTAATAACTAACTGCATCATTAGCAGTTAGAACTCAAATAGCCTAATCAGGATTTATGTATATATTGCTGCAAATGTTCTTTAACACGAGTAGATTTGCTAAGGGAACAATAAATAAATCATGTCAGAGTATGATTTTTCATCTTTGATCCTTAAAAATCCTGTATTATTAATAAAAGTCTTTATTGAACTGGCATACAAAGCAGAGCATAAGGTGTTCTGTATCTATCAGGGCCATAATTATTCTGCTAGGCAATACAGGGGTTAAATGTTTGTTGTTCTCATTAACAGTTGCAGAAGGAAATGGTCCTTCACTAATTGGCAAATATTGGCTTAACAAAACAAGGCTGGCCTGGGACACTAAACAGCACACATTAGGTAATCAGAGAAATTAAGAGAAAATGTATATATGATAGCAAGACAGATGTTAGTCATTTCAAATCGTGAGGTCAAAACTCAAAGTGATGGAAAGGGATAGATCTAAATTTCCTGGGGTTCATCCCTGTTTCTGGTGACATCTGAGCATTTGCAGAGAGAATGAGAGAAATTGAAAATAATGACTGTATTGGCTTAGTGAATGGCATATTCCATTTAGTCATGTGTAAGGATGAGGTTTTTTTTAATTCACTAAATGTAAGAAAGTGAAAGGAAAAACGTAAGTTTGATTGGGTGTCAACAAATCTCTTTCTCAAATAGAATATAAAATAAAGTATGATTGGTGAATTCATCTCAGACATATGGAGTGGAATTAGTGTTGCATTGTATCTGGTCCACTGAATACAGGCAAGTGTTTGGGTATTGAAAACGTGGCACAGTACAGCCACAGTACAGTTAATAGCCTTGACGTTACCCAAAACAGTGTATTGGGTTCTAAAATTTTTAGAGCCTTTGCGTCCGAAGTTTGTTTTCTGCTACACAAATGGTATAGTATTAACTGCCAGAAACACAATAGATCATCCAGAACACTACAAAAGCTTCTGAGATTGTTACAAAAGTATGTACTACAGTAAGATGTTAAAGTTCAGACAGAAAAGTGTGATATAGCTTGGTGTAAATGGTCAGGCAGATAATACAGAATAATTTAAAAGATCAGGAGTTGCCTCTCAAGGAAAGATTATGGTATGTTGTGTAAGATTAGTAATCTTAAACATGCACTGATATGATGCAAGATGAAGTACAAACATCTGCATGACATAATGCATCAGAAACATTTTGGTTCTGTTAATTTCTTAGGTTGATTTAGGTGAAGATAGAATAAGAGAAATCAATTGAAGTCGACTGCATGGTTATCACCCTGCAAACTACGAATCACCCTACAGACCTGGATTTAACAGCCAGCAGACTTCTCTGTGTGGTATTTCTCTGTCAGACACATGCCCTGCTGACACTGCAGACGAGGTGAAACCCTCAGCTGTGTAAGCGTGAAGGTTCATGTTTATTCCAGCTGGCTGCAAATGGTAGAAGGAAAATATTACTGCTGCTAATATTCCTGGGACATTGCATAGTATGCTTTCTGAGAGGAAACACAGGCAGGGGCTATTTCACCTCAGTTTTCTCTGAGGAATTGTAAATTACCCTCATAAGATACTCAGTAACACACACAAGATCAGCTGTTTATCAGCCTGTTTCAGAAGGGTTAGTGTAATGGATTCTACAGAAATTTTCACTCCTTGTAATTTAAAATATGGCTCCAGGAGCACCAATATATGAGATTCAGTGCAGCAGACTTTAAAGAAGAAAGGAGTTTTACCAGCCAGCAGAGGAGGAAAGGGCAGAATCTTTTCCCTTTAAGTTGCAAGGTTTAGCTGGATTAGAGAATTATATTTCTACCAGCAATCTGGCCAGGAACTGTTGGAATAGGAAGTAAAGGAGATGGGGATAGCAAGACAGAAGGAAAGGGATCCTTCCTCTGGCTTCATCTATACAGAAGTTGAGAGGGCTTCAGTACAAACATCAGTCTTTCATGACTTCGGCTTCCTTGTTTGAGATTCTTTGGAAATTTCTTCCCCATTACTTCTCAGTCTTGTGCAGCCAGAATAAGAATGAAGTATGATGCTTTTCTGTCTCACATGTACCAACCTTTCCTTTTTAAAAATTATAATTATAATCATCGGCTTTTATTATGACTGAGAAGAGAATATCCCTTGTCATTGTACTGATTGTTATTTTCACCCATAGGTAAGATATTTGGTAATTATAAAATTTCAGGCAGGCAGGCACTCCTGAAAGGGGTTTCAGCCCTCTTCTTAATGGTGGCTGGGAGTGATTTTAGACAGCAGGCAACAACAGAGGTGAGAATAAACTGAGCTCCTACAACCATGTGAAAGGCATTGATTTTCAACCTCATCAGGGTCTCATGCTATGGGAGAAAAGCAGAGTGCAAACAACCATCTGGCATCAAATTAAAAGATGGTTGTGCTGGTAGTACTTGCCTGGAATAATCAAATGAAAATTATGCTTTTCTAAAGTCTAGTTCAATACACTACTGTAGTCTCAGGCAAGTCAGCAAATATGTAGATTAATTCAGCCTCACTTCTTGCTTTTTTTTTATTCCTTGCCTACTTTGAGACGTTATATTTATTGCATAGGCCAGCAGTACTCCAAACTACAGCAGGTTCATTTCTTAAATGTCAGTTGATTTCATGAGCTCACATTTAACAAAGGAAGATGCAGAGTAAGGAAGTCTCAGGTATTTATGTGTAACCCAAACTTTTGTTGAAAATTACAGAGGTAAAACAGGATATATAATACCTTTCAAAGTACTGGGTTGAGATAAAAGGGAAAAAATAATAAAGGAGGATACTGATTAGCTGTTGCTCCAGATTTAGGGAAAGAAAAAGAATAGGAGATGTTAGCAGAACACACACAAAGCGACGAACACTTTAGTCTTACAGTAGCAGCTGTGAGTCTATGCAAGCAAACTGAAGAAATTCCAAAAGTATATGTTGGCAGGCTTGGGAATGTATTCTGAATACTTCCTTTATTTTTGTTGTCCCATTCAGTATGTAGTTATGTAATTATGTGTTGAGCTGATTTTTTTGTTGTTCATGAATCCACTATATAAATGGTAAACCAAAAATTCGATTTGATCTTGTGCAACAATCAAAAATCTCTCCCTTGTGTGATGCTGGGAAAACTGTTCTGTGCCACAAGATTTCAGTGGTGTTATTAAAAAGGACATTTGTCTGAGTCTCTGAGTTCGATTATGGGAGCAAGCCTTATCTTTCTGTCTATTTGTAACATTAGACAGAAAATCACTTTTCTTCTGATATGATGATGTGTCCAAGACAAATTTCTGATGCAGCCGAAGTCATGCCAAAGCAGGTGCTGCCTGCAGGGTAGAATTCTCATTAATGTCTTGGAGCAGCACTGTCTTCCAGAAAGATTCTTCCTTTCAGACCTTGCTTAATACAGATGCTTTAATACAGACCTACCTTCAGTGAAAGGGCTGCCTTAAGAGCACTATGTCTACTGTTACAAAGATTTAAAGAGCATTTTCTGGCAAAACCCTTTTTCTTTTTTTAATAATTTTAGGGATGACTTCAGGGAAGACAATTTTTTTCACAGCAGTAATAATTATCATTATAAATTATTACTTAATGATGGAAAAGGTGATGAAAGAAAATAAAGATATTTATAGAGATTTTTGTAAACGCGGTGAAACTCAACAAGACAAATTTCAGCATTGAGAGAAGATTATTTTTCTCATTAGTAGTTTCTCTGTTATGATGAAATCTAACTCAAGGGCAGGATTTTTATAATTACCTTTGATGCCGAGATAAAATTTGAATTGTTCCTTTAAATGTTGCCCTTAATCCTCTCCAAACTCCTAGTAGAACTCAGTTAAAGGTTTTCTAATACAATAACATTTAACACAACCACTGAAATAAGTAGGCGAAGTGTCTTAGATAATTTTTTTTAGTATTAGGAAATGGAAAGGACTATTATCACCATATTACCATAATAGAACTTCCATATAATGTAAGCTACAGAGTTTTTACAAAGGTTATTTCTCTGTACTGAATTAAACTGGAATATGTCTGTAATATGGGGAGTTCGTTGAGCCTGGAGCAAGCAGGCATTTTACACTAGTACACTAGAAGGAAACTCCCCAAGATTTCTCCTACTCCTGCGATTAAGCGGCATTTCTCCTTTGCTGTGCAGTGGTGCTTTGTGCACACATACATAACACCTGCACTGAGCAAGGACAGCACCACCTACACCATGGTAGATGACTCGTCAGGCCTGGTACCATATGGTGACAGCACACAGTAGTGACAGGTCAGGCTTCAGCATTCCATGGGGTGGCAGAGGCAACGTGTCCTTTTCCAAGTCTGCTGAGTACCAAGTAGCTCATCCCTGGGTTGCTGCTGTTCTGGGCTGTTTGCCCAGAAGTCTTCCCAAGAAAGACTAAACCCTGACAGCAAGAGGAATCATCATCCATCTGCCTCTCTGTGGGGACAGCAGAAGACTCAGCTGCAAAACTGTGCACGGTGTAATTCTCTGCAGTGCTTTAAAGAACACACCTGTAAACATGACAAAATGGCAACGTCCCTGAAGTACAGCGGGAACATCTGTTGAACTCAGGTGGCTGATTGTGCTAACCAGTGATGTGCACAAGGAGTGAGAAAGGAAAGAGTAGGAAAGACCAGTAATATGCAAAACAGAAGCTTGGTATTCATTTTGTCACAGTAGAATTGTCATTTTTGTGCCACTATTGATAAACTCTTAACATGCCTAATAAACCCCAGCCACACAAGTGATACAGTTTTGTTTGGTTTTTTTTAAGGGTGAAGAAGACTGGCTTTGGATCTCTCCCACAACAGTGTCATGGCTGGAGTAATTAGGTTTCTTGTGCTTGCACCAGAACTTCAGTTTTATATTTTTGCTTCCCCAGTTACTTGCTAGCTCAAAATAAAGGGGAAATTTTAGCACAGAAAGCTTAGGAAGAACTAGAATGTAGAGATAACTCTTGGGTAATATGATTTTCATTAATGTGATGTTTAGAATATAGGTAATGGAATGGTAGCTTCAGTTAATTTTTGCTGAAAGGAGAGTGAAGAAGAAAACTGTCATGTCTGAAAGTATTGTAAAGGGATCAGTATCTCCTTATTTAAATCTGCTGTTACCTGTGTGCTGAGGAAAAAAAATAGATGTTTAATGTAGATTTTTCAAGAGAATATACTTAAAACTGCAGAATTATCTCCATAAATATTCTATTTTGAATACAGGTAACAGCCAGTGCAACATAATTTTGCATTTGTTCTATAGAACATAAAGTACTGAAAGGATATGGCTGAATTAATACTGTAAGGACTGAATTTATATCAAATGCATCATTGTTCTCTGGTCTACATAAGTAATTAAAACTGGAAAATAGGCTTGCAAATAAACCTTTTCATATGACATCAGCCAATCTACTGTAACCAAAGGATGACAGGCTGAACCATGCTTTTCACTAATCTGATTGTGAATGTGTTTTACAGCCACAATTGTATGGTGAAACTTACTTTTAAATAAATTATAATTTTTATGCAGTAGAATAGATTTTTTTACAGAGGCATATTTCATATACATCAATCAATGATGGCTTAAAGCAGTGACTCATAAAGCTGATTTTATATGAGTATGTATTTTGCATATCATGCAGGAAGGAACAAAAAAGCCCATGTAAGGTAAGATATGAAATTATGTGAAGTATATCTCCTCTGTTTCATGTTAAAGATCTTTCAATTAATATCACATTTTGGATTTAAAAGCATTGCATTTCTTCTAACCAGCAAGGACTGAAATGAGAAAAATTCTCTAATGCTTTGAGTTGAGGCTTACACAAATCATAGGTAGTGCCTTTATATACTGCTCTTCCTTTTTGGAGGTACAAAGCAGCTTAACCAGCAATGGAAGAATGCTACAACCCAGCTATGTTTCTGTGGTGCAGTTAGGAATTTTCTGCCCTGTACTTGCTGCTGCTGAGGACTGAAAGATATCCACACATCTGCAAGATGTTTTCTCTTTTGGGGAGGTGGTAGTGTTCTGCACATTTATATTTCAATACTTTTTGTGATCTTGGAATGATATATTGCCATACTGCACAGCTCCCATGGGGTTATGGTTTCAACCCAAAATCTTGCCTTTCCTGGCTAGTGAGCAATTAACTTGTAATGTTACTTGCATTTTAATACCTTTGGACTGATCTGGTCACTATTAAAGAAAACATCAAACTGGCACTTGTTCCAAAAATTGGTACCATGCTGTGCAACACATATAACTGTATTTCATATTATACTTAATGATTTTATGCTTTCTAGGCTGCTCAAATATCAGGTTTTGGGGCTTTCTTAAATCTTTCCTCTTTATGTTTATCATCCTATGCCATTTAAAGAGGAAGAAGAAATTTAGCAGCATTATTAATGGACACATTAAATGTCAATTAGCACTTACATTATAACAATACACTTTTAATCCACAACAGAAGTTTGGTTCAGGATACTAATCCATGCTTACTTGCTTCTATTTGTGATGTTAATGTTTATCCACAAACTCAGTAATTCATATGGAAAACTTTTAGGTAAAAAATTCTGTAATTTCTGGGAGAATCTAGGGTCTCTGTAAAATACATTCCTCAAAAATGTCATATTCTACAAGCATGGTCTCAACAGTATTTTTTATTTTATTGCTACAAATGCCATGGATTTCCTTGGAAAATAAATAGAACCAATAGTTCTTCAGCAGCCCTTCTTAGGTATACGCCATTTATATCTAACACATTTATTGGTAGTTTTAAATCTCTTTGTAAACTTACAATTTGCCAATATTTCCATTAAGGCAAAGTAGTAGCATTGATATCAGTATCTGACTTAAAGAAACAGAAAAATTTGGTGTTTATTATAATAAATGGATTTTTAAAAAAATGGAAAAATATCACGCACTATTTGTAAATCATTAACCCTAAATTACTGCTCTTTTAAACAGAAAACCTAGAGCTCTGAACACTGAATGGCAATTATGTATTAAAAAAATTCCAAACGGTTTGCTGATCTTCAATATTGAAATACAAACTGGTGATTCTAAGACTTGTGATTTTTCTTCCCCTGACTTGCTTCAAGTCTAAATTCCTTCCTGAAGCTTGGAAGACATCAGGTTCCTGCCTGTTGGATTTTCATTTTAACCATGTGTCATGAATGCAACAACAGACTAGTATAATTGGTTTAACTTAAATGTCTCAATAGACTTCATGGATATCATAATGCTCACATTCTTGTTCATAAACACATGCATAATTAATAACTAAATAAGTATCCAACAAACACGTCTCTGTCAGTGAAGAAACTGGAACTGTGAAAAATAGGAAGAAAAATGAAGGGACTGCAATGTCTCTGAAATGCTCAGGCAAGGAAACAGCACTCATGGATCTGATCTGAAACATGATTCAATGGATAATTCCATGCTGAAGTACCTCAGAATATACTTCAAAATCGGCCAGCAATAGATAGCTCTTCAGGTCTCAGACCAAAAACTGCCCAGCCTGCCAGTGTTTTAAACCAGCAGATTGTTCCTCTTCCATTATTTATACATGCTTTGGAATAAGCACTTCTAGAAGGAGAGACAAAGTGTAAAGCTCACTCACCTAGGTAAACAGATAATGCTGGCTTTCCTTATAAACGCAATTGTCACAACTGCAGTTGTAGCACAAACTTGCATATTGTTTTTGGGAAGGCAGTGAACTAAAACAATTAAGAGATTAAATTTAAAAAGAGCTAAAGTACTAGGAAAAACCAATTTCCTCAATCTTTATTATGACTAATATGTACAATAAGTCAAGTCGTGATTGCACAGTACTTCTCTGTTATCAACAGGCAATAAGGACTGTGTTTGAAGAGTTAGGGGTCTGTAAAGATTGAACTGGACAGACAAAATGCTAAGTGCCAAAGTCCCTCATAAAGCACTTCAGGAATTTAATTTAAAAAAAAAATTAAAAAATCCTAAGACTGTGTATAGATCCAGTTATTGGATTTACCCAGTGGAACATAACTGACTTGGAATAACAGGAATATTTAATTCATCTGTTGGCTCTGTACATTTAGCTTGCAATTAGAAAAGCACCACAATGGGAGCTAGCAAAGGAAATGAGATATTTCTCATAATATTTTCTGTATGGGACTTTGATCTAGAAATATGTGTCCAGAAATATGTTTTCCTTTTCTCACTAGCTCGGTAAAATTTTCACTTGTTTGGTATTTTGTTTAAATATATTTATGTTCAGTTTGTTAAATATTTTTTTTTTCATGCAAAGGCATTTTAAAACTTAATGTCTCTAGTTCTGGTATACCCAGACAAACAACAGCAGCTTGGCTGACTTGACATGCGGATGTTTACCACAGCAAAAAATCAGTCTGAGAAGCAAACATACCATATTTACATCAGGATATGGTGTTTCATATTTAATTCAAGATCATTCTTCGATATTTGAGTTGCAGTTGTTAAATTATTACAGTGTGTTATGAATGACAAGAAGGTCATGAATATTAATAAATATTGTGTCTAACACATTCTGTCACTTTGGCAAATGCCTTTAAAGCTAGAAAAACCTTTGTATTTTGATAATAGTAAAAAGACTAATCAAGAAATGTATATGGTATGCATTAGGGACCACCTGCTCTGGGAGTTAGTTTTGTCTGGTTTGGTGACTATATCATGATCTGTCCTCCATTTTAAGTAAAACCAGTAATATCATAATTTATTGCATCTTCATATTTCCAAGTAGTGGAATGGAATGAGTTATATTTCTCAAATGGTGGTCATTTAAAGATAGTTAGCATTCATAGACCATCTGGAAGAATTGGTATAGTTAGAAATTATATATAGAGATGAGTGAAATGATTTAAGAGCTAAGCTTGTCACTATGTAATTGATATATATCTTTGTAATCATCCTTGCATTTAGCAAATGAAAATTTTCCCTTTTTTATTTGGCATATAGTTTAAATGAATATTGCATCATAACTTGCAATTTTCATGTTATGGTCAATGAATTATATAATTTGTGATGGTTACTTCTATTCAATGTTAAAAAAAATATATTGGTTGATCTGCATTCTGCTGTTATTGAAGATAATGATCACAACTGAAAATTATGCAAGGAACGTAGAAAGGCCCTTAGAGAACATGTAAGCCTTTTTATGATAAAGGTAGCTAGATTTATTTCTGTAATAACAAATAAGTGAAAGAAACCCATAGATAATGTGTTAATTCACTTCATTCAATGAGTATTTGACTGCAAGTTGTTTGTTCTTTCAACACCTCAGTGCATATTTTGTGAGCACTCAGACAATGAAACCAACCACATTTCCAGAAGAGAAGACAGAAGATGGCTTTTAGGTTATCAGACTTAAGGTCAAGTGCTTCAATGATATGAGTGGCTGGTATGTCTTTTAAGAGGTTGTTAGGAGGTGGTTTGCTTTTCACAAAGTGAGAAAAGGAGGAAGGGCTGAATACAAATCTACCCTTCTTTCATCTGCTGTGAATTGCTTTACAGATACAAATGACAGTTTTTATTTTCCTTGAGGGTTCTTGTGTTCACTAGGAACCTGAACCTGTAACTCTTTAACATCTAAAGTGTTTCCTTTGTAATTTTTTTTGTTTTTTCCCAGCCAAATACAACACCATTTATTTAGCATTTTAAATTATATCTTACTATTTTGAGAAAAACATCTTATTTCCTTCTGAATTTTTTTCTGCATGTCAATGTTTGTCCTGGAGTTTCAAAAAGGTGGCCTCTTCTCCTTTCATAAGTGTATTTTGATATGTGTAAAAAGTACTCAACACAGCTAAAATGTTCTTTTCAATTCCCCAGGCACATTATTCTGCTTCTGCTTTGGGATAGTATAAATATAGTGTGTAGTGAACTAATTGAAGGTACTGTATTAATTGAAAATGATCCTGTATAAAATATATGTATTTTCTGTCCACAGTCAAATAAGGGGAATGGTATTTCCTATGACTGTATTGAATTTCTTCAAAGGGTCATGCTTGTATTTAAACCTTATCATAAAACTGTAGAATCCACACCTTCTTAGTTACATATAAAAACACTTCAGATATAACAAGTCCTAACTGAATATGTACATGGCTTAAAAAAAAAAAGAAAATTGTAAGACTGTACTTCTTATTTGATATCAGAGGCTTTTATTTTCTTTGCAGACCGAAGTTTTCTTTTGCACTTGTATCATCTTGAAAAGGATCATTTTTCTTTTAGGAAAAAAATTCCACCCCCCAAATTTGCAGTGGTTTTTCCCACAAATCTTTAGGTTTCTTATTATTACACTCTTCCTTTAAAATACTTACCCATTGTTTCCCATAAGGAAAAGTTCTTTTCAGTATTAAGCTTTATTTTACTCTTATTTGATGGAATTTTTTAAAATTTTATAAATAAAGGCCTATTTAAATGAGTTTAATGTCTCTCACAAGTCTCACGGAGCAGTGGATGAAGTTAAAGAATCATCCTGCTCTTTTGTTCCTTCTGGTTGTTTTTCTGCTGTCTCAGTTCACCAGCCAATTCATGAACCAGCTGCAAAAATTCATCTTGGAGCTAGAGACAGTTTAATAGAAAAAAAAGACCCACAGAAGGAGGAGCAGGATCTGCCTTAGACAATGCTCAGCTTTATCTTTTATATCATCTTTGGCTGGGATTCACAGAATAGCTCAGACCAGTCAAAAAATAAGGCTGATGAACTCCTGTGTTGCTTGTGTTGATACTGGAGTGACACACCAAAATTAAGAACTATTTCAGGGAGGTGATTGGGCTGAAAACCCTCCCTACCAAAAGCTTGCTACACAGGCATGCAGGTGAGAGAGAAGGCAAGGGCTTGCTAAACAGCACGTCTTTCTAAAATCCCACGAATAGCAAGGAGACTAACCTGAAAACCACTAGTTTGCTTTAAAGAATAGATGGCCTAGAATTTTAATAAGTTGCCACATACATTTTGTGTTTGGACATGATTATGGGAAGGAAACCCATGGCTCTTTATGTCAATATCAGAACTTTCATTGACGTTAAGCAAAACCTTTTCATTTCAAATTATTTCTTCTTCCATCAAGGTGTCTAACTGGGGAGTTTAGCAAGGAACACATGCGGAACGTTAAACTTGTTTCTAAGCTCAGCAATATGGTAAAAAACCTGCACCTTAATCATATAAAAAAATTCTTCTGGTTCGTACAAATTTTACAGGATCACTTGAAAATTTACTCCTTTCCTGGCAAAACCAGCTGCAATTTTTTTAAAATTTTATCATAGGGAATTAAAATGTCCTGAGAATTGTGTTAATATTATGAACTTCTAGCGTCAAGAGTATATAATTTTGTAATATATTTATATATTTATCACATGGAGAAATGCCAAAGCTAAAAGAGATTAAAAAGAAATAATAATCTAATGCTCATTGGCATGCCTGCCAGTAGACTGATAGGGTGTGTAATTATGAGTACCTATGAATGGGATTTAAAACACGGTAGAAGCTAGTTTCCCTTTAATCATGTTGTTCTTGATGTCCACAGAGGTCAGGCACCCAGACGGGCACACGTGATTTTTACTGAGGAATTTTCAGCATTAAGAGCTGGGTGCAGCTGTGAAGTACAGAGTGATATAAGTTATACAGGCAGTAAATGTGTTTGTATAAAATCCTCTTCAACAGGAAAAAATCATGGGCAACAGAAAACTGAATATATTTTTAAAAAACCTTTTCTTACCTTATACCTTCCTGCTATTTTTACCCTTCCAAAGGATCACAATTCTGTTTCTTCAGAGAATAATTTCCATCTGGCTGTCCTTGTTCCCACCTTAAAACCTCTTGTCATAAAATCATTCCTTGCTTAGTGGGTTACTTAAATATCCTTCATTGACTAATTGCCAGAAGGGGAAAATGTAATAGTAACAAAACTCCATGGCTCTGTTAACCTTCAATGAAAATGGTTTATTGATGGAGGAACTGATTACATGTGGAAAGTCAGAAATCCAATGGCTTGTTCATTAGTAATTTTCCACACTTTTGTCTGCAAAGTCAGGAAAGAAGAGTCTGAAGTGAATCTATAGGTAAATGCAATCAGTTTGCAATTGTCTTACTGGTTGACTTTTGATAATACAGTATTTGCTTTATATATGTCCAAAACTCTTATTATGTCCAAATGTGTTTTTTCTCTAATTTGACGAATTGGCAGAGACTTGCAGATGAAGGAAATAATGTACATACTGCAAACAATGCTGCAGAATCTCTTCTAGGACGGCGATAGATCAATACCCTTTAAAAAAATCATAGAAACGTGATTTGAAACCTAAAATAGATCAGAAGTTTTATCTACTTTAGGGGTTGCCCTCACTTACCTCTGCTTTGGTTCACGTCTTGGGGCTTTTGAGTCGTATTCCTTTTTGATGAAAGTAGACTAGGACGTTTGCTCCAGGACCTCACATGTACTCACCTGTGAGTGAGTATTCAGTCAGTCAGATCAATTCTACTCCCAATTAAAGATTCCTCAAAATGCATATATGGATGATAGGTCCCCAAAAACAACCTGCTCTATTCTATAAATGCATTCAGACTGTGCTGCTTGCAAAGGAAGAATAGATCCTGTGCAGTAACAACGTATTATACAATACTGAGGTATCACTTGCTCATGGCCTAGATTTATGCAGTGTGGCTCCGCCGTGGCCACAAGCTGCTGGTGTGAGCGCCGGCTGGCACAGCTCCTTTGTGGCCGTGGGGCCCTGCGAGAGTGGCCACCCCCGGGATTGCGCAAGCTTCCCAGGTGGTGGTGTGTGCTGACACGGCGTGGGTATCGCGGGCACTGAGTCACAGACACGCTGATCCGAAGTGAAGGGAGGACAGAGCGGACACCCGTGTGCGGTCCTAAGAAGCTTTATTCTCTCCCCTGGCGTGGGGCTGGAACAGGGAGCTTCTCAGAATGGGGGCATGGATGAGTGACAAAGAACTCAGATTTTACAAAGCTTATAAAGGGACCGGGCGGAGAAGGGTGTTCCTTACTCCATCCCATAGGGGAACAGCACTACACTATAACATCGTGGACAATAACCAATGGCAAAATAACAGGGGTGAGGAAGAGCCTTGGGGACAAATGGACATACAGAACTAAGATAATAGGGAACATTCTGGCAATATCTGGGAGTGGCAGTGAGAATTGACAGGGAAAGGAGGCAACAGAACTCTGAGTGGCATAACTATATATGGCATAACAGGGGAGAAGGGAGAAGATTGGCAGATAACTGGGGAGCCAAGCAGCGGGAAACTAGGGGGTAAACAAGCTGGGATAAACCAATGTGAGGGGAAAGGGAAAGGGGGTACACAGAACATACCAACTAAAGCTGACTAACATTAATTAACTAACTAACATAAAACATCATAAAAACACACTACCACAGATTTATGCCCACAAAAAAGTGCATTGATTCATTGTCCAGCTGGGCTACCTTTACTGCAATTGTAATTTTAATTGTGTGGTAGATTTGCATCGTATGTTATTGGTTGGGTAAATGGGCCTAGAAATCCTTGCTAAACTGAGATCATTATGGTCGAAGATAGGTCGAAAGGTAATTCAAATAAACTTTGGAGTAAATAAGATTGCACCAGTCTCTTTCTTATTTTTTTATCTCATGAACAAAGTTCTAAATTTATTCAACTGTACAAAATGGGAATTTCCAAGGCACATTGAGTTCTAGAAAAACTTCAGATGGTGTAACACGATGAAATTTTATTTTGGGGACCAATTGTGCAGACTTTCATTCACTCTGTAAGTTTGTCAGTCTGAGAAAAATAGATTCTCATGTAGGAAACAGAATGATATATCATAGAAGATGTTTCATGTGAGTTCCTTCTTTGCTCAGTGTAAGTCTTACCTGGATTTCTACATACTTGAGAGGTTGTCTACTTGCTTTGCTACTTTTTCACTTCAGTATATGGACACGGAGGCACAATAATGTTAACACATACAGTTATTCAGAAATCTTTAAGGGGATACTAGAATTGTGTCTTTTGGAGATTGTGCTTCCTTGTTCCCATAAACTGGATATATGTATGCCTCCAAGGAGAAAGGAAATACCTGAAGAAAGAGGATACACTGAAAATAGACTCTGCCTCAGACAGATTTATTGGATGGGATTACATTCACAAGCAGAACAAATAGGTTAATTTATTTTTATCCGTAAGTCAGCTAACTGCATGTGAAGTAGGCAATCTAAGTTGAAAGAGACAAAAAACAGTGTTAATTAGATTTTTAAAGGCTATCTCACCCCAGCTGAACTTCTAAACAGAGTTTGTTAAACTTTGAATGAGCAATACATGTGTTTTGAGGTTTAAAAATAATTAGACTGCCAGATACATAACTAGTGAGACAAAATGTACTCTATTAATTATTGTATCAGTTGGTAATCCATAATTATATATAGTTCTATTTTTTCCCAATATTTGTAGCCATAAAATTAACTCAGAGGTTAAGGGATTCAAATAACTGTGAGCTGACATGGTAAAGTGAGTCCAAACTCATGAGTTCAAACATTTCTTGATTAGTTTTCCTTGGCAATTATTAACTATGAGATTTTGAGAGATACAGTATCAACATTTTTTGAAGGACAAGTTGATTATATCTTGATATTTTGTCTCTGGAGTCCTTTTTTACTTTCCATGTGATGCAAAAGGCAATTGAATGCTTTTTGAATAACTAATTTTAGAATTAAGCAGGCAGCTTCACCTTTCTATCTCTTTTAAGATGAAGTTTTCTTCTTAGAATCATGGTCTTCTTACAGCTTGGTGCTACAATTATTTGCTGGTCTCTAAGGCTTTGAAGTTGTGATGTTACAGCAGAAACACAGGGCTTTTTTTGACATTGCATGGAGGGTTTTTGCTTGTGACTGCAAGGCACACACAAACACACACATACAAAGAGTATCTGAGTGTGGTAGGAAAAGAGAAAGAACGTGTGTGAGAGAGAGTGGGTAAGAGAGCTTGTGCTGAATAGACTCAAGATCCATGGTGTCAGTTTTGGAACTACTTATTTTCCTTCCTTTCTTCTTTTCTTCTACTTCTCTCTCTCTCTATCTTGCCACATGCAGACCCCATATATACACAAACCACTTAAATTGATTGTCATGGAATTTTCTTACATTAAATGTTTTGCCAAAAGAGGATTTTAAATTAAAAGCTCTGTTTAGGGCATCAGGGCAAAGAATAAAAGATTGTTAATCCTGGCCTGAGTAGGGGAGGGGTGGATGGCTTCTTCTGGCAACAGTCAGAAGAAATAAATTCCACACAGAATGGAACTAAAAAAATCTGAAATTATTTAAGTAACATTAATTTCAATTGTACTATCCTGTTCTTAAAATATAAGTTATATATACAATCATAAGTCTGCCCTCTTGTTGTTGTTGTTGGATTGTTGCATGGCATAGGGATGTAATTTGGATGTTTTTCCTCTACCTTGTCTATTTCTTCCTTCTGGAGGAGCTGATATTCATTATTCTGTTTCTCACTGAAAATGAAAAAAACCTTTACAATACTGCTGTTTTCCGAGACAAAAGCTATGTTTTCTGTTCCCCAGTGCTGCCCAAAGAATGTGTCTGAAGCATCTAGCCTTTACCTTGGACTTGGTTTTAGAGTGTCCTGCTAGAAAGGTATTGCAAGGGCAAAGGTCTCACTCACTCATTGCATTATAAAGATGCTACGAACTCAGCTACCCTTAAAAGCATCAGGGGTGTACAATTTGTCTCAGTTTTGCATCACTTGGTTGAAGAGTTCATTGAAAAAAAGTTAGGTAAGGAGGAAGGCAATATTTTCTGGTCATGGAGTGTTCTAGGAAGAGGCTGTGTTTGGGGATGATTGAATTACTGGATTTTTTCCCAGTGCTGGGGTCTGTACCTCTTTCTTGCATGTAAAGTAGTAAAACTGAGCTTGGGGTTTTAATGTATTTGTTACTATTTCCGTAGAATATGTAGAAACAATAATTTTTAGGCAATAAAGATATTGCAAAAAAACTATTACAAATACTCTTACATTCAAGCTGTCAGGATGAAAATTTATTGACATTAGACTCCAATGCAAAGATAAAATAACATCCCTATATTTAAATTTACAATGGCTCATGGAAACTGCAAATTATGTAAGTGTGATTGTTGTATTTTCCATGAACTCCATTAACTGTTTCCATGAAGATAATTGAAATAGTTTTCTTCTAATGAAAAGGTGAAAAAAATGATTCCACAAATGTCTAGAAAGATCTTGGTTTTCAGAAGGATGTCATGTTACAGTGACTGGATGTTTTTATTTGAGTATTTTTAACACCTTAATAAAAATGCTTTCATTGGCAACATTTGCGCTTTCATTTGCATTCATTTGCCTCATTTTTTTCTTTCTTTTGGCTTTAGAAACAGAGTAGATTTCATTTCTTTCAAATTTAGCTATCAAGAAATTTAATTGAGTAGTAGAAGCTTTGTACTCAAGCAATTCATAAACTAAACTCCATCTAAACATAACATAAACTCCATCTAAAATGGGTGCGAAGAGTAGAATTAGTCGTGTCAATAAGTGATGTCAAGATTCTCTAAAAATGTAGTGAGAATATCACAGAAGTAAACAGAAGATTTTATTCCCCTCACTTGTCAGTTGAGTACCTTCATAAGTTTTGACTAATTTAAACTAGAGTGTTTCTTTACCCCTGAAAAAAACAAAGTAAAGCAAGCAATCATAAGATGAATTTAGCTGGTTATCCTTTTGACAGGTGATGTGCTGAAAAAGTCATGCACTTTGTATACCTGAAGTGCATTTTTCTATCCGTCAAGTGCTCGCTGTCATGTGATGCTTACTTATCTGTGAATAAAAAATTTGTTACAGCAAATGTATTTCAGAATATGAATCTTTAAACTATAGCGCACATTGCTCAGGATGTGTCAGAGCTGAAACCATTCCAGTCGTAAAGCCCCATGGTACTTCTTATCTGTATTTGCTGAACATATTTAAGCAGGGTGCTAAAAAATAGCTTTGGGGAGATGGATTGTGTATGTTTTTCAGAACATAAAAAATAAACAGGTAAAAGGGTACAGCAGACATATACTGCACAGAAATCTACCTCCTTTTTCTGCCTTTTCTCATTACTATCAGAACCTGAGACTTGAACAGTCATTTCACTTTACAATTACTGACAATTTCTCAAAGAAATCAAAACTTAGAAGCATTTATTTTCTACCTCCTCCCTATTTACAAACAGATTGAATTTTTAAAAGCAATATAGAAGTACTTTTTTTTAAGAGAGTGGTTTAAAATTGCTTTTACAAAATTATTTTTCTACAACAATGGAATAAGAATTATATAAACATTGCCTACAGGAAGGACCAGCAACAGAGAATGTAAAACACTCCTTTGAGATGGGCCATCATTGGAAGGGTGGTATATGGAAATGTTTCAGAAATTTGAACTATGAATAATTTTCTGAAAATTGGATGTGGCATACTGTATCTTAAAATCCATAAATTTGCAACTTTTTTCAGCACACCTTCTTGTGAATTTATGTGTTTTTTAAATAAATAAATTCCTCTAGAGAAAATAACTTTCAGATATGAAAGTTCACATGGATATAGCTGAAGGCAATATAAAGTTACCTGTGCTCCTGTTAAGACCCTTATCCCCAAACAATCCTTCTATTATAATAAGAAAACTAAACTAACTGTTCAAACCAAAAAAGCTGTATTTGTCAGTAATTAAACTAATATTACGCAGAACATTTAATTGTTTAAAGATAGACCAGAAGGTTATTTTTGGAAAAAGGGAGAAAAATGGACTTTGTTTGAAATATTCCATCTATGAAGAAAGGGAAGACTAATCTGAAAAGGCATAATGGAAAAAGTGGGTGCTGCAATTGAGTTTATTCAGGTGGAAATGGCATTTCCTGTAGTTCAAAACCAGAAGTAATGACTCCTCTACTCAGATTACCAAGGACAATATAAAAGAGGGTTTTTTTGCTTAGTTGTCACAGCAATGGAGCCCTGTGTTACTACACAGTGCAGATCTGATCCTAAAAGAGCTTAATGCAAAAACAATTGTACAAAACTGCTCTTCTAAGGAGCAGGGAAGACACTTCTTCAGTACTGCCCCAAGCCTTCTGTCAAATTGTTCCTTTATCATATGATTCAGAGTCTGTGCCATGGTTATTTGAGGTGTGAAGGTATGGGTTGGACTCGATGATCTTGAAGGTCTCTCCCAACCTTGTGATTCTGTGATTCTGTGTGTGATGTACATATGAAAATCGTGTTGCGGATTCATCTTTAAGGTGGGGCTCAAATTAACAGGACACTTACTGTTTCAGGCTGAATGCTGTGTTGAAGCAGAAATAAATGTTGTGTTATAGCCAATTTCAGGCACAGTGGGGCTGCTGCAGGGTGTTGGGATGAGACATTTTCTTATGAGTTTCCTAGCTGGAAACTCAGACTCAGTGTGGACTTGTCTTCCTGTGACTGAGAGGTTGTGTAGGTGGACAATCCTTCAATGAGTCTTCTGGGCATGAGCTTATCAAAACTCTGGCAACACCCGAAATGTCCACTCAGGAGGTCTGTTTCTTTTTTCCATTGTCAACTTCTTCTATCACTCATAGATCTGTTACCAGATTAAATTTAGCATAATTCCAGCTATTACTCTGAGATTTTCCATGTATTATTCAAAATATAGGTTAGGTATTTTACATGTCATTTGTTTCACATATTTTAATATTTTCTTTAATAATTTACCAAAGAAACTCTAAATAACAGAACTCATATGAGCAAGGCCCATAGGGAAAGAAAAAATAGGTAGTTAACAAACTCAGAATCACCACATCTATTACAACATGAACACTGAACAAGCGAGTCTTTCAACCACAGCACATATTCAAAGACCCTCACTCTAGTGAAATTCATATGTTTGATTAATCCTTTTTCAAATATATGTAGTCCAAATAGGCATCTCTAAATTCCAAACTTCTCTAAAACTAGAGCCTCTCTCTTTCCTTCCTAGCAGTTCTTCAAACAAGACTCTTGTATTGAAACATGTTGTATTAATGTGAGGTCAGGTTTTTGCTGTTTCCTCTTCCTTCTTGTACTGTTGAATCTTGGAACCGGAGGGGAAAACAAAAGAAAAAAAAAAAAGGAGGTAGCATGATTGTAGTTTTATCAATTCATCTATGTTAGATTCCTATTTCATAATGATTCTTATTTGATGTCATATGGATATATCCTTCTGTTTCCCTTGCATTAATAGTGATGAGTTCCTCACCCAGTCTAGAGAGTTTGACTATCTGACCTGTGCTTTCAGTGTGATATAAACAAAAAAACATTATTTTGATTTCTTGTGATTCTGTTGAAGAAATGATCCTATTTCACTCCTTCTGGTACGCGTGCCTTCAGAGCCTTCTGTGATGCCAGGGAATGGCAGACCTGATTTTCATCAAACGCAAGAAGGCAGTTATGCAGATGATTAATGATTCCCTGCTGCAGGAATACCATCCGCTGGTGGATGCACTCCACTAACTAACTTCAGATTTCTCTGGCAGCATGATCTATAGCAAGTTAGCATTTGTATTCAGTATGCAACTCTCACTTTATATCCAGTCTAAAAAGTAAAAGGTGGCTTGTTCATAGCCTTAGCCTTTAATTCTATTATATGTTCAGAGAAGTTAGAAGAATTTCCTTGCTCAGGGTAGAACAGAGGTTCTCTGTCCTTCTCGTAATTTAGCTTTTACTCTGCACTGTACCATGTTATTTTTTACTGCTTTGAATGTAAATTGTTCATTTTCGTTATCTAAATTCTTTGCTATTTCTGCCTCCACGCTTCTTCTATTTACACTGTCAAAAATATATGCAAACATGGTTTGAGACCTTAACTCAAGAGTTTTAGGTAGTTCTTATACTACATCCACTGCATTTCTACTGCATTGTAATCGAGGAAGGTAAGATTTTTCTCTCCAGTCAGGAAAGTGAAAATATAGTAAAGACAATAAAGAATAAAAACTACTTTGTCGAAAACTCCAACAATACTAATTTTAAATTGTCAGATTGGAGCTACTCAGCTAGTCGTTCCTCACTGGCACATTTCCTCGCTCTCGTTTTTTCTTAGTTTAGGAAATTTTTGAGTAATCATTGCATTAAAAATTTAGATAATACCTTTACCTGTTAAAAGACACTGAAATAAAACTTGCACAATTTATGCAAATGAAGTTTTTTTTGTTAAAACATAAACCTAGATGGTTACCTTCTGTAATGTGGTTAGAACCTTGACTATGTCTGCCTGTCTGCTTCCTTTGACGATTTTATTGTTCTTGTTCTAAAACTGTAATACTTTAATATTCACAAATGATTCTAACAATTAAAACAAACCCATAGTTTATGTGTTTTTAAGGAACATGTAAGTTTCAACAAAGTTACTATGAATATTTTTCCTTAGCTCTGGAGTGGAAAGAACAGTTCATATCATCACAGAAAAGGGAATGTGAGCAGGGTATGAGAACAGAATTCAGAGTATGAGAGTACAAGGACAGTCTTGGTATTTATTCACCATTGCTGGTTTTGGCTGTGGTAGAGTTAATTTTCTTTACAGTATCTAGGGTGGGGGTATGTTTTGTATTGTGCTGAAAACAGAGTAAATAACACAGGGATGTTTTCATTACTGCTGAGCAGCCTGTACACAGAGTCAGGGCCTTTTCTGCTTCTTGCACTTGCCAGCAAGGAGGCTGGGAGTGCACAAGAAATTGAGAGGGAATGCAGCAGAGACAGCTGATCCCAATGGACTCAAGCAATATTCTACACCATATGGTATCATGCTCAGCATATAAAGCTGGAGGAAGAAGAAGGAAGGGGGGCACACTCAGAGTGATGCTGTTCTGTTTTCTCAAGTCACTGTTAAGTGTGATGGAGCCCTGTGCTACTGGGGATGGCTGAACATCTGCCTGCCCATGGATTAATATTTTGCTTTGCTTGTGTATGCAGCTTTTACTGTATATATTAAACTAATTCATCTTAGTTCATGAGTTTTCTCTCTTTTACCCTTCCAATTCTCTCCCCCATCCCATTACGGGGGAGGGAGTGAGAGGATGTATGCTTAATTTCTTGCTGGGGTTAAACCACAATATCACCTATATTGTGCAAGACACAAGCTTTAACCCTACAGCAATGATTTTAGACAACATGACTTTATCATGGATTTTCTATACCCTCTGAGCTTAGGCTGAGTTCATGGTTCTTTACTGCAGAAGCCTTTCTTTGCATCTCAAAAGACCCTGAGAAAATTTAAGAAAAAATAATGATAGCACTGTGGATTGAGAAAACAATTTCTCTCAGATCTGATCTCAGACTTTACTTACACAAGATTTATCTTTGTAGTCTTTTTAAGGTGATTGTCAGTAGTGTTCAAAGAAGAGAGGAGTAGTTTTTTTATTATCTTTTTATTTAGGAAATATAAAATAGTGATGCAGATAATAGTGAATTGTGTATTTCCCTAGGGGTGAATCAAACACGGCATTGGGAAAATACTTTCAGTAGAGAAATTGATGGATTTTATATTTTAGTCAGAGGTCTTATACAGTAAGTGTGGAAAACCCATGTCATATGATGGAATTAAAGCAGGAAGACCACTGTTTTGAGGATGTGTTTTAGGCAGGTGGCAGGTGGAGAAAACATAGGCTGATGAGGACATGGTCATTACATACTAGTATCAAAAGTTCCAGCAGTTATTACAGGTTGAAAGTCACACTGAAGAAGTTTGTGAGGAAAGACCATTTTCAGAGGCAGAAACAAATATGCTTACTGACCCTTGGCATGAAAATTGTGGTTTGCTTTCTTTTTATATCTTAGCAGAAGTAAGGCTGGTTTTTACTAAACTTGAATTGTGAATATTTTCTGATAACAGGTTACTTCGGGCCTACTTCTTCAGGCTCTTTCCATTTAATACTTCTTTTCTCTTTCTGAACCTGGAATAGAAAAGACAGTAACAACTGCCAATGTAAGGTTCTAAACAACTGAGATTTTAATATTTAACTCACATTCTAATGGGTTTGAATGTTTTTGACATGTTCAATTTGTGCTGAATCTTGTGACAGAAATTTTTTTCATAATGACTGTTGGAATGAGATTAAAATGGCAGGAAAAATAGCAAGACTTTACGTTGTGAATTAAGTGAAATGAATATATGTACAGCTGCTCACCCATACACCACAATCTAGAAATTTTGCAGAAATGTTTTCCTTATGGCATTTGCAGGATTCTCCCCTGCAAAAAACATCTACTGGACATGGTGTTTTGTGAGTAGAGTTCAAATTCTTCTAACATTTATGCAGAATTCAGAAGTAACCAGGGGCCCTTGGGATCACCTTATTTGAGATACCTTATTCATGAAAATTACAAATGGCTGTTTGGCCTAGGGCTTTTGAGAACGCTTTTAAAGAAGGCATAAAAATTAAAGAGAAATTCCTTTCAAAGGAAGGCATTCATGCTTAATGCTAAACAGACACTCCACACGCCAACAGTTGTAAGAATGCCAAAAATACAGGAATTGCACAGTATAAATGTCTCTGCATAGAAGAAAGAAATAAATTATAAGATAAATATTCATTTTGTCCTTGTGCTGTATACAATAGGGAGAGAAGGAGGTGGAGCATGAACATCATTGTTTTCCCAGGTGGATGTCAGGACTGGACAAGGACCAAATTATTGAATATTTACAGCAAATAGTTCAGACTTCTGGGCTCACTTCTGGTTAACACAGTAGAGGTGAGGGTGATTGGCGTGCCTGGAGAGAGGTGGTCTCAAGTATCATTTTGAACTGTCAGCAAGGACTAAACTCTTCTTTCTCATCTTTAGCCTTAACATCTGTCACTAGACGGGAACAAACTGACATTTATGTAGCAGTGCTTTCCTGCTAATGCAGCTGCAAGCTTTGCTTTGCCCCCTTTGCAGCTCATCCTTTTTTATCTTGTGCTTATACAAGCAATACTCAGCACCTCTGATGTGTAGGATTAAACCCTTAAAGCTGGCAGATTATATTTGTAAAACATAACTTCTGCAAAGCAGAGTGTTTGGTCTGTGGTAAGCTTATCCCACCGTCTTTAGTTAATTCACATTTATCCACATAGGAACTTTCAGATTAATATGTCTGTAGAGGTTATCTTTAGAGATATAAGCAACCAGGTCAACCTCACATCTTCTGTGTTTCAGCACAATTAGTTGTGCGTTACAGTCAGAGTGAGAATTACAGTGCACATGCTCAACACTTCATCCAAAGCAGAAGAAAGCAAAAAAGTAGCAAAGGATACAGGAGAAATTCCTGGCATGTTTGCTAAGCAATAGTGTCAAAGTTGAAATATCACTTCTGACCTCTCTACATTATTTGTATTACTAATATGTAACAATGGGAGAGGTGCCTGAAGCTCTTGAACTTCATGTCCTTAGATAAATTTGTTTCAATAATTGTATCTTTAAATTTAATGTGATATTTTTTCTTCCCTTTTTTTTTTGAGGAGTTGGGCTCCAATCAGGTATATTGTGTGGGCTGTACCAATGCAGGTTATTCCTAATTCATATATTGGCCTGAGAAAGAAATAAAATAGAAAACAATAAAAACCCTTTGAGTCTGAAAAGCTTTACTTACGATGTGAATACAACCGGTCCTGTGTTCTGCCCAAACCCTAATGAAGCATTCTCAGGGCCTTAAGTCACAGCATGCAGGGTGTTTATTATCTACATTTTATCTTCAAGTTAAATTGAGACACAGCAGTGGTTTTTTTTTAACAGAAAATTTAAAAAAGGGGAAGATCCTAGAAAGACTGTTTCAAAGATGAATTAAGTTGCACATGAATGGTAGGGATATCTACTCAGTGATTTATATCTGACATGCTTCCTGAAGCTAATACTCAGCAGGTATCTTGTTTGCATTTGAAAAAAATGACACAGTGTAAGGACATGTGTAAATCCTGTGTCAACAGCAATTATTTATAACTAGGTTAGTCTGTTAAAAATGTGTAAGAAGACTTTCATATAGCTTTTAAGGGAAGTTATCTTAAAAAATCCAAATAGTCTGATTCACATGCATACTAAATTCAAAAAAATATTAATTTACAAAGACAGCAAATTTCTGTGTTTGAAATATTGACATTTGAATTAAAATCTTGTTAACTATTCTGATCAATTCATTTACGCACACTTAGACAAGTTGCAAATATTTCTAAATAATTTGTATATCATATACAGTAGAAAAAATTATAAATGTTTCTGTGTGTCTACTTTATTGTGTAGGGGCAACTCTTCTTTTTAGACTTTTTCCTTTTATGCCGTTTCCATTGTTAAACACATGTGCAGAAAATGGCTGAAAGTTATTTTACAGATGATCACTGATACTCATGGTGAATTTTAGAGAAGTCTCCAGCTCTATTTTTTTATCATTATACCTTTGTCTGGTTGTCATATGCATGCAAAAATGCTTCTCATAAGCAATTAGCTGCTGCTTCAGGATGGCAGTGTGCATAAAAAAACCCAAATTATAATCTCTTTACACTTTCCTTTTCAGAAAGTCCCAAATTCATTTGTTCCTGGTGAGAATTTTTCACCAACACTTATTCTCCCTGCCCTTTCATGGTCTGTGTGGCAGAGTTGAGCTCTCCTCTGTCTTCCCACCTCAATTCTCTCAGAACTGATCTCTCATCTGTACATCCACTCTCTTATACTTCTCTCTTTTTCACCTCTCTGATAGACATTTCTGCTCTTGAAGCCTTTGCTTACCAATTTCTCTCTTTATTTAGGTTAAAACTCACAGTCTCTGCAAATTATGTGTGGCCCAGAATATCATTATATCAAAATAATATACTGCTCTGTAAATGCTTGTGCTGTTTCAATCAACATGTCATCATGAGTATTTTTGATGTAATCCCCTCTTATTTTTCACTACTGTTCCCAGTACTTAGGTTTTCTATTAACTGATTTAGATGTACTTTCACTTCCTTCTTTAATTATACTCGGAAGAAAAAAAGGTGTACCAAAAACTATCTAAAATATGAAGAGAAGAGAGCAGAATTAACACTTGGGGAACTTTTTTATAATTTAAAATCTTTAAGACACTTTAAAACATCACCAAGAGATTAATTTTGAAATGCTGAGTTTCTTGCAATATTTTAGCTAGAGACTACCAAAGCTGTCTACAAAGGAAAAAAAAAAGTCATTAAGGAAGCTCACTGAAGATTATGTCATATTCATATTCCATGTTACTTAATTCTAGAGATAGAAGGACACAGATGTCTCAATCAGTTATGTCTGCATTTCTTTATTTAAAAAAAAATTCAAAGCAGCAGATGGGTGAGACCCACTGTTTTTGAAATATAGTGAGCAAGAAGTGATGTATTGAAATGGTTTCTGGCTTGGTCTGACAGCAGCTCTGTGATTTAACGTCCGATCCTGCATTCTGACCTCAAGCAAAACCCTGTTGATGCCAATGGGAGTCTTGTTTCTCTGGGAACTGCATTATCTGATTCTTCACTATATGGTAAAATTCTGTGGTATTCTGGATCTATAAATATTAACACTTAAGATTTGTACATTTCAGAGCAGCTCTGTGCCTATATTTGCTGGAAAGGTGACTGACTGTTCAGAAAATCTGTTTTTTGCACTTGCAGTTATAAGAAAACAATAGATTTTTACAGTCTTCAGCTAAACAAATTCTGGAATGGGAAATTAAAGGGGAGAAAAAAAAAATAAATGAAATAAACACTACTCTTCATTGCACTATACTGGAGGCCCCGCTGCCTCTATCTGCATGGTCTCAGTCATGGCAATTTCAGAGGAAGATGTGAGATGTCTGCACTGACACACCATCTTTCTGCATTTTTCCTGCCTCCGGTTGCTCATTTCAGCGCTGCTGAACAAATTTTAGGATTCTTGCCTTCCATCTTTATCTCACCCATGCCTAGCTCCAAAATGTATACTAACATTTGTCATGGTTCAAATTTATTGTTTTTATGATAAAAAATGTTGGGATGTCCCTAGGCACAAGATTAGGACTATAAAATGTTTAGTTTATGAAAATTCTCACCAGGAAAATAAGACAAAAACCCAAAACAACCAAAAAGGAAATATTGACACCTCATTCTGCTTATGATCAACAAATGGAATTTTGTGAATTTTCTTTATTTACTTTACAGTTTATAAGACAACTGTGATATAATCTCAGTTTACATTCATTGCACAGCTTCACAAAAAGAATAGACCCCTCCCCATAGTTTTTATCTCTGTGCATGGTTAGGTAAATGATCAGAGCATGACTGAGATCTATAGTGATCTGCTCAAGAAGAAATTTGGATTACATTTAAAATAAATAAAAAGACAACCAAAAAACTAAGCCATTTGGATCCTTGGGTCAGGATCCCTTTTCTTCCTACATTCTTTGGTACAATATTTTGGCATAGAGATTCTGGATAAATCTGTTGACTTTGGGCTTGTTATTTTGCCCTCCTTACACAGGCAATTTATTTATATATAGTTGCATTCTTGATTTGACATCATTAAATTGTAAATGTTAAATAGATGTTTAGATGTTTGAGTGAAAACTGATTAGTTTGGCTCTTTTCTATGAGGCTAGCTCATGGAAGAGAGTCTTACAATGTCCTAGAATTACTGACAAAACTAAAGAAGGCCAAGGAGGGAGTGATATTCATGTCCTGGGACAGTCAGGGAGACAAGCATCTTGTGTAGATTTTGTTACTATTATTGGATATTCGATCTTAAAGAAACAATAAAGAACCTTAAAGTACAGCAAAGGTAAAGGAAAAATACTTTTGTTTTATTTAATTAATCAGACTAACATTTATTTATCAAATTCTTTATTTCTGTCACAAATAAGAAGAAAAGAAAATTAGAAGGTAGAAATAAATAGACTATGAAAGAAAATAAATTTTAAAATAAACCAATTTACATCAGGGATAGAAAACAGCCAGCAAATGGTGGATTAAAGACATATACTGTAATTACAGTAATATTGTCAATAGTTATTAAAAATTAAAGTAAATACAAAGTTTTATGAAATATACAGAATGAGGGGTGCTCAACAGGGCATATCTTCATTTCTTTGCTCCTACTACCAATGTACTCAGACACACACAGGCACATACAAACCCCAGACACACGCAGAGAAATCAACTTTTGTTTTGTTCTTATATTGAAGACAAAATGGATTAAAAAGCCCTAGCAACTAAGGCGCTTTTTCCGCTGCTTTAAAACAGCCAGAGGCCCTGCTAACATGTAGTTTTGTACATGGATATTAATTCACCTTCCAGCTATTTTCCATACAGAGATTTACTGTGGTTTACAAATAACAATGCTTCTGTCATCAGAGTGTGAGTTCTGATACAACATATGTATGCACTGATGATTAAAATGCCATTCCATTTTAGTTCTTGTATTTTTCAATTAATTTTTCAAGGTTGCAATTTAAAACTATGTGATGTTGAACAAAAGTTTTGCAAACTAACAACCTTTTGCCTTTTTTTACACTTTCCTGAGAATATTTCTTCACATTCATTGCTTTCAAATAATAAGCTGTATGAATTCATTGAAATAGGAAAGCCTTTAGAAATAAAAATGTATATTACACACAATGTATGTGAGGATGTTTTAGAAGATGATTAGGTAAAGGCAATGCACTTTCTTGTGGACCTTCCCAAGAATATTAATTAAAAAGATCAGTTCTGGCATTTACACAGGTCTTGCACAAAAAGGAAATAATTTTTTAATTAAAAGACAACCCACATTGAATTCTCTAAACCCTTACTTTGTATAATACAGCAGCATGCAATACAGGAGTGCTCCATTCTTCCATGTGGGTACAGGCAGAGCAGAGCAGTGTGCTTTGGCTTCCATTGACTAGGTATTTATGGCCATGAGTGGCAGTGTAACCTCCCCCAGGCCACACTGTGATCTGAGAAATGCTCGTTAGGCTTTGGCCTTGATGAACAGCACCTGGGCTGGGCTCCTTTTGAGCTTACCAGAAATTGTCTGCTCAAGGAACTAATGCTGTTTAATGAGCTCCTGTTTTTTAATGAAGAGCCTTGGAAACTTACTTTTCTTGCCTGAATAACAAACCAAGTGGAAAAACATTTTTTTTCTCATCAAACTGGTAAGGAAAGTTACCTATCCAAATTGTAGCCAGGATGAAAAATTATTGGGACTAAAGCCCACTCTCTTACGACACAATAATAAGCAGTCCAAAGTGAGACCCTTTGAGCCTTCCTGGACCTGCCAGGCTGCAAACAGCAATCTCACTCTAAAAGGGCACCTCTCAGAGCCAGCAAACCCTNACCAAGTGGAAAAACATTTTTTTTCTCATCAAACTGGTAAGGAAAGTTACCTATCCAAATTGTAGCCAGGATGAAAAATTATTGGGACTAAAGCCCACTCTCTTACGACACAATAATAAGCAGTCCAAAGTGAGACCCTTTGAGCCTTCCTGGACCTGCCAGGCTGCAAACAGCAATCTCACTCTAAAAGGGCACCTCTCAGAGCCAGCAAACCCTCAAGTTTGGTGTATTTTGAGGATGTCAAACACCTCTGATGGAGCCTGGGCTGATACTCCCACTCCTCAACCCTTTGCTGTTAAGAAGATGTAAAAGCATCCAATGTGAGTAACTCACTGAATTTGAGGGGAATTTTTCACAGGTATTATTTCGTACATATTCTTTACATCTGTATGCATGCAAGTGTGGTTACTCTATAGCAAATGAGTGTTGCTCTCCTAGATTCTTCAGTATTTTAGATTTATTAGTAAGTTAGGCCATGAGATACTGTTGTGTTATAGTAAATTCTATATGAATATTTTGTTAAACTGTGTAACATAAGCTATTGATTAAGTGTTATTTAGTGCTGTTGAAACTTTAGGCCCAAGCAGTTAGTCAAGTCCAGAGGTCAGTTTAGCAAAGGGAGGGTCTTTCTTACTCCTTTTCATCCTTGCCTTCCCCATCCCATTCTCCTTCCCCCCTCCCCCAGCCTCCACACAGGTTAACTTTTGGTTTAGATTGACTGATTTTAGATTTTTGGCTGCATTTCCTTTGTGTACTTTAAGTATCTCTCAAGCAGTGGAGAGAGCCTTTTCAATGACCTTTGTCATGCTTTCACTTTTATATTAAACCTGCTTTTGCTGATACCTTTGAGGTGATTCTTTAAGTGACCTTAAAACACACATTTGCAACACCACAGAGGATGGAATATATGAGAATATTCTTCAAATATAATGGAATACCTGTAACCAAAGATTGTGACTTGTGTGCATATAAAAAACTTGTACAATACTCCTATGGGATAATGTAAGGAACAAGTACTATTATGTGAAAAAAAAAAGTATAGTTTAGCCAAAGACATATGGGAAAAGTTGCATATTTCCTAAATGACCAACTTGAGGCTGATTATGTGTTTTCCTGAAAATCTTTCATCGTGTTTTCCTGAAAATCTTTCATCAATATTTGGTTCTAGGGTGCTGATGCAAAATTTAAAATGAAAATGGCTCTTTTTGTGTCTACAAGGTATTTATTACGGTAGTTCCTCTGTTCTGTTGCTAATGTGAACCACATATACTTCTTGTAAATTTTACATTTGTTGTACTTGCTCTTGGCTTTACTCTGGGGCATGGGGCATGGAATGGGTTTGAAGTAGTGGGCCGTAACAGTGACTAATAGCAGTATACATCCTCTGATCTTGAATAAAGGACAGTTAGCTGGTTCTGTTGGAGTTAGACACATTCCCCAAAGCAAAAGAGGTTTTTTGCTGAGTTGATCAATATCATGCATCAGCTATTACAACAAAACTGGTCTGACATAGTTACCAGTAATAAAAGATACTGTGACTCAAAAAATCAAAATCAAGACAGAATAATGTTTTTTTCACACCTATTAGGCACAGTTATAGTAGCAGTTTAAACAAAAGCTTATGAATGGCTTGTTATTTATAGAAGCACAACACATTTCTTTGCTAAAAAATGAAAAAAAAAGCTGCAATACTTTTGACAGAAGTTTGCCTTTCCTCTACATATAGTAATTTAATTTACAGAGATCTGTTATGGACCATGGATTCCCTCCATCTTCCTCTTCTTTGATTCAAAGCTTTCTTCTGTAAGCGTTTAGCTGACAGCACTTAGATATGTCTTACAGGGCTTATCTTTACATTCCAGTGGATTTTAACAAAAGAAGGAAAAAGGAAATGTTGAGTGGAGGGCTTTGAATTGAAAAATATTTCTTTTTGGACAGAGACTAACCACTGTATGGCTGTTTACCCTATCTACATATCTATCTTTTTATACACAACGGTCACTGCCTACCTGCCTACCCCTTTGTGTTTATATACATATGTCTGTATGTATATATACATATGTATGTATGCATATATATATATACACACACCTCAGTCTCAGCTCAGTTTAAATGCACTTGGATCCATGACGATTTAAAAGACCATTTTTTGCACTAAAATATAAATTGTTTTTCTCTTCATTGGTGAGAGAATATCTATATCTATGGGGAGAGAACTTTTCCCCATAGATATCTGCAGACAGAGACTCTAGTCACCTTCAGCTCCTTGAATTTTGCCTACTGGTCCCCAGCTCATCATCTCTTCTGCTCAACTCTCCTTATTTCCTTGGCCTGACTTCACATCCTTCACACTTGAGGCAGCCTGTATTTACTTTTTCTGCCAGAGAGCATCATCATTCTTCTATTCTTAGACTGGGTCTTCCCACAAGTGCCCATGATAGATTCAACAGGGCTCAACATCTGAGATTTTGTACTTCAGAAATCTTTGGCAATGATTGCATTCTTAAAATTTAAAAAATATTTTTTGTTAGTGATGTGAGCACATTGCTTGATAGAAGTATTTTCCCATGCTTTTTTTGTGTGTGTATCTTACTTTGCACATGAGCAAGAGAGATGGAGGGAATGCATAAGTCAATCACTCAGTGTCTAAGAATGTCATAGTGACTGTAAGCAAATGCAGGAGAACATATGACAAAACAGAAGCTGGGTAGAATTTCCTCCTTGAGTTGTAATTTGTATTATCATATGTAACAGATCATGAAAACAGACCTTTATCCTGTGAATGTCTCCAAACATTTTCTGAGTCTACTTATGGTTCAGGCCTCCATAATTTCCCACAGAGATCAGAGAGTTCAGTAATACCTTATTTGCTATCTGAAAGGTATCTTCTGTTTGTTTTAAACTAGTGTCAATAATTTATTTGACTAAAATTTGAAAAATTATGAATAATTGTTCTCCTTAAGCTTCTCATATGGTTGTTCATTTAGTTGATTTCCGTCCATCACCATAACTGAAGATTAAAAAGTACAGTAGATTTAAAAGAGTAGCTTCTCTTTGCTCATTGATCCTTCTTAGCTTTTACCAGCATCCATTTCCTCTTCAGCATCATTAGGCAGACACTTTCAATGAACCATTCAAGATCTCTGAATCCAGAGTCCTCTCTTCTTTCTATCCTCACCAATTACTTTTTTGAATGCAATTGGTTCTGTATCCTTAGCCTCTTCACCACTGATTTCTCTTTATGCTTCCTTCAGTACCTACAAACACTCTTACTAGTATTAAAAATCTCTTTCTTCAAAGCTCTCTCTAGTGCCCTTCTCACTCTAATGCCCTTAGCTGATCATAGCCTCGTACTGGCAACTTATTTTCATGAATTAATGCTGTCCTACTTCTTCAGTTCATGCTTCTTTACCATCTTACTCACTATCTTAGCATCCTGTGAATTTCTGTCTCTGCCTTCAAACTCATTCTAATCCTATCAATGGGCACTCAGTTCTAAGACTTTCCCTTACCTACCACTTTCCCTTACCTACAAGTCTACCTGGTAGACTTGTATAGAAGAGGCTCTTACATAAAGAATATTATCTCCATGGATTCTGTCCATAACATTTCCCCTGAATCATCTGCTGTATTTGGCCTTGTCTATTTTCACTTCAAAACACTTTATAGGCCTGTGCTTGCCCTAATTCACAGTCTCAGTGTAAACTACTTACCACATGACCTCTTCACATTTCTGTGAAACTATGTGAGAAAACCCAATGCTATGCTACAAGCACAGTACTATTAAAAATGTGTAATGCACAAGTTCTCTCAGCAGTTTAACTTGATCTTTATTTGTGAAAGTGAACATTTTTCTTAGGCTGATATCTTAAGTGTTAATATTTACTTCTAGATTGCTTTTGTGGTGTATCTAACAGATACTTATAGGCAGTTCAGTAGAACATGAAAGCAGCACAAAATTCATATGTGTATCATGAAGTCATGTTTGTCAGTGTGCTATGGGTAAAATAATGCTTTTCAGTAGAACTGTAGATACGTAGAATGTATGTGTGAGATCTAGCAATAAAAAATATCATAGTAATGTGCAGAATTTAGTATGCAGTTCATAAGTAAGCACAAACTTATTTTTCCCCTTGAAATATAAAATAGCCTTAAAAAACTTAAATAGCTTCCTTGGGTAACTTGAAATTTAAGTGGAAGTTTTATCAAAGGGTTGGCAGAATATATTTAAAAATATCTTCTCAGAGACCTCAGGAAATTACTTTTTTTTATGGCTCTGATTAAATATTTCATGCTTATTTATTTGTACTTGCTGTGTCAAGATAAAAAATATATCAAACAAACAAGCTCCTTTTATTGTAGTAAATACACTTATTTTGAACATGGTCTCTGTCAAAACCAGAAGACCTGACCCAGGCAGACTGCTGAGTCTGCAGGGTGAATTGTCTCATGCTGAAAATAAACATGCAGGGACATTCCTCACTGACAGCTTTGGGAGCTGGTTTGTTAATTTAACACTTGAAGAAACACATCGAAGACCACAGGCAATTTTTTGTATGGAAAGTAAGAAGAAGCATGTCTAACTTCAGAGCTTCATGTTGGTAGAGAATCAACAGTAGATAGCACAAGCTCTTGTCTTTCCTAACTTTAAAATTAATGACCCCTTCCTTTTCTCTCGAATAGATGTTGTAATATATCTTCTACATGTGCATTTTTGATTACTAGATCTCCTGTAATTAAACACTCATGAACAAATCTTGCCAAAGCCTTAGGTCCATTCTGCCAGGCAATGTGTGACTATCACAGCCAACATCCCTTTTTTTACATCCTTTCTCCTCAAATTTTATTATTTTATTATTATTTATCTTATGAGTCTGCTCCTTAACACTCAAATCTGGAGTTATTTTTTCCCATATATTTGAGTCATAACATAAGAAAAATATTTTTGCATAAAAGAAAACTAGAATTCAAATATTCATCTTCATATCTGGTGGAAAAAGGTCGTGGTAGAGTCTGTGCAAATTCCATTAAAAATGAGCTCAAAAGGTCAAGATTTCTTCAGTTTTCTAAAATATGTAAGCCTTATATGTTATTTCTGGTTGTTAGTCATTTTGCTGTGATTTTTATCCTAAATATATTGGCCTCTATGTTGTACAGCCATATGCTGAAAGACAAACCACCTGAAAGATCTTTAAAACATTGTCTGATGCTATTGACATGCAAATAATTGAATGCCTTTTTATAACCCCATGTGAAATCACTTCTTCTCATAACTGCTTCTGTTGGGACCAGCTCTGGCTCTGTGTTAGGGTAGATGGGATTACCAGTTTCAGCTTCCCTCTAAAAGCTTCCTAAATCCTCAATAGCATACTAAGAGAAGGCAATTAATCACCCCTGCCAAATTTAACAGGAAAAAATTTTTGTTGACAAATCATAAATGTTTCACATTAACAAATTTGCATTTTTTTGTCAGCCTCCTGGAAGTTTAAAGGCATTCTCTGCCTGCTTTTAACTAGATGAGCAAGGGGTTTCTCCAAGTGTTTGAGATTCGGGGAAATTAAAAAAAAGTATAGAAATTGGTGGAAGAAAGAGAAATTTTGCCTTCAAAACTTATAAACAGTGTTAATTTCCAGCAAATAAATTTAGTCTTCCAGTGAATCCAGTGAAATTCACATGCAACTCTACATTATTATCCATAAATTACGGTTTCTCTTTTAACTTCAATTTTTAGGCTCTTATTAAGTATTAATAAAATTTTTCCCTCTCTTTTCATTTCACAGATGACAGTTAGTGTTGGCTAAACCTTTGCAGCTGGCAATTAAAGAAAACAAATTTTATGAAATGGACTACTAAACTTCAAAATAATGATAACAATAAAAGTATGCACAGTTTTATTAAACAATACTTTTTTTTAAAAAAAATTATCTTCTTCTTGTGCTTTATGTTTATGTTCACCAAAGTAAAGCAATAGATCAGTGGGCATAAAAAGGTGAACAAGCCTATAAAAATCAAAGCTAGGTAGAAAAAAAAAAGATAATATTAAGTTGTTTTACTGAGGTAAAGTAAACCCTGCATTCTGAGACAAATATCCTCAAGCCGTTTGTTTAAACAAGCATTAAGTTTAGCAGTACTACACCATAACATGATACTCCAAATTAAACTTTTGCATCTCAAGTGACCTTTATTGGAGTTTTATAGTTCATAAATTCTTTACAATGGTGCTCTGTGGAGTAGTTTTAATAAATCTTGATTGTGCTGTAAATGTTACAGCACATACTTAAAATGGCATCTCCAGTCCTAACAAACACAAGTGTGGAATGATTCCCCTATTCCACATGGAGAATTTTGGTTCAATATTCATGAAATATTGGAAAACATTCCAGTAACGAGGGGAAAGTACCAAAAGTTACCCAATCATACTGGAGAAGAAAAACATCACTGATAAACATATTTATCAAAGTAGATGGAAAGCATACTGATTTCTCACATACTAATAGGAAAATCTTCTGCCATTTACAGAGCTCCTAAAGTACTCCAGGGTAGCTGGATAGAGACATGATTATGTTTTCCATTTTCTCTTTAAAGACTTGATTTCCTGGCAAAGTGTCTGATACATAGAACTTTAAACTGTGTGGTCGGTTTCACTTGCCCTAGTACACTGGGAAAAGTGCACCTTGATAAAGTGTCTGCTTAATCTCATTTATCTGTTTAACATTTCTTTTTTCATGGAAAGTGTCATTAAAAAATATAGTGAAAGCACCCTGGTAATGTGTTAAACCACCCACTTTGATCTATTTTTTTTTCCTGCTGTATATACTTCACCCTTTAATCCAGCTATTTAGTCACTTACTGGCTTCTTAACATCTTTTCATATACTGTAGTTACGTTTGATAGAAAAATCATCAACTGTTTTGAGGCAGCCATGAAATCCTCCATCTTAACAACTTCCATCTACTTAAGAGTTCATTTATAAATGTATTTTCTCATTCATAGACATATAATTTAGTTTCTTGCATACATCTGAGAGCCTTTTCCAGTGTTCCTAATTTTCACAATTTTTCTTTCTTGATCTCAGCTCAAATTTTTATCCTCACTGTGTTTTTGCCTTTTCTTCCTTTTCCCCAGATGCAAGAACATGAAAAATTTGTCTTTTCTCTCTCATATAGTCTGTTAAAGGTGTTTCTACTCAGACAAATTTAAGCATTTGAAAGGAAAAGTTTTCAAACTTTGCTGTCTCTGTAGATGTTGCTATTGAAAATAAGCCAAGTTTGAAGAAAACTCCACATTTCCATGAACGTTAAATTATGGATTTTGAAGTCAGAACTCTAAGCTTTTACTTCTTTTAAGGATCTTATTCATAAAAAATGCACCAGTTAATGATGAATTAGTTAAAAGATAAGTTCTGCCATGAATGTTCTGGTCTTTCCCTAAAATAATCAAAATCTGCAAGATCTGTAAAGCTCTGTCTGTTGCTTTAGGGATGAATAGTGTGACTTTGAGAAAGTGTCATTACTTATCAAGTAATTTGCTCATATTGAACAATATATATGGTGTTTTGTGATGAAATAAAGATAATATCTTGGATAGAGAGATGCAATCAAACTCAAATCATAAATTTATTATTATTACAGGAAATCTATAAGAAAAAGATTTTTATAAGTGGTCCTGTAAGAAAATGCATAATGCCATATTAATGAATCTGAGTTACAGACCCATTATTAGTACTAGAAATGGATTTTTTTAGCAGTAGTTATATGTTGATCCTCGAAGACTGTTTAATAATGAATGACAGATTAAAAATATTGTCTGTTTTTCCTGTGGATAGAAATATGCAGATCAAGCTATCTGAGCAATTTAAAGAAGACAGAGGTTAATAGTCTCTGTAAGTGCCAGAACCTGTGATGAGTACTTAAAGCAATCAAGTTCCGATATAGGGTATCTATAAATTACACCATGGTATAAGGAGTGGGAGTTGTTCTACTACATTGTTTTGATGATATTGACTATAATTACAGAATGTGATTTTTTTTTCCATCTGTGTCTAACACTTTACATTGACTCTGTAAACAGTTAAACGCATCTGGAAGGATTGTGGACCACAGAACACGATGTTTAGTGAAGGTGAGACAATCAAATTATCCTTATTTTGTTTTCTGGATGCATTTATAGTTTTTTTGAGTCTTGTAGGGGGAATTCTTGATATTTGAAAGTTTTTGGTGTTGCACCTTTGATTTTAAGTTATGTCGAGTAAAATTTTTAAGTGTATCATGCTAAGAATTTAGTATATTATACATGATGATAATGACTGGTAATCCATTGGTCTCAAGCATTTGATTTATACTTTCTGAAACAAGGATTGTATTGGATTTGGAAGCTAGAGGAAACTTAAATTCTCTCAGCCTTCTTTGTTCTTATTATTTAGAGGACATCATTTAAGGAAAGCTCAAGTTATATTGGATTCTGAATGTGCAAAGGGTTATAGCAAAAGTTCTGGAAATCTCTTCAATCCTGAAACAGGGGAGACAGAAGTGGGAACGGAGGCATGAAGAAGCATTTTTGTATGACTATAAGTATCACTTGAGTATCACTGCTTAATCAGGGCAAAAATTAGTCAACTACAGATTAACTACTACACCACTACAGTGATCAAGCTGGCTGGCCAAAACCACCCCATAGCCCAGACTCTGAGATGTTTAGCCTTGTACAAATTTGTATGGTTATGAACCAGTTCTAAAATAGTCTCTGAATTAGGATCACCCATGATGTTGCAGCACTTTTCTTTGTGAATACTTTCCAGACAGAAAAGCAAAACTCAAGTTGCACTGAGTAGGGTTTTCTATGAAAAATTGTGCTGACTGTTATCAGTTTGCATGCTGACCCAGAAACTGGATAACATCCGGTTAAGTCATCCTCTTCTCATTTATAACCATCACCTGAAAAACATACATTCCAAAACACATACAAAGATTTATAGCAAAAATAGATCACCTAGAACAATATTTATTAGGCTTAAATATAAGCTATTCCCAGCTTGAGTGACAGTCTGTTTTTGCTGCCTAATAATGTGGAACTTGAGGTGTGCAGAATGGCAGGTTTTACCTGGTTAATAATAAATAATTGTTCTACTTCATATGGAAAAATGTTTTGGAACAGGTTGTTATGAACTTATCTTCTTGGTAACAGAAATTGGTTCCCGTCAGTAGAGAAATAGCTCAAGGAAGAGTCATCTGAGAGTTCAAATAGAATTGTTCCTAAACAATATGAATTCTGAAAAATAATGACAATGTCAATAGAAGAAAAAAAAGTCCAGCTCCACTCCAGTTTTCTACTTCTTGCTTCTATCTTATAAATTGGATGCAGCATCATGTCCCTCCTTAAAGGCACTATCTGTTGTTTGCTTTTAAAATTATTTTAAAATAAAAAAATGAGAAAGAAACCAATGAATTTCAAATAAATATTTCCTGACTTTTGCATGTCAACAGAATTTGGTTAGTAGAAGTTCCTCCCATGAGAAAAATATTGGACACTGGAAAACTAGGCTGTAACTCCTACTTTCCTAAGTTAAACAAAGAGATGCACATCCATGAACAACAACAGAGAAGTCAATTACCTATGAATAATTTCATTCGTGTATAGATGTTCCGCTAGAGACTGAGGTTACATAACTCCATGAAATCTGTCCAGGTTTGACACACATTCCAAAACACATGCTGTATCCTTCACTTCATCATAAAATTTGCAGAAGTCCACTGGAGCTACACATAAATATTGCATTGCTGTGTTTTAACTGAGCACTCCATATTCATTGTGACAAGGGGATAATGCAACTTGCTCTGCATAAAAACTGCCCCTGACTACATTTCAAGTTTCCTTTTTTCTTCTACCCTAACAGATTTCCAAAACTAAGTTCCTCCAAGCACAATCTTCATTCAGAGCTCAATTTCTGAGAGCTCAAGGTAGACTTGTACTTACTTCTCTTGCAATTTTTGAGCACTGAAAAGTTCGATGTGCTGAAAAGGCTTGCATCGTGTTAAACGTGATAATGGTCTTGAAGTATAGAGAAGATTGCTGCAGTGAGGAAAGGGATAAACTGCTTTCCATATCTGAAATGTGTGTGACAAAAAATAAATTAAAGCAAGGTAGATTAAGGCTGACATACCTCAGAAAACTTTCTATCTTTAAGGACCATATTGCTTTGGGAAAGCGTGGAAGCACCATGACTGGATGTTAGACAGTATCTGTCAGGCATGAAGGAGGTGCACTTGATTTTGGCTTGAGGAAAGAAATGAAGTAGATAATTTCCTAATGTTCCTGCCAGCTGTGTTTTCTATTATTCTCAGTGACTAGACATTAGAAAGAAATCATGTGTGATTTATCTATGTGCCAATGGATACACTAGTTTCTTTCCATTTCAGTGATTAATTGTTCTAATGCAAGGCTCCCAAAACTTTATACTAAAGCTGGTGAGACTTTGGTACAGCCAAGAAGTTGTTAAAATCTGACATCCAATTCCACTTTAAAAAAGGTTTCAACCAAACGCTTCTAATGAAACTTTTTCAAGTTTCTCACACAAATTAATTAACAAATAAAATTTGATTATTTTTGGATAGGTGCAATAAATCCTTCATTTAAATGACAAATTCCATTTTATGTTTCTTTTCAGACTTGAAAGAAAGAAAGTTTAATTATTTATGAATGCTGCTGTCACTGTTGACAACATTATCTCAAGAGACTGATACTAACAGACATGTACAAGTATAGTAAAATACTCTATCTCATTTATGAGTGACAAGATTGTTGACTCAAGATGGGACAAGGCTATTTTTCTAAATAAGACTGTATAACAGGGTCACTCATTTTGTAATGTTTTAGATTTTTGAAAGCTTTTGAATTGTTTTTTCCTGATACAACAAAACCCATATTTTCATTTGAAACTTGCACATTATAGTTTCTATGAAAGTAGCATACATTTACCTGGATAATTAATTTGCAAAAGGGAGGAACTGGTCCAACAAGCAAATTAAACAAAGAGGTAAACCTAAGTAATTCTGAAAGGGATGGAAGGAGGGAGATGAGTGATAATTCAAATTTGCAAGGCAAATTCATGGCAAATGACAACTGAAGTTTACAGTAACCTTGAAGAAAATTACTCATACAAACATATTATGAGGATATTTTTCTTGCATTGTTTCCCTGTCAAATAGTGGGAATGTTACACTTTTCTGAAAAGTGTTTCTGTGGACAATACAAGGTGAGCTGATACATAGGTTCTGGAAGGTCCCCTTTGTAGTGTTGAGGGTACCAACACAAATTTGCTTTTTGTTCAAATTCTGGTCTTCACTTTCTTTATCTTCTAGACTTGAACATCCAGTACGGAATGAATCTTTTATTACTGTTAATTTATTACTAAGTCATAGCATTAAGAACTACATTGATGTTAAGTGTAATTGCATCACTTCCTGGAAGAAAGTGTGTCTCTAAAGAACCTTGCATTTTCCAATGAAGAAAATGACATTGCAGTTGATCAGAGAGGTGTGAAGACTATACCATTTCTGTTGCTCATTCTTATATCAGGAGTAGTGTATTAATGGCTGTGAGATGCAGAGTCACAGGCTGTAGGAACTACTAACATAGGTTTTGCTTCGCAAGCTGGATCTTTGTACTAGGTTTGTGTGGCAAGGTTTTGGTAGTGGGATACAGGAGTGGCCCCTCTGAGAAGCTGAAAGAAGCTTCACCCATGTCTGACAGAGCCATTCCCTGGTGGCTCCAGGACAGGCCCACTGCTCACCAGGGCTGGCCCATCAGCCATGGCAGCACCGCGTCCATGATAGCATATTGAAGAAGGAAAGAAGTTATTGCACAGATGTAATTGCAGCCAGAGGAGAGAGGAGTGAGAATATGTGAGGGCAGTAGCTCTGCAGACACCAAGGTCAGTGTGAAAGGAAGGGAAGAGGTGCTGCATGCACAAGAGCAGAAATTCCTCTGCAGCCCCTGGTTAACAGCATGGTGAGGCAGCTGTGCCCCTGCCACCTGTGGAGGTCCATTGGGAAGCACCTGTAGCCCTGAAGACCCCCATGCGGGAGCAGGTGGATGCCCAAAAGAGTCTGTGCCCCTTTGGGAAGCCCACTCTGGAGCAGGCTTCTGGCAGGACCCATGAAGCCATGGAGAGAGGGTTCCACACTGGAGCAGGTTTGCTGTGGGACTTGTGATCCAACAGGGGACCAACACTGGAGCAGCCTGTGCCTGAAGGCCTGCAGCCTGTGGAAAGGACCCACACTGGAGAAGCTGGTGGAGACTGTGTCCCGTGTGAGTTTCCCCCACATTGGAGCAGGGGAAGAGTGTGAGAGGTCCTTCCCCTGGGGGGAAGGAATGGCAGATACAATATGTGATGAATATTGCTTTCATTCCCCATGTTCCTGCACTGCTTAGAGGGAGGTACAGAATTCTGGGCCTAGGAAGGAAGGAGTGGAGGAAAGATGTTTTAAGATTTGGGTTTATTTCTTATTATGCTACTCTGATTTGATTGGCAATAAATTAAATTAATTTCCCCAAACTGAGTCTGTTTTGCACATGATGGTAACTGGTGAGTGATCCCTTCCTGCCCTTATCTTTGTCCCAGGAGCTTTCATTCTATTTTCTCTCCCCTGTCCAGCTGAGGAGAGGCGTGATAGAGCAGCTTTGGTAGGCATGTAGCATTCAACCAAGGTCAACCCACCACAGTCCCTCACTACTTAAAAACTAAAGGTCTAGAGAATGCAACTTAACTTGTGACAAAAGGTCTTAATGAAGTCAATCCTTTCCCAGAATACATATAAAAATCCTGTTTCTGAAGTAATTATAGGGCTTTGAAAGTAAGACATTCCATGTAATTTATTATTTTCCTTTAATTTCTCTTGAAGTTATACAGTGGGCAAGAAAAAAAATCAAATAATGTGAAATAAAAAAAGGATAAAATTTTCAGTTTGAATAGTATTTTTTTTTGTAACTGGAAAAATCAAAGTGTTAATTTAAGATGTGGAACACCTTAACTTATTTATATCTACAAGGTCACTTAAAAGTGGTGTAATTCTAATTTGAGCCAGTAAAGTTCTTCTGGCTAAAAGTCATAAAAATTTCAAAATATTGCCAGTTCTTACTATGCTTATTTGAGCTGGAAGAACAAGCTATCTTCCAAAAGAAGGGCTCATAGATGTTTAAAACAAAAAATAAATTGAAAAAAAAAGATAAAATAGTTATGTATTTCTGATATTTAGGGAATATCAGAAAAATATTCTAGAAAAATTGAATTACTTGAGAAAGTTTGCTTTAGGCATTTTGAATTGACTCTTACGCTCCTTTGGGTGGGAGAACACCAAGAGAGGTGTGCATGCACAAACTTCAGAGGTAAGTCCTTTGGGATGGTATCTCCAGGAACACAATACTCACACTAGGAGATCTCAAACATGCAACATCTAGACACTGATTTGTTCTGAAGTATGACGGAAGGTTTTCAGTTAGTGGATGACAGGTACCTTTTTCCAGCTGTCGCTATGTTAAACTAATGACTTCACTGTCTCCTGCAGTTCAGATTTATGGCCTTATGATTGGTACTAGATGTATCAAACAGAACTGTCCTCGCCTCTAAAAAGAGCCCTGCAGTAGCAAAAAGCTGGAGAAAGTGGACTTGGCTATAAGAGGAACGGCAACAGATAATTGTTTGTTTTATCTTGTGTTTTTCTGAAGGGAAGTATAGTGTCTCCCTTTGAGAGACAAAAGATCAGCATTCAACTTGTGCCAGATGCAGCCTGAGCTATTTAGATGTAGATTAGAATTAGTCAGGGAACACGACTGTATTCACTGTATTTGAGCAGGTTTCACATTGCTGGACTGGGGGGGAAAAAAAAGAAAATATTGAGCAATTATTAATTAGCTGGCAATCCTCATTCTAAGCATTGCTGCTGCCTAACATGCAAAAGTGTAAATATGGAGTTTCAGAAGACTTCTTTATTGTAAAGATGCAGTTCTACCACTGTCATGCAGTGAATTATTCTGCACTGCATGTATTCCAGACTCAAAATTTTCCTTGCTTAAACTTTTGTCTATTTTCTATGCATAAACCTGCCCCAGTTTTTGCATGCTCAATTATAATTTTTTTTAAAGGTAGTAAATTTTAATCCTATATAAAACATCACCTTAAGTTATTATTCTCGTTTTTATCCAGTTGCAGAGAAAATGATGAGAAAAATAAATCAATGTCTGATAATATGCTATAAATCTTGGGGGATTTCTGGTGGGTTTAAGAGTGTCCTTGTAAAATAATGTTCTGATTGCACAGAGAAGTGTCAGCCTGGGTAAATTATCTGAATAAAAGTGGCTGAAAGATGTTAAGATAGTTATTCTTGAGGTCACCTTGAAAGCTGTACTGGAAACAGGCTCAGTCCCAGTCTCATATTAAAACCCCAGAAAGAACAGATATTTAAACATGCCTTCCTTCTGTTTCTTGGGCTTTTTTTGTGGGCTTTTTTTGGGTGTGTTTTTTTTTTTTTTTTTTGGTTGGTTGGGGTTTTTTTGTTTTGTTTTTGTTTTTGGGGCTTTTTATTATCTGGGAGGATGTTTGATGTGGTTATTTTTGATTTTCTTCGGCTGGTCTTTTTTTTGTTTGTTTGCATTTTTTTTTATATAAAACACTGAAGAGTGGATTTTGACTTTAACATGTACTATAAGATATTGATAAATCATACTTTCCTAGTATAACCTTAGGCCTGTCAGTCAGACAGAATTCCTGCTTCAGGCCCTAAGGTAAAAACAGTTCTTCTGTGAAGGACTTGAAATATGCAAATAGAAAGTATCAGATTAAAATATTAGCAGGTGTGAAACGGGGGACAGTGGCAGAATACTGTTGGCTTTAGATGAATGCAGACAACTTATCATGAAGGTCAAAAATGCAAGCTTTTGCTGCCCAGCTATGGAATAAGGAATCAGGTCTCCTCTCTTTGCCTCTACAACACCTGTGCTGTTGTGGATTTATCTAAATATGATTCAAACCAACTTCTCTTTCTAAACCACTAAGTATGTAACTGATGGTGAAAAAAATGAAAATCCTTAGTATTTCTACTCAAGTGTCCTTATCAAATCAGAACCTCTTTCACTAATCTTAAGATATCATGCCTACAGAGATGAAATCTTCTTCCTAACATTTTCCCTAGCAAATATGCTCTTTGAAGTAGTTTCAGAGCAAATCCGAGTGCTCTCTTTGTGCATAAGATTCTTCAATCAGATAAGAAATTACAGAGCAATTCTAAGAAATATTTTTACACTTTTCAGTATGAAGATGTACAAACCCCTCTTGTTATTCTCTGTTCTGATTATGGATCAATATACATTTTTTATATGGCCACATAAAGAAAACAGAGTATATTTTACATGTAACCATTGTAGTTCCATAATACGCATGTAAGAAGAGGGAGGTTTACATGATTCCTCCACCACAGTCTTATTGTTTCCATTAAGCCTTAAAAAGTGAAGATAAAGCAGTGCAAAATAAAAAGATGACTAATGCTGCAAGAGAAAATGAGACCTTTCCTCACTGCACAAAGAATATTTATGGTATTCAGAGTGACAGAAACAGAGGAGTAGATGTGGCCAAAATAAGATGTAACCCACCTTTGTACACTGACATAGGATCAGGCAGATGTAGACCATCACCATCTATTACTGATAACATGTGTTACCAAAACAGAAAATTACAATAAAATATCAAAACCTTTGGACAATGTCCACAGAAAGTGCTTTCTGTCCTGGAGAATTTTCTTTCCTAGAATCCAAATTAAAAATATTTTTTATACATTGGGAAAATAGATCTACTCTCTGGCTCTGTCTTTTAACCAGATGATCATCTGTAATCCATCCACCTGGATGCCACCACTTCTCTTCGTGCCTTTTGTTGACCAAATGTTGGCAGTTCATGGCCTTGTGTCTCAGGCTCCCACCCAAAGCTCAAACTGCAGCTTGCAAACAGAGCTACCTGCACCAGATGTACTCCTCAACCCTGGTAACTGGCCTAAGAGAATGAGATAAATATGATCAGCTCTTAGGAAAACCAAGAAGCTGCTACCATCTAAACTTCTAGATATTTTAGAATCAAAAATTCTATTGAGGAAATGGAGAACAATCAATATGTGCATTTAAGTGAATAGTTATGTGAATGGAAACTACTATAACTATACTATAGTGTCTAATTCTTTCTTTTTAATGCAAGGTTTGTTTTTATTTTGGACATTACAGGCAGATTTGAGGGGCTAGTTTTGTTTAGTTAGAGATCAGGAACTAATAAAGCTTATGTTTTAGAGAGTTATTTTCTTAGTGAAAAATCGGTTGTTTTATTTTCATATTCTTAAATATATTTGTCCTCTACACTGTTATTTCCTGGTTAAAAATGAATTTATTAAAGATTTTACTCCAGAGAGCTTCTACAGATGCAATTTTATTTCTTTGTTATCAGAAAGACTTGAGAACAGATACTATTGAATACTTCAATCTTTTTTGAGTCTTTCTTAATCTTCTCCACTGTTAAGCAGCTAGCCTGTGTTTTGATTTTCTCTTTCTGCATTTAGTGAACCTTATCTTGTTTCCTTTTATGTCACTGTGCTTTTTGATCTTATCCCTAAGGGTCTTGAGCTGTTCCTTTATATTCACGTTAAAACCTATAATCTTCTTTCCACTTTTTGTTTGATTCTTTTTGAATTTTCAGGTCACTGGAGAAATTCTGATGTCTCTACAATAGTTTCTTACTATTCTGCCATTCCTTGCTTCACTTGCAAATAACTTACCACTATGCATTAACTACCTTCTTTTTCAGTAACTTCCAGCAGTGCTGCACTCCTGTGCCCTTTAACTTTTTTCTCTTCCCAGTAGGCTGTCTCCTGTACTCCAGGAAAAGATGGAGTTTGCCTTCCCTCTCAGCCATCACTTTCCTGCTTTTTACCTTCACATTTCATTACTTCTCACATCTTTTCTGTAATCTTTCACAATTTTATTTTCTGATTGTACCTTTGGTTTACATGTTCTATCATTCTAGATAGTTGAAACAAGATCTTAAAATGAGCATCCTTTAATCTCTAAAACAAAAATTGCCTGCAAAATATTCTACGCACTAATTGTGTCATCCCACTTTGCCCTTTAGGTATCTTTGAAAAATTACAATCTCCTCTTGTTACAAGGCTTTAATTGAAAAAAAAAAAAAAAAAAAGTAATAAACCATTTTGTCTTCTAGCTTATGTGGAATATGTGAATTCTTTGCAGTTATGATTCTTTTATAAAAAAAAAAAATCTAGCAAAATTCTCTCCTTTCCATTAACTTGTGAAAAATACACCTTTAATCCATGGTACACCTTTCTCTCTTTTTCTTACACCTGTCATTCCTAAGGAGCTTGCATCTCTGTATCAGTAATGAACCTCTGTGGTTTAGCTCAGCAACTTTCCAGGATGACATTTTCATTATGGTTTGGCTGTGTTTTGACAAATAGTTCTCACTACATACTCCCATATTGGGACAGCTGTGTAGTAACACCCCAAGGGCTGATCTCTTAATTGACCCTCTCATAACTGTGATTCACCTCTGCCTAAATTTAGGCAGAAAATGGGCTTTTGTGTTTGATTTCTTTTCCTCTCTCTTAATTTCTGAGATTTTATCACAGATCTAGGTTACTTTGAAATCTCCTCCCCAGCGTGCACTCGAAGATCTTCCTCTTCTTTTCACAGCCCCTATAAACTTTTTTGCTCCCTCCTTTGTGTAATGCCATACATCATGAAACCTATATACTTTCATTAGTTGTTTGAAATGTTCATCTCCAAGTCATTTGTCTCCATGATTTTTATCACACTTAGCTGCTATCCTCTGTTCCACCACTTTGCTGTCAGATTCTTGGAGTCTCTTTTATGCTGCACAGGATTCAATGTAACAGTAGCAGGTGCATCTAAATAAGTAGCATGGTGAAGTAATCCAGAGGGATAGGGATACCTTGCTTGTCTTTCTGAAACAGCCTTCTTATTATGGGTTCAAGCAGGAGCACATTCCTGAAACAATGTGCTGTCTGCACTTTAAGGTAGTCAAGGACCTTCCAAAAGACCTCTAGGTAATGATTTTTCTTTGCAAATGATCTTAGGTGGCAGTACAGGCAAGAAGTGATCTAGGATTGATGTTCCTATTTTAGACTGTTCCACATGCGGGCACGTTTTCTTTCAAGAAGAGGTAATAATAGAAAACTAAGAATAGTTTAGAACAAAATTAAAATGTAACCTTGACTTTCTTGCCTCTTAGTCCTTCAGGAAATCACGTGTGGATTGTACAGATTGCTGGGTATTTTGTACGTTCATTTACTTTGAGTCCGTTTTGGGAAGCAGAAGTCATTATGTCTTTTCTGTTGCAGAGAGAGGCAGCTGAATCCAACCCTGGAAGCACTGGAATAAGCAGAAACTCAGGAGAGAATATACCTCTGGGACAGAATAATTATAGGATTTGTAATATGCCTTTCTCTCCTTTCTATATCCAATTTCTGTTTATCGCAGTGTTTGGCCACTGGTCTTCTAGAACCATGTACTGGGTACAATAAAAAACACAGAGGGCCAAGAAGAGCATAATTTTAAAATGCATAATTCTGCAGCTGTACAATTTTCTCAGTTTCTTGTGTTTTGGTTTGGGTTTGGTTTTTTTTTTTTTTTTTTTTTTTTTTTTTTTAAACTGAGTATGCCACATCAGTATATTTTTAATTGCAGTGAATAAGATTTTCTCTTTTTTCTAATTTATAGTGCTATATTTGATTAGGTATTGTATTTGGCAATGTTTACCTTACTGCGGTCATGTGTTATTCTGACTGTTAAAGTTGTGTCAGCAAACTCAGTACTTTCAATCTTAATTTCATAAGACCCATTTTTTGCAGGTGTGTAACCTGATCACAATACTTTTCTTCAACCAAAAAGTTCTCTAACATTCTCACTACAAAGCCTTTTATTTATTTTAATTAAAATAAAACCTCAATTTAATTTTTAAATGCTTTTATATTAACCATACCAAACTAGAGATAAATTATCCTTGCTTTCTTTGAAGCTTTTGACCTTTCCCAAAGTTCACTAAAGGGGGTCAAATGAGTAGTTTAAACATATTCAACAGATATTTTAACATTTGCCATTACTTCCATGTTTATAATGCATAATATCATGCAAATTGGACTATTTTACATCAAAATTAATCTTTTTAATATATTATCATACTGCTATTCATGCTGATTTTGATGATATAATTTGACCCACAGAGGAACCAACCTTTCCAAGGCATTTCAGAAGTTGCCACAGCTGTCTAAAAGTGAACTGTGCAGTTTGAGTATATTCAAGAATCAGACCCTGGAAACATCCATTCAGACTGAGTCCCCACTCTTCAGTCACACACCTGAGACTCCTACGAGAGAGAATGCTGACTGTATGTTTTGTTCCTAACTACCTAGTGCATGACAGTGGCAGAGCAATCACTCTGAGCAGCACCTGGGGTACAATTTGCCTCTGTTACTTGCCCTGAGTGTTATCTGCTTACAGAGAAACCTGTTCCCTGAGAGTGGCAGTGTCTGGTTCCTAATTGCCAGTAATACCCTAGCTCCTTGTGCCTCTTTCCAACCCAGATGCAGTCAACACTACTGCCACTGTTAGAAGTATTATAAAATCTCCACTATAATTCCTCTTTAATTAGCATCTTATTATCTTAAATTGCTTCAACATTTTTTTTTCTCTAAATCTCCTCCATTCTTTCAGTAATACCCTTTTTTTTTTTGTAAATTGCCTCAGTATTTCCCCACTGGTTGGATCTACTACAGTTTTTTTTTACTTTGTCTTTTAATGGCTTATTCAAAAGGATAGAAAAGCTCAATGGGCTCCTGGTAGAGTGCAGTAATATCAGTGTTTGTGTTCTCAGGGTTTTTCTTTCTCTGGAGCATAATGGTTGAACTAAGTCTTGTGGTGAAGAGCAAACCCACTGGGCTAATGGCAATAAACTTGAAAACAGTGAGAGGCTTGTTCACTCAGGTTCAATGTGTGAATAGCTCTGCACAGCTCTAATTAGGACCCCAGTTCTCAATAGGTAATTAAATATCACTTTGGTTATCCAAGTGAAGGGATTAAGGTGAATATGTACCATTCACATTTATAGTAGAATAAAAAGTTCTGCATTTCTGTTGGTTGACTGGCATTATAGTGAGCTCTGTCAGAAACACCTTTAAATGTGTCATTGTGAGGCAGAAAACTGAAATGTAGCACACTGCCTACAAGGAATCTCTCATAGCAATGATGTGGTCACTGAGTAAGCTAAGGCTGACATTTTGTCTTTAAGGAAGATATCCCTTGGCTTCTGGAAAAATGAGCATTATTGTGTATCAATAAAAATAAAATTAATGCCATTATCTCAGCTGGTACTTTGTCTGTTTTGACTTCCCTTCCTCATTCCCTTACCCGTCGTTATCTCATGGATAGCTGAATGCACACTGCAATATGGGACATATACATTTGTACTTTAAGGACTGTTATTCAGATAGAAAGAAGTGTTTAATTTTAGTATATTCAGATAGAAAGGAGTGTTTAATTGTAGTAATCACCTAAAGCAGGTACCTTGGATTCGCATATTTTATGAGGTTTTAAACCTGTGAAATACCTTCGGCTATACCCACCAATTTCTTTGAAGTTTCACTGCTTCCCAAGGCTAAACCCCAGTTCATTTTTTCCCTCTTCACGTGAATATTTCAGCAGTTAAAATTATTTAAACATATTTTTAGCCATTTTATTTGTATTACTGCTTTCTGACAATGCTCATATTGACATAGAAATATAGTTCAGGCAAACATTGCAGAATATAAGGCTAGCAAGGTCCAGAAAAAGAATTCAAACTTGAGAATAATTTTCAGAATTTTAGAATTATGCAGTAGCAAGTATTTCTAACTATTCTCCAGAGCAGGATTTCATATGTTCTATTATTTAAAGGATAGAAAGATGTTTGTGCCCTATGCCAGAATAAAGGTTTAATGATTGTCCTGGTTTTGCTGAAAATTAGGAAGGAGAATGGAATTTCATAGGTGCCAAAAAGTGATTGCTAAGGACAGAGGAAAACCTGAAACAAGCCATTGCCTCAGGCAGTACATTCTCCCAGACATGCTGATGTGCCCTTACTTTTACTCTTCCCACTTGCCTGTATGAAAAGCAAACACTATGTTTCTACAGAGCCTTCCTTCCATTTTCTTCCAGTCCCTTAAAAAGATTCAGCTAAAGGAGAGCTCACTTTTCTTTTCATTCTGCACCAGTACATAGGCTACATGAGACAGTGCATAATGTTTTTTCCCCCAAGTTTTCAAGATCTAGACTTCATTAATTTCAAGAACAGAAAGGGTTATTGTAATCTAACCTGTTTTATTTGTTACACTGGTATTCCTATTTCCAAGTTCATTCAATAATTCATCGTAAAGGGTGACTGACATTGTAAAAAGTTCCCTACTGAAATTATGCCTGCCTGCCTCCTAATCCCTTGCAACTTCTTTTTGAAGATTTCTGTACATATTCTACTGCAAGCTAAAATTAATTAACAAATATTTTCAATAATATGTTTTCTCTGTAAGCATAAAGCTGTGTAGATATTGAGTACAGATTTTTCTTATATGATTAGAAAGTAATGAAGTATGTGATTTTATTTATATTCTGTAGGAGAGAAATTGTACTTTAAGTCTTACCCTCTTTTGTGAGCTAATCATGTCAAACTTCTAGATTGAGTGTTTTTATTCCTACAATCTCTAATTCCTACAAGTTTCTAATAGACCACAATTACCAATTATTTCATTATTTTGTAACATATACTTTGTTATAATGAATACTTCATCAATCACATGCCACATAATTAATCAAATGTAATTGACCAAATTAATTAATTTGAAACAGAAGGTACTGCTTGAAAAATGATCTTTTAATACAGACTGGAATGGGATCGCCTGGCTTTTGACCATAGTTTGGTACTGTTCATATCTGAATTCTTCAGAAAAATCTGTGAAGCTTCACCTTACAGGTGAAGATCAACAGCTGAGATAACGAGATGAAGCCACCCTCAATATCCAACAGAAGAAAACCCTGCCTGTGTTGTCCAAACAAAATTTTGAAATATGGATAATGCTGTCTGAATTTGGGTAATCTGCAGACACCTTTGGCACATCTAGTTTTAATATCAAGCTAGACTTTTGATGCGAACATTAGGACAGGCAATTAAAGGCTCATCACCAAGATCAGAGAAGAGCACAGCTGGCAGGGAAACCCTAATTGCACAGGCCCTGCTCCACCTCCTCCTCCTCCCAGGGCTGTTCCAAGGGAGCCTCAATCCCAAGGCCTAAGGTGATACCCATGAAGAGGAGTTATCAGAACACCTCTCTGGGTTGCCTTTTGGACTGAGAGTGTTAGCAGTCTTTGGATAGAGGTATGGCACTGACTATGGGGTGTGGGAAAAACCATCTTGGAATTGTAAGAGATTTCTTATAGGGTATTTAGGGGAAGCATTAAAGGTGGGAAAAGGGAGGGATAAAGATGGTTTGAAAAGGAAATGTAGGGGAAAAAGATGATAAAAGGGGTTGATTGCATGTAAGCAGATTGCCAGTCAATACATCTGTGTGGTTGTGTTCTGAACTGATCCCTCCAATCTGTTATGTCTTCTCATTTAGTGTCATTTCTAGCTGATTTTCTGGTAACAGGACTCTATTCTGTGTGTGTATGGATGTCCAAGTGCTAGCAATGGGAGTGTGGCTGTAGGTCACAGCCCTGAGTGCCAGCACCTGGAGACTCCAGAGTTCATGCATGTTGTGTGGGCAGGCACACCAGGGCGTGATCGCAGCCTGCATCCTGCCAGACTAACTCGCTAATGGGGAATGAGAATTTGGGAGTCAAGTGTTGCAGGTACCACAAGTCTAGGCCAGAAGGTGGAGAGATCAAAGAGTCTCAAGTCCACTACTGGAGGAACAAGGAGGTTCAGACCAGCAACTGGAGAGTCTGTGATCTTTGAGGGATGACTGCTTGTAAGTTTATGCATCTGGACCAGCTACCAGGGACATTTCTGTTTCTGTGTGCAAGGCAGCTGAGGGACTGGAGGACCCAAGGGCCAGCTGTATAGTCTGTTGGGTGTCTGTGAGAGACTGGAGGAAATGACTGTCTCAAAACATTTTGTGCATGTGTGGGAGAAGGGGAAGGTTGGGTCTTGCCTTTGGTGTGGACCTAAACACCCCCCCGCACTCCCTGCGGCCTGTATCTCAACCTTGCAGGGGCTGCAAATCCCTGGCACACCAGAGGCCATGCTCCACACCTGCCCCTGGAGCCCCTTACCCAGCTCCTGAGTGCTTAGATGACTGAAAGTCCCACCTGGGGGAAGGGCCCAGGAAAGCCAAAGGGTACTTAAGCAAAGCATGAGGTAAGTATGTGTCTTGACAGTACCTGCTCCTAGAATTTATATTAGCTGAAACAATGATGGAACCAGCAGTGGTGGGTATATTTGTTCTTTCCTATATCACTCTCTTTCTTCTTCCAATTCCCTCTTCTCAAAGCCTGAGTAACTTAAAATTAGATAGGCTTGGATTATGCTTATGAATGGGCTAAGTTAACCCTTTGTGAAATTATTTATGTTGATTGAACATTGCATTAAACTTTTGCCAAAGTCCCTGATTTTCTGAAGTTTGCCAGTAAAATTTCTGTTGTTTTCTCTTGAGGAATATATTTTTGGTAATTCTCCCTTGCTTCTGACTCAAGATACATTAACAAAAAGTAGGCTTGTTTAAGAGACTCCTCAAGTGAGTTCTGGGCCCTACAGTGTCCAAGACCAGGTGCTGGACAGGTCCATAGTGAGGGTACCTGTGTGTGTACGTCTGAGTACCAGCACGTGGAGTGGGGCTGCATCCTCAGGCTCACATGTCCACGTACCTATAACTGGGAAGACCAGGGGTCCAGGTTAGGTTTTGTGTCATTGGCCAGCTACTTGAGGGACTTATACTCTAATGGGCTTTCATCCTGATCAGCCAGAAAACGTAACAGGATGAGGTCGTTAGTGCTGGTTTTGCTAGTGCTGACTGTGTGTGTCTGTGGTGACCTGTGCAGCTGGCTGTGCTTGTGCATAGATTTTGTACTGTTGGATTCGATAATCTTAAAGTTCTTTTCCCACCTAAATTATTCTGTATGAATGTGTGTGTATGTGCATGTCTATTAGACATTCAGTCTTGCTACTTGCTGGAGTAGGCTGTGGCAGCCTGGCCTCCATCAGGGTACTGGATTGGCAGCTCCTAACAAATAAGATTCCTTTTTGAGGGAAAGCTCTCCTTCGTTTTGCTGCTTATTACCTTTCATAATTCCACATTCCTAGTCTTGTGACTTTTGTACCAGCAATATTCTTCCACTAAATAGTTTTCTGTAGTTCTTTACAGAAGTCTAGAGGGACTTAAACCAAGTGTTAATCAGGAGAAGATGCTGTACTTGGTCTACTAAAGAAGACTATGACCTTAATTTCACCTATTCCAGATTCTCCAATGAATATTCCTCTTTGCAGTAACTCTGTCCTGAGCCCCAAGCCATTAACTTCAATTGATGCCTGTGAAAGAAAGGCCAAATCTAAAGTCTCAAAGAGCAATGTATGCAATTTAGGTATGTTGCCTATTTTTAAGGTACCCCAGTTACCCAAGAACCATTGAGCTTCAGTTATTTCAGGAGTTAACCAGATTACTGAATAAGGGTAAGTGTTACATAACTGTGCTGTATGCTTACATGAAAGACACACCATAAGAAATATGGATTTCTTAAAAAAATAAAAGGATGGATGTGAGGGGTAGGGGAGAAGATGGGGCAGGCTAGTTTAGTTGTATCCTATTAAATACTGGAAACAATGACCAAGAAACATCCCTTAGTTGTTTCTTCTGTTCCTGTTTAAGACTAATCACACAAAAGACACATTCCCCTCCTCTTCACATTACTTGAAATAAGTGACTCTAAATGAGAAAATGCAGGCTCTGTGGCTCAGCAGGCAGTGATTGAACCCTTACAGATTAGAAATGCTCTTGTGCCCTTTTGCTTGGCACATCTCCATTTCAGAATTCAGGTTTTTTTTCCCAATTAAAAAAAACAACTTGCATTACAAGCTAGCCATGTAATTTGAAATTACATGTGATGGATGCTAAATGGAATCTGATTAAATATGGAGAACATGAGTTCAGCTGAGGAGTAGTAATAGTGAAGAGACTAAAACTGAAGTGGAAACTCAGAAGGCATAAACTAAAAACCATGGTGTGTACCTGAATCTGATCCCCAAAATGAGATAAAAATTGACCAAGAAATACTTGTAGACATGTGAATATATCTGAATGAACTAATAACAATGCTCCTCTGTACCTAGAACCTCCCTATCTCTGCCCAGTTCACTATAGCTTGAATTTTATCTACCTGCTCTTTCTGACAGGCTTTGCCTGCTTCTCTTTTTCTTCATTACAGTACTTTCATATTTTATGCTTTTCATCTTCAAGTGTAAATGTGAACTGTTATTCCTAATACTGTCTCTGTAATTCTACTGAAGAAAAGAAACTTAATAACTAAGAATTGTTGCATTCTTATACACAGATACTGCTGATCCATGAAAAGGGTAAACAAAAACTGCTTTATTATTGGTTTGCACAAAGGTTTCAGTGTAGCTACAATCGGGTTTAGTTATTGGCACGTTCAGAACATTTTGCACTCAACAGTTGTTTTAAATTCTTTTTATGTTAAAAGTCAACCAGGAAAACCATCTGTGTCAAAGTAAGCTGGTGCAGAACAGAGAAAATTGTTACTAGACTTATAGAATAAGTCACTTGCTGAGCTCTTTTGCTATCTTTATGGACTGGATTTTTTTCTCCTTCATCTCTGAGACGCAATGAATATAATGCAAATTTCTATTTTATGTGGCCTGCTGAGAAGATCTGAGCCAACTGCTTTATTTGCTGCTTTCCAGTAGGGAAATATCAACCCTAATTTGTCAGATTTTTGATAGAATAGCTAAGCATATGATTATGTATATAATGTCCTGGATCTAATGAGACTCATTCAGTGCTTCAGAGTGCAATCATTCACTCCTTGATTGGCATATAACTATCTTGAGTTGAAAATCTGAAGCATCATTACATGATTTCCCAAATTATACACTTAAATGTACCTCTGCTGTGCATATTCCATGCCACACGAATAATTTCTATATGTGCCAATGAGTGTTTTGGCTACACTTACCCAAACAATATATAGGATACCTCTAGGCTCCTATGATATGAAAAAGCTTTATCCCTAGGAAGAAGCACGAGCAGAATTACTCCTTTTCTGCTTCTCCACACAGACTGGCTTTCACTGTATTAGATACAACTTCTTTTCCCCTCTGCTCCTCCCCCCCAAAAGAGACTAGGATGCAGACCCTTTGCCTCTGAAAAGAACTCCACAAAATCTAATATTAGCCTCCTGGGGAAAAACCCATCAAGCTCTTCTTGCTAGGCAGAAATGAATGCCAGAGCACAACTTCCTATCTCACAACTGACATGACAAAGGCACAGAATTGGGCCAGATAGCTTTGTCATTCAGAAACTGTCATTAGAAGAGACAGATTGACCACTTCTGCTCACACTTTGACACTGTACAGCTAGATTGCATTTTTTCATTTTTAATTGATAAGGAAGAGCTTCTGAATGATCAAGTTAGTCGTAAAAGCCAAGTTAAAGGTTTCGTGTGTATTGTCAAAAAACTCCTTTATCAACATTCAAAGATGCCTTCTACCTGAAAGTTTATGTATGCCATGAGTTTGTAAATGTGTAGTCCTCAAGCATATCACAGTGAGTCCCGTGAGACAAAAGCAAGGCATCAGGTCAGTTGGAAAAGTGAGTGAACACGTTTTATCTACTGTAATGAATCCATCCAAAGCCATTGTTCATCAGGACCACGGAGCTATGCTGCAGAAGGTATTGACATCATTAATATGAAAAAAATCCCACACTAAAATAGTATCATTTTTACTGGTTCTGTGTCCAGAAAGATCTGGGCTCTGTTTATTTCCATGGTAGACATGCCAGAGGCAATTGTTTTCCAAAGAGGCAAATATGTTTTCCAGAGGCAATTCTCTTAGGATAAAAGAGACAATCCCTATAAAGTGAAGCCTTGCCATGAAAAAAGATGGTGTGGTCCTAATTTAAAGGAACAGAAGGCATGGAAAAATCCTGTTATTAATCCACAGGAAATCTGCCAGGCTGAAGGGTAGTTTTGTGTTGATCTTAATCTACTCAAGAATAAAACATACAGTGTTTTTTACCAGTGACGGTGCAGTCTAAATTCCTGATAGGTCTACAGAGTTTTTATTCTTTTGCCTAATGATCTTTAGGATCTTGCCATCTTTTACCATTTTTACTATGGATTTGAAAAATTCAGCTTAGATTGTTGCAATGCTCTCTTGATAGCGTGCTCAGCATTATTGCCCTTGAATCATTTCACTGGCGAATAAAGCGGCATCATCTGTCTTGACGTGAAGGACACCTCATACATACTGTGGACTTCCCTTAAAAATAATTTCCAGCCTCAGATTCACACGAAATATCCTTGCTACTGGAAGATAAATCACACTTTTGTTCTTTGAATCAGTGCAATGGCCAGCGTGATGTCTCTGCCTGATAAAAATGAAATTGCTCTTGGTGTTACTAAGGCTATATTCCCTGCAGCTCTTTCTCTTTCTTGCTATAGGTGTTTCCATCATTCATTTTGTTTCCAAACATTTCTAATTTCTAATTGCAGTTCAGATGCTCTGGTCTCAGCATGTCCTTTTTTCTTTCTTTTCTCAGGCTTCTGAGGGCACCACCAGTCCTCAGTAGTCCTGACTAACCTCCCTGGGGCCACACGCTGCCCATGGCCCCATACCCCATTTCTGCCCAGCCATGTCCCAGAGATGCTGTAGGAGTGAAGGTCTCCATGCCTGTCTCTCTGTGACCTGAACAGACCTTTGCTGTGCATTGTGGGTAGCTTGTGTCCTGGGTGGCCACTTTCAATGTATATTGTGGCTTTTCTTCAGTCTTGCCTTTTTTCCCTTCCCAGTTTGTTCCTGATCTGAGTGGATTCTGACCACACTTGGCAAACATAATTGACAGAGGTGACCACAACCAAAGGAAAATTAAACTTTTTTTTTCCAGCAAGAGCTACGGGGAGGCCATTTTCACTGTTTTTTTTATAAGTGTTTATGAGAACATTTATGCTTTCATGGTGATGTTTTTACTTTTTTTTTTTTCTGACCTTCCTTGAACCATTACTTTTATACCTGTATTTGTTTGTCTGTCTGTTACTAGGAGTCAGTAGCAATATGTTCAGTGAAAGTCACTTAGCCTGAGATATCTCAGGCCTTGTTATCATATAGCTGCCATTTGGATTTCATTTACTTAGGCAAATGGGTTCATTATCTATTTAGACAAGACAGACCATAGCTTGGTCTTTCCTTTAGATTTTAAGTCCTTTTTATTTGACCCTTGCTGTGACTTGTCAACTAGTTGTAATTAAGTTATTTGTCATAAAGGGTGTTGTTTACAGGCTTATTACACATTATCTTAGCCATTTATTTGCTCTCTAAAGAATTATAAAATGTTCTTTAATGTTGTTTTAAAAAAATTCATTTTGTTGCCCATATTTTCATACATTTCTAATCTAGTGGATTTTAGAACAAATGTTGAGCCTAGGGGGAAACAGATAAAATAATATAATAAGCTCCCATTACACATATGATTAAAAGAATTTTCTCACTGTGTAATTATATATTTGTATAACAAAGAAATCTACCCAAACTTTCAATCCAAAGAAATGAAAGGAAAAAAAGGTAGAAGAGTGCTAAAAGGGGCTAAACTGAATTAATTAAAACTTTAAGAAAGCTTTTAGAATCAAAGCTGAGATGAAAAACAAGTAAGTTCTTGTAGTTTTAGGCTACATTAACTTGGAGTGGTATGGGAACTTAAAAAGTCTTCAGTGGTAAAAGTGGAAAAGGATTAAGGGAAGGAACAGTCATCTTTGTGTGGTGAGAACAGGGTAAAAAATATTTAAGAAATGATATTAGGTCTTTCTGCCTTGAAACTAAATATGGTTAGTAATACTGCAAGGGAGAGGGATGGAGTGTTATCAACCAAGATGGAAACAAACCCAAGGTGGTTGTGCCCAGCTTGGGCACAACAGTGAACTGCTGCTCTAAAAATATGACAGACTTCTGCATAAACCTGAAGATGAATAAGAGCAGTTGTAGATCAAATTGAAAACGAAGGAAGTGCAGTGCCTGTGGTTCTGAAATAAAATTTGGAAAAATATGTCAGTTTATCTGGTGATTATGCAGAGGTTTAAACATCTTTTTTGAAAGAATTTTTACTATGAACATTAACAGACGATCAGAGACATTTGAGCTGTAATTTACAAAAATTCAAATTAACGTGTTATATTTTTATATGAATTTTGAATTTAAAAAAGGTAACATCTTTTTATAAAGATGAAAAAGGACATTTGATAATTATAGGACAGACTGGTACAGTGATTCCTGCACTAGTCTTGTGAAACTACTCCTAAACTAATAAAGATTGTCCTCAGTACCAGTGAAAGGTATTTGGAGTAAGTATCTAGTCAGCTTTGGATAAACCATCTAGAAACTGTATTTTTTATGAAGATGCCATACCTCATCTAAGCTGCTTTTCATCTGGCTCATTAGCTTTGACATAGTACCATGGTTGTATGGTTCATGGAACAGAGATGCCTCACTCTGAACTGCTAAAAAACTATTGGAGAAGCACATTAATCAATCATTCAAGCATCTCTACTTTGCTGTATTCAGAGTGAAAAGAAAAATCGCATTGTTTTTATTCCTTATATTTCAAAGCAATTAATGCCACAAGCTGAGTTTCTCTGAATGAAACTGATAAAACTCAGAGATGGTAAAATTAAGCTAGCTTAATTTTGAAGGGAAGTTGATTTAACCTGTATGTGTTTCAGATTTAGATCTCTATTCCTGATTGCATTGGTGTAAATGAAAAGCAAACTGGGCCCAAAGTCCTATATCAGAATCAAGTCAATTTACTTCTATTCTGAATTTCTATTAAAATAAAGCTAAAGACACCATTCAAAGCCAAGGAATTATAATATACAAGATAATAGAGAATTAATTCTGTTGATTTTCATTATTTTCCATTGGATCATACCTTGGAGGTAGTTGGCTTTCATCAAGATTACAGAAAATACTATCAGAAAAAAAGCTTCCTTTATGAGCAGACATACTGCATTGCAGATGATTGGGAAGCCACCAGAACGATCAAATTCAGGTAAAAACAAGTATTTACCTACTGTTGATCACTATGGTTTTATTCTGTCTTTACAGCATTAACAGTAACACTTTTTTTTTGTTATGTTTTGGTTTGGTTTTTTTTTCCCCCTCCGGGAGGAGGTCTACAGTGATATCTAGGTGTTTAGAATGTCCCTATCTATGGAGAACAGTTTGAGAATATAACTTTGATTCTTTTTTTTTGTGCTACATAAGTGTTTGAAGGTTTTCCATTGCTAGTACATGTGTTGTTTTTCAAGAAATGTAAGGGAAGGAACCCTACCTTTAATTAAAATAAGTAAAAATAGAAAAATAGGCTTACACTAATTCCTTATCCATCAACTTGGATACTGGCAGAACCAATGATAAACTGACATAAACTGAAATTTCAGGAAAAATATTATGGTTCTCTAAAATGGTCATAACCTAAACTTTAACCAAGGTAGTCATATCTCAACTACATTAATAGACTGTAAATATTTTTAATGTTAGGCACAACATACCTGATTAGGGTATTGCACAATGCAAAACACACGGCATTCATTGGCCTGAAATAACCAGATAATTTCCTGACCTTTGAAATCTGAGGTTGTTGTCTACCTTATCTTCTTTATTCATCCAAAATCTGGAAGTTAATTGGCTTAACTCTGATCTCTACTAGCCAAGTAAAGCCTAATAACAATGAATCCTCTTGATGTTGCACATCAATTTGAGGGCATAGGAAAATCACTAAACTTTCTTTCTTCCTACAATCGAGTTATTGAGTCACTTCAATATATAAAATGGCAAAATTCTATGTCACTAGAATAAATATAGTATTTTGCTGTAACTACAGGAAACAATCATATGAAAGACAATAAGTAATGATTTTTTAGGGTAAATAGTACCTTTCAGCTATCTTCTGTTTCTCCTCTGCAGGGGAAATTATTGAATGTAGAAACTGCTCCTTGCTCTCTAGTGCAGTCTGCACAAGAAGTACTGGTGGGACCTTGCCCCACAGCATAGGATTTTACCTACAATAGCTATGAACTCAGTACTTCACAGTTCTCTGTGGACTCATAAGGAATATTAATGTCAGTTCGGTTGTGGTTTTCTCTCAGAAATTAAACATGGGTCAATAACTATGTTTCCACTACAAAGTTGTTCAGGAAAAGCTTTTTGTTTATAAAAAAATTACTTATGAATGTTTTATAGAAAAATAAAAAGGTCACAATTGCTTCATATCTTGTTGTTTTACATTGCAAGAAAGAAAGTTCTGCTCAGTGTTGTATCACCTAACTCAATTAAAATTAATTCCTCAGCCTGGAGTCCATCATTCCTTACCCAGATGAAGTTTAAAACCCTGGTTTAAAAATTTCATTCCCCTCAAAATATTTTTAGACTTATTCTTGTCATATTCACATTTATTTGAAGGATTTGTTTTTGAAAGCCATTCAGCTGGAGTGTAAAGGAAAGAAGGGATGAAGAGTTTGATGGTATTGTTGGTACCAGTACTTTCCACCAGACAGTATCCAATTGCTGTTGCAGATGAGTCACATGTGCCAGACACAAGCAGAGGTTTGCAAGCATCAGTTTCAATATTGATGTGGTTCAGCTTAAATTTCTTTTGTTTGCATGTCCCATACACATCTCCTCTACCAAAATAATTTTTAAAAATACTCAATCAAATGTCTGCAACATTCCTTGTCACACCTACCCCCAAGAGTAGGTGGTCCTTCACTGAGAGTGGCTTTGTCAAGTAGTTTTGTGCTCATAGTTCCACTGACTCGTATTATCCCCTTCTTTCAGAATTCACTTCTGCTGGTACAATTTCTTTTTCTTTTTAGCTTTAAAATATATTCTGGCTGTTTTAATATGGTGGTGGAAAAGCTAGCACTTTCTGGAGGTGAGAAATACAAAGACAGAAATACAAAGTATCTGCTGTAACTTTAGTTGTACTGTGTTTATGCATGAGAATAGAAACCAGTGCATTTTAAGCTGTGAAAGTTTACACTATGAAAGGACAAATACCTTTATTGTAAAGGCTGTAAGTTAAAAAGTATATGGATGTGAATAAGCAGTGCTGTATTTTTTCAGCATTAAATGCATAAAATTCATGGTAGTTATGGTAGTATTAATTAATCAGATTACATTAATCATAGGATTTTGATACTTAGATTAATTAATTCTCCTTATACATATTGCTGTAGTTACTTGACTGCATTTGCAGTATTACTGTTTTGCTAGACATAAGAAATAGCTTCACAAAAACAGCGACGAATCTCTCTCCATAGTATATGTAGACTATATATTCTAGTTCAGTCACTCCAGCCGTGGCCCTTTCATTATAGTTGAGCAGTGCTTACTTCATCAAGGCCTTTTCTGCTTCTCACCCCACCCACCTGTGACAAGGCTGTGGGGGGAAGAGCCGGGAGGGAGCACAGCTGGGACAGCTGATCCCAGCTGACCCAAGGGATATTCCAGATCATATGGGGTCATGTTCAGCATATAAACCTGGGAGAGGAAGAAGAAAGCAGAGGATGTTCTGAGCAATGGTGCTTGTCTTCCCAAGTCTGTTACCCATGACAAAGCTCTGCTTTCCTGGGAATGGCTGAACATCTGCCTGCCCATCAGAAACTGTGAATTAATTCCTTGTTTTGCTTTTCTTCTACATCTTTTGCTTTACCTATGAACTGTCTTTATCTCAACTCACAAGCTTTCTCTTTTTCTGCTTCCGGTTCTCTCCCCATTCCATTGGGGTGAGTTACTGAGCAGTTGCATGGTGCTGAGTTGCCATCTGGAATCTTTGGGTTCTTTAAATGAGATAAATGAGTGTGATCACAGAAACTGCTTTAACAGAGAGCTTATGTGGATAAGAATATACCCCATGGGTTACATAAATTGCAGTTTATTTGGTTAGACAAAGAGTATAATATGAGGCTAACCAGGTTAGCCTGTTCTAAATGGCTTTTTTTCCAATTTGAATTTTCTTAGCCAGCAAAATTATTTTTAACAGTGTCTCAACCAATTTAGGGTAATAATCTCTTTTCTTTTTTAAGTTTTGCATAAATAGTGGGCAACTTTATGACCCAAAAAGTTTTTACATTTCAAAGAACCGAAGACAGAGTAGTATGTATGAATGTTTTTCTGTTATTTTGGGTGGTTTTGTTGATACAGATACAAAGATATTGGACTTGCAATTTGTTGTTCCTATTCAGCTTACATTAGAAAACAAGTGCTGCAAGTGCTATTGCCAAGATCTGGAATGTGGGAATTTTTATCATTACTTCATATATATGAGAATATTAAGAAAATCAACTTTTAACAGTATTTTCCCTCTTTTCTGTCATGAAAACCTCTAAAATTCCCACCCAGTAAATCTATTTTATATATTTTTTCCCCTGAAGATTAAGAACACTTGTCTTAATTACTTAAGAACACTGTCCATCTTAATTACTCTAGGATCACAAAATGAAAGAGTGATTGCTTTATTTTGGGCTAACTTCCCTCAGACTTCACTAAGAATTCTGGTTTTATATTATATCTAGCATAGACTGTTGTACTCTTTTGTTCTACACAAAGTGTGATGAACATATATTTGAAGTAAAATACACGTATCTCTTGTTTCTGTCAGCTAAAGTATCTTTAACATGAACTTGGATGTCTCTTTTCTGCAGGCTGAAGGCAATGAATTACTGAAAGTGAGAATGCAAAGAATTAGATCTTACAAAACTATAACAATTACTTTGGGTAATGCCTCAGAAGTGACTGTGTTATATGTTGATGGCCCTGGGCCAGCTTTAAATTGTCCCTTGTACAGGCTAATTCATACTGAATAAGGGAAAATTTTTGAGCTGGTATTATTAGAAACTTAATTTTCAGTCTTGAAGGATATCAGGAACTATATAGTCCATGCATGAAATCCTTGAACTATTCAATTTTATTAGAAAAATGCCATTTATTTTAGATTAACTGGAATTTTCTTTGCATACTAAACTTGAATACATTTATGTAATATGTAATTGTACTTTGTGGCACTGTAGTGGAAGTAATCTAGTTATATTAGTTAGGTTATTGCAATAACACAGTTATACTACTTTTGGCACTTGTGCCTGCCTAGATATCTCTACAAAGCATTGTGCTGGGTATAATGGCAGTCTACTGCAAAAGAGATATGACAGCTGCATGAAGAATGCTTGTTCTCACTCTAATTCTGACTTTTTGAACTTATAGTGTGGTGAATTGGGAGAGAAAGGAGAAAGCATATTCATTACAATAGTTTAGTAGAGATTTGTATTACGGTGTTGGAGTGTCCCAATGAAACTGAACTATGGATTTAAAAATAGAGATTAAAGATATCACACATTTCTTGGAACTAAATTTTCAAAAGCAACTGTACATGAGTACTTGGGACTTCTACAATGCCCTTTCATGACTAAATTACTTCAGTCAAGTGTAAAATCATGTTTAAATCCCCTGAAATGATTTGGCTAAATGAATGAGCTCTCATTCATTCAACAAGATTTTAAAAAATCTCGAGTAAAATATATATTTCAAGAAATTCGATGTGTAATGGTAGTGGAAACAGATAGAAAAAACTGCCATGAAATTCTGGTTGAATTGAATTTCAGTCTGCTACCCAGAAAATTCTCTGATACGTTTCAGGAAAACTAGATCTATGGGGTTTTTTTATTGTTACTGGTTACAAAATAAGAATAGTTCAGATCTAAGTTACACAGTAACATCAGTCAGCCCAGTGCAGGCACCTCACTGTGAAGCTGGAGTCCGTGTGACATCAAGCAAAACTGTTGGCAATCTAATCATAGCAAGCAGTCTCATACCCACGTAGCACCCTTTCAACTAACAGGGAGACAGACTACAGCCTGTCTGGTGAAGTCTGGGCTTTTTTATATGATAATATGCATGACATATTAACGACTAATACCATAATTACCCAGAGATTGCCTTACTAACCTGCAGTTCATACGTGTGAAAATCTGGAGGTCACCAAACTCATTGTTTTCTTCTTGCCATCAAGAAGAAAATCTAAATTTTATTATGATAAGACCTTTTTGCCAAGTGGATTCATGTGATGGTCTTTTTAACTACTTATTTCTTGACCTCACTGTTGTTTGCCAAATACATGGCCCATAAATCTGCTGTGAAATCCCAAGAATAGAAGAAAAACTCATACCCAATTATTTTACATTTGATCAGGCAGATATCACTTCAGTGCTACCCACAATTACCAATATTATTTTATTGCATTTTTTTGGGGTACAAGTACCAATGTTTATAAGCACTTGTTTATTACACTAAGACTGAGGATTGGACTTCCCCCAGTTTAGTGTATATTTTTATTTACTTATTAATTTCAGTTTTAATTATACTGAAAGTACATTATGGCTAAACATGGGGGTTCAGTATGAGCCTAATTTGTTGTGTACAAGCAGATGAAATTTCTACTAGGTAGATAATAGTTTCTAAAATTTCCAAAAAAATGGTAATGTGGAATACAGTAGATTATTTCAATAGCAGCAGACTTTTATACAGGTGATGGCATTCCTAGCATTTTTAAAAATTGGCATAACACTTTATCCTCTTCAGTACTGTCTGTGGCTTTGTTGCAAACAGGGTCCTGTTAATAAAAGAATTGAATAATTGTCAAATTTCACATTAAAACAGACTTTCAGAGTCAGGACTGAAATACTGTTGAAGCAACATTCAAAACTAAAGTGTCACTATCGTATTACATTTAACCATGAAATATATATTGGAAATTCTTACACAGCATGATTACAAAGGATGCAGTCCCTAAGAAAGGCCAATAAAACCAAAGGAAAGAAGATGGCTTAAATGTGATGCAATCATATTGCTTACTTCAAGTGTTTTATGTGTAACATGAAGATTAATAAGAATTCATAAGGTATATGGAAGTTTGAAACAACATAAAAAATATATAGGGTATTTTCTTGAGTAAATAGTTTTTACTAAAATTAGATCCTACAATGTGGATCGATGTGGAAACAGCTCAGTAGATTTGAATATATAAGCTTTGAAATATTTATTGACTAAGGGAACTTGAAAAAGAGTGAATATATATATGTGGGTTTTGGATTTATTTTTTGATGTTAGAGGTCTGTATTATTTTACTGTGATAACATAAACTTTTGATTCCACTTGTCCCAAATTTAACATATGAATAAACAAAAGATATCTTGTAAGCTGTTACAGCAGCCGTCTAATTCTGCAGCCTTTGTGAATACATAGACTGACAGATAACTTCCACATGAGAAGGCATATTAATGACATTTTTTGACTAGCCAAAGATTGGTACATTGTGTATGATTCTACTGATGTTTGATATTTTTAGCTAAAAATTTCCACTTTCCTATGAAAGAGCTTAGAGCTGAAAGCCAGAAAAAACAGTGTGTGTGCCTGCCCTGTGAGGTGCATGATTGAAGACGCTACATTTTGCAAGCTACTCAAATGATACTGCATAGAATTTTTTCCAGTATTAAATATAATTACACATGCTCAAAGGTGACAGAATGACAGAATTAAACTTATATATAAGGGATATAAAAATAGATATAGTACAGAAGTCTCTAGTTTTCAAATAATTAGAGACTGCAATGAGGAATAGAATCTGCTGGCTGCAATGTCTGAGTTTGAAGGATGTTATGAAGATGGAAGGAATTTTTCAATTTTATTCAACATCACTGTAGTGGTAAGAGAAACTACAGAAGTCCTCTTGTGGTTAACACAATAAATAATATTCTTTGGAGTGGAAGGAGAAATTAAAGAAAGTATCTCCTGTATAGTGATGTTTTCAATGTGCTAGAAAACAATAAAATGTCTGTCTTGAAAAAACGGCTCTTATAAATTCAATCTATGTTCCTTGGAAATAGTTATGCTTTGCAGAGAGCAGTGTTCAATTTACTTCACGGGTAAGTATGACTGAATATGGTTTAAACTGACTGTTCTTTCTCTGGTAAAACTATGAATGACCTGTCTTAGGCAGTGTGTTGCACATACAAACTGTATTTAACTTGACTGAGGAGCCCATACCATGATGCTGAATGCTTTCCTTAAGCATGGTTTGATTATATTCAACCTTAACATTTGTCGGAGAGATCTTATTAGGCAGCTAATAGCCCCAACTTTGGTAGATTTTTATGAATTAAAATTCATCTACTGGAGTAATTGGCTGTTTTAGCAATTCTTTAGGAGAAAGCAAGTAGCAATCTGTGACTTAGTTTGACAGTATTTTTATAACTCTGATCTATTTCCTCTAATTATTTTTTTCCTTTTTCTGCCCCAACTTTCTAGTTAGCTACGCTTCCATTACCCAATGAATATATTTTATTATAATTCTGTACTGGAATTTCAGAGTCTGGCAATGCAAATTTATACCAGAATAGGAACTGTGGAATAAATCCAGGCTTTGTTACTTATGGTAGTGGGGAATCTCAATTCCTTATATAACCTAAACAAAGAAATTAGGCTTTAAAAACAATTAAATAATTCCTATTAGCAGTAATACATTTCCCAGATCAGTAGAGTTGGAGAGATGGAGTCGAGAGAGAATTTTTTTAAAAAATACTTGTACATCTTTAGAAATACTGTTCAAGAAAACCATACAATTTTATTTCGATATCTATGACTCAGATATCTGACATGGCACCTTATTCATGCAGCCCTTTTGTACTGAAAATCCTTGAATACTTTCCAAAACAAAAACTTTCTACCTAAAATATAGACATTATTTGACTGCATTTAATACTTGGACAGTATTCACTGTCCATATATGTAGTGAACATACAGGATCGTACTGGACCAGTTAAGGTACTCACAAGTTTAAAATCAATTATGTATGGAAATGAAAGGGAACATTATAGAGAAAAGAAAATTAAACAAATCCAAAAAGCCCAAACAAATCCCATCTGCCTGGTGAAATGCAGACCAATCTAATTCAGACAGAGCAAAGACAGAAATGAACGATATCAGTTGGGCAGTGTACAAATAGTGATCAACAAGCCTTTAGTGAAAGGCTTTTCTCCCCAAAAAAGTGTTCAAATGTTGACAAACTACACAATACCTGCAAAATTTGAGCAATTTTGTCTGTTTCAAATGAATTTCAATGTGAATCACTACATAAATATGAAATGAAAGAGATGCCTTTAAGGACTGTAAGGACACATGTAAATAATTGTCATGTCTATTCATGGGTATATAAATCAAGTTCTTCTGCCAAAATGGCAATAAGGTATCTTTCATTCCATAGGAAAAGTTATGTTCATTTCCATTTATTTCAAACTGAAAAATAGTATATGCACTGACACTTTAATGTGCATTCTGTCTCTTGTTGTTCCTCTTGGTTGATCAAAGCTAATTTATAGCTCTGTCTTTTTCATAACTCCCAGCAAAGTATGGAGTTATCAATAAGGAATGAAAATACCATTTTTCCATATAGATGATATGAGCTAAAATCTCATACACCATGGGGTTTACTTACTGAATTATAGCTGATTGGTGGCACTCAGTATGACAGTCCACAGTCATTTGTAAAACTTACAGTAACAAAGAATCACTCCTTCAAAAAATGTAAATTTCAGAGTTCAGAAAAAGAAATTAATGTGGAGATACAGTTTTAGCAAAATAAAATGGCAACATCCCATAATTCAGACCATCAATAATATTGATTATGCATCTCAATGTTGAAATATATATTTGTCTCTTTTCTGGAGATAACATAAATTCAGAGTTTACTGTATAGTGTGTGTATGCATGTATATGAATGTATAAATATGTATATACTCATACAATTGAGATAAAACCCAATCAGTTTCTAGAAATACTCATATGAAAGTCCTGTTCAACCATGTTTAGCACATAGTTCAAACTCTGTTTAGCTTTTTTGGGAACACTCTTTTTGCCATCATTGGCCTGTTTCTGCACACATAACTTTTCCATAAAATGCTAAGAAAATCATAATAGTCACCTTCCTTCCACTTAAATGAGTGAAATCCTCATGAAGCAAGCAAATAAGCAATTTAATAGCCTGGATTGTTGGTGCCTGCAATCACCTTGCAGCCTGTGTGTGGGTCAGAGCAACTGCCCTGTCATGAGCAGCTTGGTGTGCAGCACCTGGGGGAAGCACTGTGGGCAGCCTGTATGAGCTCAGGGAGTACTTTCAGACTTGTGGACTGATGGCTTGTGAGGAGCAGCACAGGTACTCACAAAACACCTGCCCTTGTTTTCAGCTGGAAGTTTATGAAACTGTGCTCCAGAGAGAGGTGGGAGGGTGTTTGTAGCTGTGTGAATGAACTTTTCTAGCAGGGTGTTGAGAAAGTTGTGGGTGTTTATTACCATTTTGTAAGTGTGCAAGGTTGTCATTTATGTATATTTTACTTCTCATATTGATCTATGTAGTTCACTGATTAAGAGTTAGTGTCATTTCAGAATAAATAATCCTGATTTAAAATATGTGAAGTGAGCAGTTGTTCCTTGAGGCTCTATTCCAGTTCAAATTTTTTGGACACTAAATGTGTAAGTGAGCCAAAAACTGTAGTGTATAAGAGTGAGTTGTCACTAGCCTATTTTACACATGAAGGATTATGATTTTGCAGTAATGACAGGACTTTATCCTAGAGCATCCCTGTCTAGAAAGAATATACACCAGCCAAGTATTATACATGTATATACATAAGACCCAAAAGAAAAATCATTCCCTAAAATATCAGTCTATTTCTGCCTATTGTCAGTGGGATAAATCCATTTCTCTCTCTGCCTTTCTCCCCAGATACTAACCAGAACATTATTATCTAATCTGCATATTTGCCTGAAAAAGCAGCTACTAAATCTTGCAATTGCTTCTATATCTACAATAATAAATTTCAAGATTGCCTTGAGCAGCAATCCAGCTGGGGCTGCACAATGTTATTAATCTCAGTCCAATTCATTGTTGAAGATCAAGCTTAAAAAAGTGGTTCTAGCCCTGTTTCTGGAGCATTGAACCTTTGTGGCAAACACCTGCGGACTTTTCTTTGGTGGGAGAATTTTTCATTAGTCTACACACAGAGTCTGGCTTCAGCAGCTTTTGATGAAGTGTAGGTAGATAACTTTAGGTGCTCTATATCATTGGAGGCATCTCTTCTCCACTGAGTAGGATAAATGATGCTTGACATCTAATAGCTGGGATGTGTCAAGAGGCAGCCAGACCCAATCACACCTGAGATAAGACACACACAGGACAGCAAGGAACACCATCATTTTACTGATCTTCAGGAACATGATTTCTTTTCAAAAGCCTAATTTAGGATGAAAGACTCATACCATTTTTACTAGGAATTGTTTCACTAGACTTTTTTCTATTACTTTGGATAACATACTTTTCTGTCATGTGATATTAAACATTACTCTTTTATTTTCCCAGAAGGGTAGTATATTAAAAAAAGTAAAGTTAATTATTGTTAGCATTTATGCTTTTTTATTTAATAAAAAATGATTTCAGGTCAATATGTGTATAAGATAGAATTAATGTTGTCTTTATAGAAAGTTAAAATTAGAGAAAGTCATGTTTTATGGAATTTATAAAAATTGTCCTTTTTAAGGCTGTCTTTATGATATTAGTAATTGCCTCCGTATTGGAAAGTGATGAAAAATTCCAGCTTGATTAAGAGTTAATAGCAAATAACCTGACTGAGAGAGAGTGTGAGACTAGTTTTCCAGAGGCTGGAAAGAGCTATATTTTGAGTCAAAGTCCTAGCCCAGTCCCTGAATTCCTCCTTTCTTGCAGGGAAAAGCAGCATGAGGGAGTTCATTAACTGCTGCAGAATTACTTCAACTTTTTGTAGGTAGCAGACCAAGTTGTAGCGACCGAAGCAGTGGGGATTTTCTTGAGTACCAGCCACTGTCTTATATGGAGAGCTCACGGTGAGGTTAGAACTGCTGTGTGTAGAGGTCTTGCAGAGGTGACAAAAATATCTTTTTGTCTATAAATTCTCTATTTTGCACAAAAACCCCATTTTCTTTTGCTCCTTAGAACTTACATGAAGAAAAATTAAACATTTTATACTTTAATCGGTTGTCAGGAATAATAAACCTACTTTTCATAAAGCTTTTCTGTTTTGAAACTATAAACTTCTTAATAAAGAAACTGCAGTCCTTTTCCATCTCTGAAAGCTGAGTTGAGTTCAACAAGTGGTTTAAAGTTGAAAGAGACAGTGACTTGTAGCTTTTAATTTTTCTCTTGAGTCTAGTAACCCACGTGAAGGAAATCTGGGTTAAGTGCTGTAGAATTTCCTCTGGGAGAAGCTTTACAATACTACAATTTCTTCTTTAGCTTTGCAACACAGCATAGCCTTTGGAAGTCTCAGAAATAAGCTTAACAAACAATGAATTCAGCTGAATACTAAAGATGAGAGTTTTGCTTATTGACCATGGGCTTACAGAAGACTGTAAATTTAATCTTTAGTGGTCTAGGTTAATGCAACAAGATATCTTAGATCCGCAAGAATGTGTAATTTAGATTTGTCATTTTCTCACACCAGAGTAGATAATTGTATTATATTTGTGTTTTCTGTATTTCTCACCGTCTTCTGATCATTTCTGTGATTCTGACAGTAAAAACCAATAATTTTTATCTCCTTGTTTAAGTTCCTATTGCAGTCCAGATTAAATGGCTGTCAATATGGCAAAACAATGCCCCCATCCATGCAACATTGATATCAACAAATCATATATTCTGACAAGAACAGCATTTCATTTTATACAATACCTTTCTGGAACAAAGTCACCTCATTTTCTTATACAGACACTTACCAAATTTTCTTTAGGCTGCAGCTTTTTCCTTTGAAATAAAACTTATGATACTATTTAAAAGAGTTCCCATTTTTCTTTTAATCTTTTTCTTTGAATTAATCTTTAAAAGATGGTTTCATAATATGAAAATATAATGGAAAAATTACATATCCTTATACAATATCTTTACATATGGGAATGGAGGACATTTATTTATACAGCTTTAATTCTTATAAGAAGTGATTTATCTTCTCAGTGACAGCAAAGCGTTCTTTCATTAGGTAAGGTTCTTTCATGAAAGAAACTTACCCTTAGCAGAACTGAACATGGTCTTGCAAAAATTTTTCATGTGGTAGCTTATGGAAGGCAGTTGAATAGAAAGCAGGAAACAAAGGCTCCACAGAACTTACAGATACACTGCTCTGCATCAAATAATTAGGACAGAACAACCCTATGCTTGCCAATATCAAAATAATTTGATCTTTTTACAACTTCAGAGATTTTCCATATTCCAGCCAAAGGATATATTTTTTGTCTATTATACAAGGATAGTACTCCTTGACATTTATGAAACAGCTTAAATTGTCCACAGGTAAATCTGTCTCTTAAACAGATTTTATGTTTCTGGAACCTTAAATAGTAAAGAGGAGAAACAATGCCAAAATATCTATGTATCAAAAAGTGAACCAATTAGCTATTGGTAGGTTCAGTTCTCTTCAGTCTAAGAGGAGTTAATAAAAAGAGATCAAAAAGTGTACTGTGACTGCTTTGTAACCCAAGTATGTGGAAAAGGCTTAAAACAGATTCTGCTCCTGTGGCAGGGAAGCAGTAGAACTAGGAAAGGGTTGTGACTACAGTTAAGATAGGGTAATCACTACTGTTATCTATCCTCATGCCCTTTAAGAGCTCTTCCTAATGTCCACCTCTGTATTCCCACCACATCATGTATTCCCACCACATTGCCTAAATACCAAATTTGGTTAAATCATTCTGAAGTGCTTAATGGGGCTGAAAACTTTTAGGATTTAATAGAATTTACAGTTGTTATCACCTCATTGCTCAACATTTTCATGTCATTAATAAACACACTAAGTACTGGTACTTCTTTAAAGATGATTAGTTCCTTCATCTTAGAATTAGCCTTTTTCTCTGTGCGTTGCAGCTAAAAACCAGATAAAATTAATCCAATCTTTGATCTAAAGGTTTGGGTTTTTTAGAATTAAACCAGAATGAAATTTCATTCAAGGAAAGGGCATTAAGCAATTGAGGGACATTTCATAGTGCCCATACTAAATGTGCAGAAAAGCAAATAAGTTTTTCACATTCTTACAGATGTGCTTCTAAACTTAACATTGGGATGTCTTTTTTCAAGTCAAAGTACTGCTTTGTTGTGAGGCAGTGGTAGATTGTTTGACTTGAGCTTGATAATACTAACAAGTCACAGGCAAGCATGAGTAGGTCATTTTGATTCTCTTTTTTCTTAAAGAAAGGTAAAAGCTGAGAAAATTGAGGGAATTGAAGGATTTGTGAGTAAGTAATTGAGAATACTTTTTAGTATCTTATAGGTGACTTCCATTGTGGGTAGCTTGTTTCACTTCAAATTTGTTAGTTAGTAAAATGGACTGATATTTTCAGTAAAAGAAATATTTTCTTCTTCTCGTCTTCAGATCCAAGCAGAATTGAATTTCAATTTCTAACTTGTAGCATCAGAAAATATCAACAAGATTATGTGAAGTCTCTCATTTTGTTGTATCTGCCTGTAAAGAGTGCAAGAGGGTTTCTCAGCAGATATTTCTTTAGAAACTTTTTGATAATTCTGTAGCAGCTTATGACTCTTCCATAATAAAAATCTCTGATGAGACAGAGAATACATTATTAAAAATTGTTAATATAGTATAAATATCACAAAAAACCTCATTCTGTAAGCAATTTGAATGCCAAGCTGTACTCTAGTTATTCAAATACATCTTTGAGGAGATAAACATGATAAAAATTCAATGTCAGATGCCATAGATTTATGTTGCATGACTTTTCCATTTCCATATTTGACCCTTCTGCAGGCAACACAATGTAATTTTTGTGGTAAAAAGCTTTTGTATTTGTTTTAATAAATTTTTTGTAAATATTGTACTACAGAAAATACAGAACATTTCCTTGAATAATTTTCAGTTCCTAACCTATTATTTATGTGAATTGTAAAAAGACCCCATATCTTGTTTTAAGAATCTATATTTCTTAATAAACCAAATTCTTAACAGAAAATGAAACAGAAAATTATCAAGACATAAAACTTAGTACAATTAAAATTTAGAAGGAAAAAACTTTTTTGTTCATCAAGTTATAGATGTAATATACAACTGTTAGAAAAGTAGCGTGAAAACAAATAGACAATGGGACCTAAAGCCTCTAACTGGTTGTAGAATATATTAAGCTACTGTGAGAGCCTTACCCAGACTGATCAATCAGCTCAGGAATTGTCCTCCAAGTCCACCATCTCTGCATCTTCTAGGGTCACATTACTGACTTTGCAAAGACTTTGCAGTCATGGCTCTGATTTTGGAAAGCTACACTGAAGCACCCACTGTGGAAGTGGGAGCTGGAATGTGAAATATCATGGGCCACTTAATATCTTCAACTAATCAAAAAGCCACCAATTTCCTCTCAAAAAAATTAACAGCAATTAAAGCTGATCTCATCAACACTTTGGTTTGTTTAAAGTTATTGTCAGAGTTTTAAGATAAGATATTTTAATACGTTAAACATTGAAAATATGTCCTTTGACCACTCTTACTTCATATTTCATTTTTATATAGCAGCTGATGCCTTATCAGATTTTTTGAGTCAGTAGAAAACCACTATAAATTTCTTAGAAGTTGGAATGTAAAGGGCATTTAAAAATTATTTTTGAAGTTTCTTGAATTTTTTTCAGTACTTAATTTGAACATTTTAAAAGTAGACCAAGTTCCTTGAAATTTTACTTATATATAAGGCCCTACTTCCTATTTGTGCCCTTTTGAATTGAAACTATTGGAATTTTGATTTAGAAATTAATTTTCAGAATATCTTTTATTGCATCATTCACATAGTAATGTCCACATTTTAAAGGGAAAAAATCAGACTTCAAGTCATTTAATGTTTTATAATGAAAGCAAACCAATTTTTGATTAATCCAAAATTAATTTGATTGGAACACATTCCAGAGCATAGATTTAAGCCTGCTTGTTTAAGGCTTTTTTGTTCAATTTATTGCTATGTGCCCTTCCTCCTGAGCCCCCTTCTAATAGCAACCTTTCTTAATTCTCAAAAGCTTTGTTGTCCTGGACTCTACTAATAGAAATGGAAGTGTCTTCCTAAATTGACTTCAGTGAAGATATGCCAGTTTATACCAGCTGTTTCTTTGGCCTTGTACCTTTTTATTTGGATAAACCCAGTTGATTTTCTGTATCCCTGCTCCCAAATTGTTTCCAAATAAGCATCCCACATTCCAAGGGCCATCTGCTGTTGGTTCTGAGTTAATGGGTGTGCTTTAGTGCTAATGTCCTTGGAAGGAGATGTTATGCTGTCACTTGGTGAAACTGGGCTCTTGTTTTCTTAGGAAATTAAATTTCTAACCCTAATAAATGGACAAGTTAAAATATTTTTTTTTGCCCCACTATGTTCACAGATGTGAATCATAAGGGCACAGAGAATGCTATACAGATCCACAGTACAGTCTGATGATCTTGGTTTAATGACCCTTTTTCAAACAAAGATACAGACCCATTAGCAGGGGGGACATCTGTTCAATGCTCAGACTTAGAATGTACTGAAAATAAAAGCTCTTTTGCCTATGACTGGTTGGGGGAACCAGTGTCTTCACCAAAGTGAAGAAATAATATTCATAGAACTATTTGTAGTAAGCCAATAATTACAACTATTTGTAATTATTATTTTATTGAATACTATGAACACATGTAAATATTATAAATATCTCCTGGAATTTCAAATACAAACTTTTCTTCCAGATATTCTAAAAAATATCCTTTTGGTTGATTTTTCAAATATATATACTTCCTATTTACCTCAATTGTATGCTTTGGCTTTAAAGACAGTAATTCTTGAAGAGAAAGCTGTCCATAAGAACCTCTTAGGTTATCTGGTACATTGGGTCTATATTTAGACTACTGTGTTTAGTCACTGTCCTCTGCAAGCTGCTAGGATGGTGATAATAATGTGTCTTCTGCCTTTCTATTGACAAAAGTAAAAAGAACAATCAGTGCTGTTCACCAGAAAAGTAGCACTCTGTGCTTGCAAGTTAGAGATGATCCTTTTGTGTAGAGATGATCTTGACATAACCATAGTTTATGCTGAAATAACCATAGTTTAAGGCTAGCTTTAGTCAGGGGTTTTCTCAGATAAGGTTATGATTCATGATTATTCTTTTGAAAATAAATGTTCTTGAGTCAGAGCTGGGATTTGGGCTGGAAACCACCAGTATGTCATTATTCAACAGCACAATAAATCCCCCAGGCGATGGGGAGTAAAAATGAACAAATCCTCTGGACACTCAATCTAGAGCACCCAGCATATTCTACCGTTTAGAATTTGTTTCTCTTAGAGGTTAGCTAAATTCTGACCTGTCGGACTTTGGATATAACACTGCCACTCCAACAGGGAAAAAACTAGCATGGTAGTCTAAATTTAGTGAAAATTTCATAATGTCTCATGGCAAATAAATAAGTCCATACCTGGTCTAGAGCAAATGTGTGCCTTTGGGCAAGCCGTTTGTGTGTAGGCTTGGTAAAATCAGCTGAAACCCACAGTTTCAGCAATACCTACAGTACAGGTCAAAAATCCAAGGACAAAGACTGCCTTAACTTGAAAAGAGGGAAGAAGGACCTGCCTCCTGTTGTCCTACTTGTTTTGCTATTAGGTGCTGTTTAGAACAAAAAGTCACAGATAAAAAAAGTCCGTTTCCTTCCATGTTCTTGGTCTTATGGAAGGCATTTTTCTTTCGCAGTTTGATTAAGTAATCTCAGCTTTTACACACCCACAGCTCTTACCCTGATGACTAGCACTTCATAAATTTCATCAGAGGATGTAGCTTTTTTCAGTAGACTATGCAGTTAATAGAGTTCTCCTTCACATACAGGAAGGAATGGAGCTTGAATGACCCCACATGCCTATATTTTGTGCTATATTAGTTCTGCCTAGAATATTCTAATGAAAAAATTGAATACTATGAACACTTTTGCAGACTGTACTCCACAGAAGGATTCATAAGTGTAAGAAGCTTTGGAAAGAAATGCAGCTAATGAATCATGATTACGTAAGCTACTTATCTCAAGAATAATTTGTTTTGATATTTCTGTAACTGCCAGATTTTCTGCTACTAATGGAATAAAAGATACAGATGAGGAGAAGGCCTTTTAAGTTATCTTAATTACTGCAAGTCAAAAGTTGCCCTTTTGAAGATATATGTTATTAAAAGTGAATATTTTATTGTGAATACCAGAAGGTCAATTAAATTAAGTTGTGATTTTCAACGTTATTTTTTCTTTTATATTAATTTATTTCAAGGCACTCTGCTGCTTGCTGTACAAGCAAGAGCAAATATTTGCTGGAGAACAAAACTGCTACATGCTACATATTGCGTATAGTGCTTAACCTCATTTCATACTCATATTGTGCTTTGTCTACTTACTCTAGAGCCTGTCAAATTTTCTGGGAGACCAATATAAGAATAGAAATGATGCTAATAAAGATTTATGTACTGATATTATTATAAACAACAATCTGTCAGTAAAAAAAAGGACAGAATACATAAGAGGTAGTCAAGTCCATTTGTATATTAGTAGAATTACTCTCAATGGTTCAGTCAGTGACAGGTGTAAAAGAGACAGGTAACTATGACAGCCAGGTCATGCTTTCTCTTAGTTGGTTAAAACAAAACTTGATTTATTTCTGTATGTGAGATAAAAAGAGAAAAAAACAAAAATCCCATGTATTCTCTTTTTCTGCCAAACTTTCTAATGAAAGCCTACAGTGAACTATCCTTTAATCCAGGCATTAAAAATGCATCTAAATCTTTTAACACTAGGGGCTGTATAACTTAGGAAAAAAAATACTCTATCTTAAAATGTATCCTTTCTCCTGTTTTACGTAATTTTGCATGGAGATTAGTGGAAATTCACATGTATTTTTCACTTCTTCAAGTGTTAAGGTAGATTACATAGCAGGGTAATTAACTAGCAGGGAAAGCATCTATACTTTCTCCTTTTTTGTGTCCTGTTAATTACATGAAGCAAAAAGGTATTTCCTGGAATCAGAATGATATAGTATATCAAAATTCAATTAAGTTTTGAATTTAGAGAAAATTAACAAATTTTTCCTTAAAACAAGCAGCAAAATATAAGTAAAAAGAATCTAGTGGAAAACTTCAAAATATTTGAAAATTTTGATATTAACTGCATATGAGGAATATTCACAATTTCAAACATTCAACATGAGATAGGAAAGAATGGATGGACTACTAGGCTGAGATAAGAAGAGTGCATCTAATAAATATTTTTACAAAACTGCATGAACTGAATGAAACAATGAGAATGACGTACCTTTTCTTCATTTGGTAGCAGCCCTTAAGAAAGAAATTTTGTTTGTTTTTTCCACAAAAGAAGCATTAAACCTGAAATTTCCATTTTCATATACTTCTGTTGTATTTCAGACATAAAGAAGAGGAAAACATTTTACCTAAAAAACCCAGAAGGCTTACAAACTGGATCCATTGAAGTGAATGATAAAATATCCTGTTAACTCTATAAATAAAATGTAAAAAAGTTTAAAAAAAAGAAGAAAACCACTATGACTTCATATTTTTCCTCCGAAGAAGGCAAGACTTTATGAGACAGAATACCAGAATCATTACTTTGAAGCCATCAGTACAGTCCTTTTGTACCATTCAGTTCAATGAAAGCACTCTTTCTTGAACTTTGTATCTTCCATATTTTCTTCAGTACAAATTTGCCAGTTCATAAATTACCACAAAGAAGAAATATAATGCACCAGCACTAGGTTAATCTGAGTCAAAAGTATTTTCTTGAACCTAGTAAATTCAGTGGAGTCACAAGAAGCAGTTTATTGACCAAATGCTGAGTGGAATGTCTGAGCTGACTGATGGCGAGTTACATCCTCAGACTTCCTCCCTCTTATTCATGTCCAGGGTCTTAGAGCAAACAGTAGTGAATGGAAAACATTAAAATCATGTTATTCACAGGTGGAAGAAGATTAGATACTGAGATTCAATCTTTTATACATTTCACATGATAAAAGCAATACTGCCTCTCAGAAAAAGGAGGGCATCTCCCCACCTCTTTAGTTATTTAATACTAGTTAAAAAAACACATCAAAAGCTATCTAAGCAACAGCTCTGCAACAAAAAACCTGCATGCAATATACTGGAATATTATTTGTTCCCATTTGGAACATCTCCAAATATATGATCGAAAACCCCATAGGCTGGAAATGTTAATCTCTGAGGTCAGAATGCTTCAAACCATTTTTTGTGTACACCACAATCTATGTAGTTCCTGACAGCAGTGCAGTTAGAGCTCCACAGAGTTCAGTAGGTACTGCTTCCCAGGTACTTGACTGAAGTAGCCCTTCTGGGCTAGCTTGAGCATGGTGTAAATTGCAATTATATTTGTGTATTACAGATGTGCAAACAAGACGACACAAGTGCTGAAGGTAGGGCAGGATATAATTTCTTGTCGTAACTTTGGAGATGTCAGAAGGCAGATGCATTTTCAGACAGCAGAGTTGAATTTTTTTTTATTTTCAGCAGGTAGGATCCATTGTTTTGTTAAATAGAGGCCAGTTAAAATTCCAAGTATTTTATATAGAGAGCAGTTAATTTCCATGGAAGTTATGCGTAAAACCTCTGTTCTAAGCTATTATTAATTATGATGAATTTTACATCTACTATATGCATATCATGCAATACTGATGTAGATAAGTAACATCAGAAAATATTATACACCCTTTTTGCTGTCACAAAAAGTCCATTAGGATGGTAAATATATTTCATACATACATGTATACAGACATACATATGAAAAAATAGTAAAACTATCAGAAATCTAACTACAGATTATACCAGATATTAATAACTAAGAACAAAGTAATGAATATTTGCTGAATATTTTTCAATGACCTAAATTTTCAGCTCATTTGCTTTGCAGATAAATGATTCATCCCATGTATTGCACCTTTGGAAGGCTCTCTTACTTGTGTATGCCAAGATAAATTAGGAAGGCTAATGAATTTAGAAGTACTTCTGAGTAGAGAAAACTTCCACTATATGGGTTCAGGAAATGTGTGTTTGGCATAAAGGGAACTCTAAGAATAAAGAACCTAAATCTTGTAGAAAACAGTAGGGCTTTGATAGCCCAGATAGGCATTCTAAGATATGAATTTCCAAGATCACAATGCATGTTGCTAGTATGTTACCATGTGAAGAGCCCTTAATAAAATCCAGTTTATAGCTGTGCACTTACAATGTATGCTAAGAAATCCTAGTATACTGAGAAACATAGCAAAAGTGAACAGCACAAAAGATAGGTTCCATGATCTTTCACTTTTACATCCCTCCTCCAGTGACATGGTGTTTCTAAGTAATGTGGAAACATGAAAGTGTGCTTCATGTGAGTAATTCATACTCCTATCTATAATATGTACATAATACGTGGGAAAAATATTAATAGTATATTATTAAAGACAAAATAAGCTCAGGTAATAAAAGTATTGGAAGATGTAGTTCATGTTTGTGTTTGAATCTTTAACCTTAATAGTGGTGTAGGTGTTATAATTAAGTACCTACTTCTACTTCATAATGTAGCTTTTGATAAAGAATTAGGTCATTGATTTATTTGAAGTCTGGATTTATGCATTGCATTTTTACTTCATTGTTGGATGAATCGACTTTATCTTATATAATAACCCTTTGAAATCTCTGAAAGATAGAGATGGAACTTATTAGACACTTTCTATTCTAGTGGTATTAGAAATCAAAGGATACTTTAAAGAAATTTTAATAACACAGTAATTAAGAATATTTAGCATTAGTGACAGTCAAACCTCGTAAATATTGTTCTTTAAGCTATAATTAGAATACAGCAGCACCTGAGTGGGTATCTCATGAGATGTGGCTTGCTTTCCATGATATTTTCCAGCTGTTCTGGATTTTCAAGACTGTCATATTTCATGTTATTTAAGCAATTCTCTTATGAATTGTTTCACAGCTCAATTCAGAGCTGTTATTGTGACCATTCGGGTTCTTACCAGAGCACAGAAGTTCAAAGGCAGACAAAAAATATTTTGCCTATAATGGGTAATAGATTTCTCTTCAACTCATCCACATCCTCCTATGACAATGCTGCAGAGCCATCTTATGCATCTTCTGCACACGGTTCTTCAGCTGGACAGTAAGGGAGAAGATACTTTACCATAAAAGTTTCACAAACTGTTTCGCCTCTTAGAAGACACCTTACTTACTGATCTAAAACAACACACACACGCACACACATATTCTTATTGTATTAAGAGAAATTCAAATTTAGCCAAAGACAGCATGCTTATTCCAAATCTTCCTAACATTCTACTCTCTCTGCAGCTGGAATCCTGCATATTGTTTAACACAGCAGAGTCCTCTGCTAATGGCAAAAAGTAGAAAACTCCATGCATTGACATGGCCATCCTGACAACACCAGTGGCAGATGTGGGCAGAAAAAACTCACTGCTGCTTCATTTTGTATGTAGCCACAAATGTTCCTTCCCAATAGCCCTCCAGTCCCCTCTGTCAGTGTTCCATTGGTTTTGCCTCTTCCTTTTTGTGATGCTAGTGACCTAAATGAGACAACATGATTTTTCACGTCATAACAGTGCAACCTTGCCTTCCAGGAAGCATGTGATTATAGAAATTACTTGAGGATTTTATTTCTTATTCAGACTTGAAGCCAAACCCTATCACTTATGAGCTATTGTTAAGTTGCAGAGACACGTTAAGGCCATGCATTACTTGAGCCTCCAGTTCTGCATTTATTTGGCTGTTGCCAACTTTTTCTCCTTAGGTTCTCATCAGCCCTTTCTTTTTCTCTCAAAAATATTGTGCTATCTCTTTTGAGCAAATGGGACATTGATATACATTTTTCCACACTGGGTGTCATATCATGACATAACTGACAGAGATTCTGTCCTTTTTCTCACCTTTTTTTAACGAAACCTTTCCAATTACCTTGAATTTTAATTAATACCCCTTCACAATCACATTCTTCATAGTATTGCATAACATATATTCTAAATCCAAATGGATATATACTCACATCCTGTTACTTTTACTGTCTTTTATTAATCTTGGAATGAAAGTGCTAAAAGTTTCTGACTTCCTTTACGTGCCTGCAGCATAAGTAAAGCATCAAATAATTAATCATTGCGCTGTTGGGGAAAACTAGTGTCTGAGAAACACACTGACAGGAAGGCATTCCACAAAATATAGTAATATTGTGGACTCCATTCAAGTCAAGGAAGAAATTTAATACTGTGTATGACTCCAAAGGTGAACTGAAAATAATTTGCTTTCCCTAAATCAGAGAACAGTGTTTGGCTACAGATTAAAGCAGAGAATGAATGGAAATACTGATGCAAATTGCAGCTACAAGTGAGATTTACTGCATCTACGAAAAGTCTTAATCTTTTGGCTGCATGTGAAAAGTTGGATAGGTCACATACATCTCCTGCTGAGAAAGTTGCTGCTAAACCCTAACTAAGCAGCAATTCATCTCTGTGGGCTGAAGTGCTCTGTAAATGAAGGGTCCATGTGGAAGCAGATAGATAAGATGCCAGCAGTTATCATGCAGTAACAGGTAACTAAGTCCTTGTGCTTTGCTGTGACAATATGACCTGTTATGAACTCCAGAGACTTTGCTCTGTCCATTTCTCTACTACTCATCACTCTGCATTCCCAGATGTGAACTTATTTCTCAATGCATTTGCATCTTCCCTCATGCTGTTCATAAGCAGTGCCAAGGCCATATGGAAATTTCATTCTAAGACTATTCCTTGTTTATGCCTTTCTAATGTCCTTTTTTATTTAGTACTCCCGGATTGTCTAAATCATAATATGACAATGTTCTTCCATAGAATAGCATTATTGTACTATAATGCTGTTATAATGAAGTAACCAATTATGTAGGAATGAGATCAATGATTTTAATGGGAAAGAAAAGAAGAAAGGAATTGTTCTCTTTCGCTTTAAATTGAGAATGAATTTAGACAAGTTTTTTCCTCTCTCCCTTCTCAGCAGGGAGGAATTCACTTTTATGCTTCCTAAGCCTTGTATTTACCTATTTTTCATTAGTTTGCATCAAAAGTAAGGCAAATTGGTTTATTAACCTGTCATAGACTTACAATATCACTCCTTGTCCTTTGTTTTTGCATTCAGGGGGGCAGTTACCTTTTTCTTCAGCTGAATCTTTGGGCAACAATCAATAAACTAGAAAATTGTTAACAAAAGCCCAAGATCTTAGGATGTGCAGAACACCTATTCTACCATTTTAGAAATAAGTTTGGACTTCATCTTAACACTTTAATTCCTAATCTTTCTGTAGTTGCTTTTGTTTTAATCTTTTACATAAATTAGCATAAGCATCTTTGCTCATATTCATTTTGTCAGAGCTGATAGTATGTGATATCAGCCCAGAATTTGCTTTGTCAGTAGTTTCAGTATCTGACTTTGTCAGAACTGTTTCATTTACAGTTATGAAGGGAGAAGCCTAGATTTAATTCATGCTGCAATTTTTTTGTATTTGCCAAAAGAGCTGGAAGGCAGAGTTATTACTAGATGCAACGACTCTGCTTTCATATCTTATTTCAGCTAATAATTTTAGACTCAGACATCACATAGTTATCTAGAAAGAAAATTAATTGAAAGAAAAAAAAAGCAAAAAAAAAAAAAAGCAGCATTCACCCAATCTATTCCTCCGTGTAACATTCATATATGGTTTGAATTCATAGTAGTTACTGGTGCCTGAGAATCAAAACAGTTTTGTCTAGCATAAACCACGTAACTTGAAGGATCATTTATGATAATGCTCTCAGAAGAAAAACTGAAGGCCTTTTTCTATATAAAAATTCCTATTTAGCTAAATTTCCCTTTATTTTTGGACTTGTTGGACTTTGATAATTTACTTATTGATCCTTAAGGAAAGGTTCTCAAACGTAAGATCTTAAAGGAAGATGAAAATGCATTCTTAATACAAAATTATATTTTGCTTTGGACACTCACCTGTCCTTTTGCTTTCTTCCTGTTTCATTGCTTTGATCTGAGAAATACTACTCTCAGCTGAGCAAAGTAGGTTCTTAGAATTTCTTCATTATATCTAGTGAACACCTTAATCACCCATCTATTCAGTACTCTTTAACAGTTCCTTTCAAGAATAATTTTGAAATTATTTTTTTTGGACAAAGATACAGAATTCTTGGAGGAAAGGAATTATTGTGATTCAGCTGCATTCTAAAACTTCAGAAATTCTAGAATTTGTAACAGTTTCTTAGATGAGCATGCCAAAGATACATTCAGTCAGGTATTGAATGTTTTCTTATTTTACTCTCAGGGCTCTACATACTGTATATAGTTTTTACTCTGGAGCACAGTTTTGTTCTACTCGTAAGATATAGGATTGTTGCTATCTCCTCTCCAGAGCTAAAGATTCTTTCTGATATCTATACACAAAGATTTTTGGCCCTTTAGGTGACTTCTCATGCAGAGAGAAATGCTAAGCCAACAAACACTTTGAGTGCTCTTTACATTAAATGCTGCATGCTCACTATACTAGATGCTGTCATATATCGACTGTTTTGAGAAATCTTACATCTTTCAAAGGGGATATTGTTGTTCTCTGAAATATTTTATCTGACAGATTCTCTGCTGCTGCTTGCTTTATGCTTGCTTTATTTTTTCCCCTATGTCTTGATATACAGAGAATCACCTAGAAACATGATTTTGAATTTGTTTTAGTCTATCCATGTGGAAAATTATAGTGCAGTATTATCTGAGGATATATGTTACTTTAATTTCTAGGTATGATCACACTAATAAAAAAAATCCCAAACAGAATGCCTAAGAAACAGGACTGAAAGTTTTATGTGAAAGGTACAGTACAAAGCATCTTGCTTTGAGCTGGTTTTTTCCAATGTCTTGATGAATTAAGAAGAAAATCTTGTCCTGAGTTAATTGACCATTTAAAAATATTGTTTGTATGGTGTAAACTTATTTCAAAGGAATTTTGTACAGAAGAGAGTTATTTCTGACTTTTCCTGGAAGTCATGCTTTAGGATGTATCAAAAACTTTCCACCTCAAGCTAGAACACTGTGGAAAGGTCTTTAGAAAACAAACCTAAATATGTCAACTGCACTAAAGATGTCAATTGTTCAGATTTCGGCATTGATAGTTAAATGTCATCTATAATATGTTTCAGTCATTTCAGTGAAGGAATTTGTTTACATCCATAGGTTAAAGTCTTGTGGGAAAGTTGCTTTTCACTCTTTCCCTCTCATCAGTTAAAACACAATGGCATATGCTGATGCCCGGGGTACAGATTCTTGCATGAAATGAATTTATATTACTGCATCTCACAGAAATGCAATATAAAAATATTTTCACCAATATTTAACATTTTTGATTATATCATATGGCTCCTAGATTCAGTTAATTTGACCTTGAACATTTCCAAGTGTTCCAAGGAAATCCAAAACTTCTGTGAGCAACCTGTTCCAATGCCTCACCACCCTCACAGCAAAGAATTTCTCCCTAATATCCAACCTAAACCTAAACTCTTTCACTTTGTAGCCAATCCCCTTTTTCTGTCACTTCACACTGTTGCTAATAGTCTCCCTCTGTCTTTCCTGTAGACTGTTTGAGTTTTTTAAAAACATTTTCTAGAATGGGATCAATTGTTTATAATGTATGATTCTGAATGTGAAAGCTTTTATATTCAAAAAACATAAAAAATTACTCAATTTTGATACTGTTTTTAGCCTTCTCAAGCTACAAGGACTTCTTGGGCCAGGTAGTACTATGAGATGAGATAAACACCATACAAACATGGATAGACTGCTGCTAAAGGCGGCTTTTTTTTTTTTTATTAGGTAGAATGTCTCTGTGCTTCAGAGATATTTCAGTTATTTTGCTTGGAAGGACACCAAGTGCAGGCAGACTTATTATCTCAGGACATGCCAACTACACAGATCCACTGATCCTCAGTTGCAGGTGGGTTATCAGACTGGCTTAGCCCTGTGGGAACCCCAGGTCCAGGCTACTTCTTTGCTCAACCTATTAAGCTCTGCTGCTGGAGTACTCAGGAGCAGAGCAAGGATCTTCACTGAGGTTTCAGAGCAGCCACAGTGAGCATAGCAAGGAAAGTGCTGAGCTACAGTTAATAAGCTCAGCTGACCCTGAATGAACTTATTATGGAGAACTGGAAAGTTTCTGCAGTGACCTCCATACCTTCATCATTTGGGGTCAGGAGTATTTCAGCTCACTGAATAATGAAGGGCTGAATACATGCATGAGGTCTTGATTCTCTGCTGTATTTTCCTTTTAATACTCTAAGTCATATTTTGGAGTTCTTTACTGAAATTACATTTTTCAGACTATTTTTTTCTATCTTTCTCCCTCTCCTTTTTTTTTTTTTTTAATTTCTCACCTGAGAAGCAATTTCCTTTGTTTGTTTGTTCTTTTACAGTTCAGCAAGTTGAAATTGTGCTAAGGAGCCCAGTGCAACAAAAAAGAATGTTCCACATTTCCCATTTAAAAGTGTAGGCCAAATTAAAAATATGGATTTTCATCACTTGTTATATAGCTATTGGTTTTATTTGTGTTAATTTTCTGTCACTGGTCTTAAGATGTTATTTTCAGAATAGCATGAGACTGCTGAAAGTTCTGAGTTCAAAACTTCCCTTATAAATATGATGCCATAATTCAATACAGTCTCTTCTGCTAATGACATAATCTGATTTGGAACAAAGGGTCTTTTACAAAATTCCCAGATGCATTAACTGCTTCCAATCAGCATACACATCTTGCTGCTCTAATACGTAGTTTCATAGGTGCTAGGACAGGTCTTGAGCACCAGCTGACAGAAAAAAGGGGCAAAGAGATTGTGAGTAAAGGGAAATAAAGGTTTATGAAGGAAAGAAAATAACAAAGGAAAGTAATGGTTCCTGTCCCTTCAAATTACCTGTACCATGGGTTTGCCGCGGCCAGGTTTTAGCAGCTCTCACATCAGTTTTACCTCAGCAGCTGTAAGGCCAGCTTACCTCAGCATCACCTCACACAAGACTCTGCCTTCTGGAGCAAAGAGCATTTCTCTTTGGACATTTTAGTCCTCACAAAGTCTTCAGAATCTAGAAGCTTCATAGATTTGGTACAGATGTGCACCAATTCAATTTCTTACCTTCTTACAGCAAGTTAAGAAAAGCTTGTTTTCATTCTTTTCCTGTCCCTCAGAGAAACTGAAAACTAGAAGTGAACTTGTACAACAAGAATAAATACTGAAGCTCCCCACCCTCTTCATTATTTTTCTTCCTTCACTGTTTTGGAGCAGATTTTAAAATGAACCATGAAAAGGTTTATTATTAGCTTATGTATCAAATGATTTATCCGACTTTCTTCAATATGTTTACATCATTGATATTGGATTACTAGTGGTAGATAAATATGTATAATTTATCTCTCATGTAAGTGACTATGTTCAAAATCCTGTCACAAGGTTTGAAAAAAAAAGTTACCATGAGCCTACTAAAGAATAGATATACATGGGAAGTTTTCAAAATCTTAGACTTACCATACCTATTACCATTACCATATGTGCTGATAAAATTTGCCTCAAATGCTCAGAATCATTTCAAGGCTAAGATATTTTGCACCACAGCTATAGCTTCAGTCTTTTGCCTACATAATATATGAGGCAGATACTTTTCCCCTTTGGACATTCTTCCTATAACAGATAAATATTAGACATATATCAGGGCACCCATATCAATTTATAGATAAAAGCAGACCAAACTAACTTAAAATAAAACTACAAGTAAAGTATGAGAAAATCTAAGAACTTGTGAGCCCGAGTCTGAGATGTTCAATTCAGTAATCATGATCTACACACTAATGAGTGCTAAGAGGGAATTTAACAACAACAAAAAGTAACGAAAAAAACCAACCAAAACAATCCTTTTACTTTCTGTTGAAGGGAATGTCACAAGGGAATCTGAAACTTTTAATTGAGTTTTGAAATATTGCCTTTGATTTTTTTAATTCTGTAGCAAATAGGTCACTGGCTGATTAAGCCTTGTTAACAACTTCCTGTCCAGGGACTGGAAATTAGTATGTGAAAGAAGATTTAAAAAACAATTCCAGGTATTTTTTTAGACAGAAAAATAATGCAAATAATTAAATTATGTAGACCAAGGTGGTCTTTTTAGAATATGTTAGGTCAATATGTTATTAATTTATTTTAGCTTTCATCTAACATAGCTCTTTTTTTCTCATGGTATACTTTTTTATTCTTTGCTCTCACCCATTGCATCTGCCACCTTAACCTATGCCAGTAGCCCTTATTCTGACATAGTGCCTGGGGAAGACAGGGATGTGGGTAAAGCAGGACTAGATGAGAGGGTGAGAGAGGCATCAATATCTGTTGGACAGATTGCTTTGAAACACGGTCTTAATCTGAGAGCTGCTCTTCCCTGAGGAAGAATAGGATGTAGGATCTTTGTGTAGTTGGCTTCTTCCTTCCTCGTCAGTTGAGGACAGATAAGTGTGAAAATTACATTTCTTCTTTGGTACTTAGAAGTTGGTTATTTGCTCCATTGTGTTTTGGTTTATTTATTTTTTTTTTAAACAAACCAAATCAAAAAGTGTTCCATCATAAGAGCCACAGTTTTTTTGTGAATTATTTAATTATGATATAATTTCCAAAGGTGTCCAACAAAGTAGACTATCTCTGCTTCCACTGAAGTCAGCTATTAACTCACTGTGGACACATATGAGAATAAGCCAAGCCATTGTTCAGGGATTTTGAAAAATCTTTTCTGTTACAATCCCAAGAAACTACAAGCTCTTGTTAATAAGATCTATTAGGAACACAAATGTTAAAATAGTTTGTTCTCTCTTTCCATCCCCATTCATATATCTTAACGCACAGAAATCAATTCTCCATATAGCATTGCTGCAAAGAAGTTTAAGCATATTTGTTCTTCTCACTAGTCTAATTTGAAGTTGCTTTCCCTGAGGAAAAGAGAAGAAGAAAAAAAAAGAAGAGATTATTTGGAATGAGAAATCCAGAATTAGACCCAGCAAAAAAATGTGAAGATCACAAGAATGGAATTCAGGCATGGTTGTATCAATTTGGATAATACGATGTAGATGAAGAAGTTTATCTACATCATGACAACGACAATTTTCGAAAGTAAAGACAGCCCATTAATTAATTAACTCTTTGAGAGCATAAATATTATCCTGGTTTGCCATAACAGAGTACTAGGGTTAAATATGATAAGAACATCTTAAATTCCATAGTTCATTTCAGTGCTAATCCCGTATTCTTACAGAGTAATAACCAAACTACTATTACGCTATTTGAGATTTTTTGCAAAGAAGTTTGGAAAATGAAGCAGTTTTCATAATTTAGAACTGGATTGAAAACCATGACTAGTCAAAATTCTGTCTAAGATAAAAAAACCCTCTGCTTAAAAAGAAGATTTCTTCCAATACTATTTTCTTCCATTAGATGTTTCTGTTCAGGAAAAAAGCCCCCGCAGATGAACAAACAAAGGTGTACATATTTCAGTTGGAGGTGAAAGTTGTTTCAGAAAAAAGAAATATTTTTTTCTCTTGATATTACTATTGATCTTTAGTGCTATTGACCACAATTTTGAACCCCAAATACAAACCAAAGTTTTCAAAAACATGAGTAGAAACTGACTAATATGCCCAATGGTGAGTTTTAGTAAATGTTGCACAGTATATTTTTCTTTGATATAGGAACACACATATTTCCAGACAACATTGAATGGCACAGGGAATACTGGCAAAAATAAATAAGTTATAGTCATGTGAGCTGAGAGTAATTTCAGTACTCTGGTGGAAGTAATATATGTGTAAAAGATTTTAACATAAAATAATCTAGTTTTTTCATCTCTTGTACTCCTATTAGATAGATATTCTATAGTTAAATTCCTATTTATTGATACCAGTTCTTTCTTTTCAAATTTAGATAAGTACATGAGCAGACAAATGAATAAGAAAAATAAGAAGGTATGACTCAAACTCAGATTATCACACGTGCTTGAAGAATTTGAAGCATTTCTGTTAAAACCCACACAATAATCAACCAGGCTCTCCTGTCAAACAAATTTGAGACCAAACTCTGCTTTTATGTGCATGTGGAATATGTGCTACGTCCCTTAGCAGGAGAAAATGCCATATTATTGAGATAATATTTTGTTGTATTTGGGATAAATTCTAGAATTAAAAAAATTGAAATTGTTACAACAAAAATTAAAGCCAAGTCAGGATACTTAACAAAAATACTAAAAGGGAAAACAAAAAAGGAAATTAGCTCAGAAAAACAGGAGAATACATTAGATATTTCTGATAGCCAGTCTCCTTTACAATAGCAGAGGATGGAATCTCAGTGTCAGAGCTTTTAATCTGAGTTATCATGTGGTTTTCAACACTTTTCTCTCAGACTTCAGGGACCTTGAGAGTGCCAGAGGAGGTTCAGACATAACAAGATTTCTAGTCTAGGTATCCAGAGATAAAAACCCGCACCTTTTAATGATCTCTTGTGTATATTTTAGAGCTCCACAGACATATTCCTTACTCCCAGAAGTCCTAAGACCTCAAGATTTTCATTAGTTTGCACCTAGCTAAAGTTCCTAAGAATACTAAAAAAATAGTTCTGTTAGGTTTTTCCTTGTAAATTTTGACAACAGGGATCATACCTATTACAGGTACATGCATATGTATGTAGGCAAATAAATATAATTAATAAAATGATTACTCGGTTATAATTCATTAATAAGTGAAAGAAAATCCAAATAAAAACTGAATAGGAGAATAAATATAAATAGCATTTTGAGCAAATAACTTGATTAAAAACAGACACCTAAGAACGGAAAGAAGAAAGACTGGGGAGCATCAAAGTGAAAAAAGACAAAAGAAAAAATTATCAGATTCTTTCTCTGTTCCAATCTATCTTTCTACTTACTCTCAGTCAATGGCCAATATACCTGTTATACCTGAGAAGGAATAATTTCTTGCAGCAATGCTGGGCTGAAGCATCTCTGTGGAAGAGGCCTTGGGGGTGCTGGAGGGCCAGCAGCAGGTTGAAAGGGCCACCAGACTCATTGGCTGTGACAGTGAGGGGAAACACAAGTACATGGAATATATTGCAGGATTATGCCTCTCCACGTGGCACTTTTGAGAGAACCACTGGAGTGTTGCATCTAATTTCATGTCCTACTGTATGGGTGGTTCATAATGGACCATAGAAGAGTCATGATCACAGCTGAACAAGAGAAAATCAGACTGCATATAATTTTTTTAAAATTCCACTGTGAGGACAGTATAGCAGCGGGTAAGTTTGTTCAAAGAAGATGTGCAATTCCCATCATTGGAGGTTTTTGTGATCTCACCTGATAAGGCCTGAGCAACCTCGTCTGATGCCACCACTTGAACAGGCAGTCTCTTGAATCCTCTCAAGATGAGTTATCCCATGATCTTACATGCATTGCTGTTGCTCAAAGACTTCAGATTTAATCAGTAACATACGTTTAAAATCAATAACCCATGATACAAACTATCAACTCAAATTGGTATTCAATATTGAAGCAAATTTTGGTGCTTTATTAAATATCCAGTCGAAGGAAGACTGCACTATTCTGTTAGATCAATAACTTCAGGGGATCAATAGAACTCACTGGGTCAAATTCATGCCTAAATTTATTCTATTGATTTTGGAGATTTACCACTGGAAATACTATATCAAGTATTTTCTTTAAGTATTCACTGATTCATAGGGAGCAAAGAAACTCCATAACAGAAAAAAAAGAATAAACTTGCTTGTAGAAGAGTTTCTTCCATAACCCAGGCAATTGGTGCTAGGTATGAGACATAAAGTACATGTCTGTATAGACATGTCATCATATGTTTTCACTTTACATAAATAACACTGAAAGTTTTCCCTATCTTCATGTATTTCTAATCTTTACACAGTGTTGAGGAGTATATCTGGTGCAGGTAGCTCTGTTACAGGTGCAGTTTGAGTTCTGGGTGGGAACCAGAGATAAAAGACCATGAACTGCCAACGTTTGGTAAACAAAAAGCAAGAGAACTGATGGTACCAGCCAGGTGGATGGATGCTGGGAGACACAGAAGGAGCAGAGGACTCAGGAGGAAGAGCGATTCTTTAGCGCCCTTAGACTGTGAAGGTGTGAAAGCCTGCAACCTTTGTTGGGGGTCCCCCCTTGGAGGAAACAGCTCAGGCACTTTCTGTGTTACTGTGCTGTGAATAACTTGTTTTATGGAACAAGGCTTTTGGGACTCTGCTGGGAAACCTGGTCTGACTGTGTGAGTGGGGTGTGTGGGGAGTCAAGCGAGGACTGGCTGCTGGAGCTGCCTGCTGTGAAGAGATTTTGGTCACAGCAGTGGAAGTCTGTGGCATTGGGAGTGTGACCACCAGAGATCTTCCTGAATACTCAGACTGGGAAGTTTTCTTAAAAATAGTTATACTAAAGCCTTAACTTTCAATAATATTTTTGAAGAAATTGATGACAAACTTTCCAAGATTAAATGTGGATCTATTTTCATGACCAATGAACATCACATAGATGACAGTTCAATTTATAATTTAGGTTGTGCTTTTTAGTTAAATTATTGTAATAGGAAATTGTTAATTAGGAAATTAGGCATATAAATTACCATATGAATTGTGAAAGATGAACTTGGTACATAATTAATTTATATTTACTTTTAATATTTAGCAGTATTTCTTCTGTCATAATTTATTTAATTTATAGATCTCAGCGGTGGAAATCACCTCTGAGTAGAGAACATCAGCAAAAAGCTTTCAAAATAATTTTTCCAAGACTTATGTTCAATGTAGGATTGTGAAGTACTTTACACAAAACTGGAATAACTTTTCTTTGCTCATGACTCAAAATATCACAAATTATGAATTATTGTCTCACGCTATCAGAGTCATCCTCTGATTTGGACTAGTTCTTGTTGTCCTCCTGTTTTAGAATCCAGACACAGAGGTAGATTTATACATCTAATTTTATTTAGATCAATTCCACATGTATTCACAGAGTTTGTCTTTCAGTCCCAGCTCTTTCCAAAAACCTTCAGAGATGCATTCTGCATTTGCAAGGTTAATGAAGTTTATTGAAAGCAGTGTCCTTATTTCTGTTTCTTCCAAAGTCTAAAAGAAGAAGTTTTGGCAGATAGTAAACCTGTGGTAGAATATTTTCTCCAATAAAAAATTTTCGTTCAAAAGTGCCTGCAGTTTATCAGGACTTGCACTGCGACATGCTTTTTGCATATTTTCACATACCTTCTTTCATGAACTTTTTGGTAGTTTTTTATGATTTATTAAATTTTAAGGAAAGTTGTGTGATGACTGACTTGAATTACTTCAGGATACACATGAAGCACATAGCTAGTGTTCTGGTAGAACAGTGAAAAAACATTCTTATTTTCCTAACCATTAACACTTTTACACACATTAAGAAGATTATTTGAATTTAAGAAAATAAATACTTAAATACTTTATATGCTTAATATAGGATAAACGTAGTTGTATCTTGTCTTCTTTACCAACCATGGTTCGGTTACCCTAAATCCAGTTCCAACCGTGGTTCAGTTACCCTAAATCCAGCTCTAACACACTGAAATGACTTGATTTCACAGGGAATTCCTAAAGCTTTCAGCCAGTATGACCAGCCTGATGCATTTTTGTCTGTGATGTCCAGTAGTTATTTTGAAACATTAGAATGATGTAGAAGGATCATATGATGGCATCAGAAAAGCCATGTAAATTCATCTGTTTCAGTGCTTCTAGAATGGAATCAGGAAAAGAGTACTAACATTTGAAAAAAGAAAAATAGAGCATCAAAATGAGTGTGGATGCAGCCTACTAAACAATTAAATATATAAAGTGTTTAGTAGGTGGGTAGACAAGTGTTTTATACATATTTCTTTTCCTCCTTAGTGTTGGTGAAGACAAGTCCTCAATTTTCTAGAGAAAACTGAAGATATTTGTTAAAAATTCATGGGATCAAACAAACATCATGGGATGCCTTCAGGTCTATCACTTAGAATTCAATAGGCAACATCTTACAAGGTATTTGTTCCTTTCAGTGCAATAAGTGGTTTGTCATGAGAGTATAAGACCATCAATAATTATACTGAATGAGATGAAGTATTATTAAAAGCATTGGACCTCTAGAGCTAAAATCATAATATGAAATGCTGACACTATAAAATACAGCATTTTGGTAAAACTTAAGGTGGTACTCAGCAGTGATAATACTGCACAGCTCCTTGCTCAGCTGTCACCTTAATAAAGCACAACAAAAAGATTATACTATTCCATGTCATCTATGCTCTTCCACACCTCTTGTCTGAAAAGCAAGGACTTCTATATTTATTTATTTTAAAAGTTGGTTATCTCTAAAGAAAATATTTTATAGCAAATTTTTTTATAATGTAATCTATCTAAAACCATAAACATATAGATTATGAATAATCAGGTATTTGAATGCAAATTTAATATTCTAGAATGTAGAGCTCTACTGATATTCAAATGTTAATATGCGTTTGAAAGGAAAAGCTTATGCTGGTTTTGTTATGAATTAATATTGATCTGTGTTGTTTTCTGACAAGATTATTTATTGCTTTACTCTAGTCTTTATAGAACAAGACACAAAGAGCTAACCCAAAAAAGAAACCAAGGAGACTGCAGATTTATTGTTAGTCTTCTTACTGCCACTAAAATAGTCTCTAGAGATTTCAGTTTAAGGCTACTTTTTATTATCTTTTCCTAACCTTGCCTGTATTACCATGTATTGTAATTAGTAAGAGATAGTACCTGCTACATGCAGCTTCTTTTGTTCTTTTCTTTTAGGATTACAGTTAGCAGCTCTCAAATTCTCTTATCTTTGAACAAATGGGTTAAATGAAGTCACCTACACAGGAGGCAGCTGTAATTTTTCTGGGTGTGTGCCCAGAGCCCAAACAGGAGGTGGGAGGACAGGAACACTTAGCTGAAGTTCTCCTCAATACTGTAGCTAATTTTCCTGTTCTGGTGCATGTTGTGGTGATACACACATAGTCATTTACATGCACATAAAGTTAAAGGACAGTATTTGTTGGTTTTGTTTGCCCTTTGTGGATCTGCAGGATACTGTTCCAGTTGAGCACCTACAAGTCAGACACTGTATCTTGAGCCTGAACCTGCAGATTTGTAATCCTAAGAATTTACGTAAACCAACAATGGCATTGCAATATCTAAAATTCACTGTTTGCTCTTATCTCTTTCTGAAGGAACCAGACTTAAGTTTCTTGGCAGTACAGAAATTATGTTGCCTCTAAATGCTCGTTCATGTGACTGGCCATTTGGGCAGCTCCCTACTGTAGTCATGTACTAAGGGTAAGAGCTGGTGGGTTTTCGAACAAGGGTTTATAAAATATCAGTGCCTAGGTTTTTCTTTCAATTAAAGTTCTCAAACAGAGCAAAAATTCTATTCTCAAAATATTTCGTGCAATTACATTAATCTCAAGATGAAAGCAGACAAGTTCTTGAATTCAGAAACCAAAAACCAGGGCTACTTTCTCCTAGATCAGTGCCTCTAAATTCCACAACACAGAATGGTAACTCCTCTGCCTTTTATGACTTCCCCATAAGTCAGATATTGATGGCATAAGACAACTTCACAAAGAGGTAGAAAGGCTCCTACTTTATTGTCACTACATCCTTCTCAGACTGCTCTCACTGGGAGTTGCAGTAGCAGGTCTGAACAGCATGAACAGGGAGTAAAGACTATTTCTCCTACCCTGGGGCAAGTGGAGGAGAAGTGGAATCACATAGTCACAAAACTATGATGTGAACAGCAGGCAGATCTTTCTGCCACTTCTAGTCTGCCTAGCTTGTCCTGGATGCAGAGTTGTTATGCATGTGCAGAGATTATTGCATGTTCTCAAGTGTGGCAGCTTGGGATCCTCTGATATCTATCTGATATCTCCCTGACTCAGGCCAACATGCCAGCAGAAGTTCAATAGGGTAAAGAGGTTTGAGGTCTAGCTCCTGAAACTGTGTACTGTACATGAACACGCGAATTCACTTGTCTGGGTAGTGCAAAAATAGATATCAAAATGAAATTAATAATTACATAAATGCATTTGTTTGAATCTCTTCTAATTTAATTTCAGGTATGAAAGCTGATTCTTTAAGTTTGACCCAAAATTTTTCATGCTGTTGCCACAATAGTAACTTTTCATGGCAGTTTCAACACAGCCTTCATGGAAAGCTGTAGCATTTTAAGTCTGGTAGTCATAGATTGAAAAGCCAATTATTAATGAGATCCAGTAAATGTCACCTGCACTGGTCTTTCTCCATGAATTCTGAATACAAAACAATTGGGAACTGTGAAGAATTTGCTAACACTTTTGAATTTTAATGATAATGACTGTAGCAAGTACAAATTTCACATTTCCTTTTTTTCCTATATAAATCTATAATTATAAGAAAAACAGAAGATGACAGAAAGCAATGAGTATAATATTTTAAGGCCATAGAGCACTTAAAATATTGGTTATGTCACATTGTGATGATCTAGATTAAAAGGAAAAGAATAAGAATTACCTTTTAGACTTCTGTTCACTCAGAACTTTCCATGTAGTCTTTTGTCTTCATACATAGCTGCAAGAATTAAAACATTTTAAAACTTAATTTTCATGTTCAACTGCATCTAAGTGAAATACAAAATGTTTCATAAATAATCTTAAAGAATCTGTTTTTGTTACCTACACATGTGATTTTCATCAGAAGTTTGCAATAATTTTCATTTTACAAATATGTTTTGGTATTATGTTTTTCGGGTTTTTTATTATTGTGATGGAATTTAAAAAGTAATATCATTGCCCTATACTTGCCTAAGAGAAAGGCTAATAAATAGATTTATCCTGGAATTGGTGTTTTGGAATTAAAACAGAATAAAATTGTGCGTATTTTGAAGAAGAAACATAAAATTAATAATCTAAAATGTAAAGTGACCTTCACTAGAAAAATTACAACTGTATTTATTATTTTCTATGAGTCTGATTTTTTGATGTTTTTCTAATGCATTTCAAAAATAAATACCAAACTTCTTCACTCAGAAGTGTCTTCATATTTTATGAAGACATATTTCCTTTCCTGTTATGTCTCTTACGTTCAAGAACCCTGGTTTTTGATGGCCAGGCATGCCAATTGCCATATTAATCAGTATGTATTGTTGCTGACTTCAAATTAATCATGATCTTAATTTCTCTTTATAATTCAGACTATTTTTCTGAATTCAAAATTATACATATTAAATTTATTAAGCATTATTACTCTAAGGTCTGTTAAAACTATCTAGGCCCATTCTGGTGATATGCAACATTCAGTGAGCCTGTGATTCACCAACTCACATAGATAAATGCTTTTCAAGGGGTCTTAGAACACAGAAGGACCTATGGTCGATTTTATATTACTGCAGGAGTTGTTTCCTTGTCATTACCAGACACTTCAAAGAGATTTAATTGCATATTTTCACATCTCATGTGTTTTCAGAGCTATTTGCAGCACCAGTATTTCTCCTCTTATGTCAAAAATAAAACATAAGCTGTGAATATCATTTCATTGCTACTTGCTTTCGAGAAAATCAATGGTACATGACTCCTTTTGACTTCAGTAAAACTGAAAAAGCTCTTCTTTTAAACTATATTCTCTATCTAAGTAGTATGAATAATGTTTTCATCTGAAATTATTTTCTAAAAAGAAAAGCATATGAAATATATCAGAATGATTTGTTTTGGTGATAACAGCAGTTACTGAGGTGACATTTTAGGTGTGAAAGGCTCATTCTCATTTTTTGCCTTAACTCCAAACAAAAATGGATGAAAGGGAAGGAAGTTACCCTAAAAGGCTTGTTTGCAACTGAGAGACTTCTGAGGATGTGTTTTGAGGGGAAGGGAAAGGAAGAGGAGGAGCAGGGATTTATTTTAATTAGATCGCCTGGTTATTTTTCCAAGGTCATAAAGAAAATACCTGTTGTCATAATAATTCTACTATACACTCTGCCATCCTAAGGAGTAAGTCCTAATTCTAGAAGGCAACACAAAGTTAACTCTTTGTCTATTCCCATGATACTTTGTCTCTCCAGAAATGTTGTTTGAAGGCATTACTCTATTTCATTCTTTCCCACTTAGCATTGTCCCTGTTTTACAATGTGCTGGAAACCAGATAGGCTGATGGATCAAAGTTTTGGAAGCTGCATGACCTAAATGGGGAACAGGTCCAAATCAAGCCTAAAACCAATGAATGAAACTGGTTTTAATAAATAATAACCTGGTTGAGCTCCCTTATCTCACCCATCAATTCTCTGCACTGAGAGCTATGGCAGCAGAGCTGAAGAAGAGACTCAGCCAGGTCTGGAGCTGGAGTACAAGAGCCAGCAGCAAGAGTTTCTCTTCCTGAGCATTTTTAAGCTGATATTGTTAGCAAACAAGTTTTATCACTGGAGTGGTAATAGGTGAGAAGGGAGGGAGGAAATGGTTGGGAGAGGCAAGAGCTGCTCCATCTTTGCCATGAGTCACACCTCCCTACAAGCTACAAAAGCTAATTACCAGTGTTATGCAGCAGGAGTCTGGTAAAGGTTCATTTTCCACAGAGGCAAAGGGACTGTAAGACAGCAATGGAATTGTGATATTGAGAAACCTGGAAAGACTGTTTTAAGTGAGATATATATTTTTCCCCAGGGCTGGATCCCAGGATTATAGAGGTGATTTAAATACGCTGTAATTTTGTTCCACAATTTTCACAACACATGTGCGTGTTCCTATACATTTCAAAACCAGGAATGATTATATCTGCCTACATATTTAACATTTTCTTTCTTCTGTCCTGTTCATAAGCAGGTGGATTTGATATGGCTATGGTATTTTGCTGTTGTTTTTTGGATAAATTGTATTTTTCCATTTAAGTTGCGAATGTTGTATCTCTGAAAGTGTTCCAGGCCAGGTTGGTCAGAGCTCTGAGCAACCTGGTCTAGTGAAAGTGCCCCTGTCCAAGGCAAGTGGGGCTGGAACTGGATGGTCTTTAAGGTCCCTTCCAACCCAGGCCGTTCTACGATTCTCTGGTTCCATGATTCTTCCCCAGAGAGAATCACATCAAATGCAATTCCTCATTCTTTACCTATTATCTTTAAAAGAAAATAAAATCCCCAAAAGGTAACTTTCCTCAGAGAAATAATTAAAGAGTTACTGAAGCTGAATGTACCTCTCAAATTTGGTTCAAAACAACTTTAATTATTTCTCAGAAGCAACTACATTTCTTTCTCCTGTAGTAATCAGTTGGGTCTAACAGTCTACAAGCACTTATGCTGAAAACACAAATAAAGGATAGGTTTACTGCATGCGTTCATCTTTGAAGACTGTTTTCTGGCCCCCTCAAGAAATGGAATCTTTCACATTCAGCAAGTACATTTGCATTATAATTACTTGGAAAAATTAGTAATTATTGTTTGAAATTACAAAATATATATCAGTTTCTATTCAAACTGAATTGTGGTATGATGAGTATATAGTTACCTCTGAAATAAGTGGCATTATTTTCATTTATTGAACAGAAAAATTCCTGTTTGAGGGAAAACAGTAAATAAAGCTGGGATCTAAATATTTCAGCAAAAATATAATTTTATATAATTGCTACCTTCATTCTATAATCTGAGGATTTTAAGGAGTGGATATTGACGATGCAAGTGTCTGTCCACACATGCATTCAGGATAATCCTCTGCTCCAACATATGGTGAATAAGTAGCCTTTCAGATAATTTAAACCACTGGCTTTGCAAGTAGGCAGACAATTGTTAGACACTTTCCCAAATGCAGCCATCTTTTGTGTTTAATAAAAAAAAATATTGATTTTATAGAGAATGTTGGGAGCAGTGCTCTGTAAACCGGCCAAGTAAATGGGATGCTGGGTGTTGAGACTCCGAACTGAAAATAGATCAGAATTCATTCATTCATTCATTCATTCATTCATCCATTTGGTTTTCAGAAGAGTATTATGAATCAAATCAGAGAAAAGGCCTTCCTCTTCCTTCCCCTCAATGTATTGGCAGACTGTAGCTCCAGTTGAAAGATGTGTGGGTTACCTTGGCCCTTAGTTGTGTGTAAAGGAGGTGTAAAAGGACTATGTGGCAGAGGAAATGGTTGAGAATTATAAGCGGTGAGGCCCAGCTCAGTCCAGGTGTGCTTGGATCCTAGTGAGGCTATTCAAGGTCTACAGAGGGCAGATGGATCAAGTTATACAGCAGAGTGCACTCAAGCACATCAGAGATGTGCTTGAAGCAGCTAAATAAAGATGTGGACTTGCTGAAGGTTGAGTATTAGAGTGTAATAGCAAGTGGTCATCATCTTTACAGGAAATATGAGCATCCTGAGACCACAAATGCAGCCCATTAATTCCAAAGCCAGCACGAATAACTATCTGCAAGAAAGTAAAGCTCTTCACTTCGGAGACATACTCATAACCTGTAGTACAAAGACCAATGGTTTTGATTTTTTTTCTGCTATTTTATTTTTTTTTTAATGCAGCCTTTTGAGAGAATTATCATGTAATATTGAAATAATTAAACTGAAGGTTGTATTTGTGGCAACAACAGGAGATTTATGAGACAATTTAGGCCATTGAATTTGCCCTTGAAGTTTAGGTCATCCCACCAAAGCTATGAGAAGCTCTGAGAAGGCATTAGGGGTAATATGACCTTCAGAAGTCTCCTGTTGCTTCTGTAAGGAGGCAGAAGTCTCTCTCATGTTTGTCATTTTTATATAACAGATGGTATAGAAACTACAGATATGCTTGAAGGTTTAAAATAGTCCCTCAGGTTATATCATACATGAAACACTAATTTTTTATATTCCATTAGTTCTTTAAGAATTGCTGTAAGTCAGTGTCCAATCCCTGACAGCAGCCAGCACCAGATGCTTCAGGGTAAGATGCAAGAGTGTCTGATCTGAACAACTACACAATAAAGTGCTCAAAAGAAAAAAAGTTTTTGGGTTTTTATGTGTTGGGGTTTTTTTCCTTAAGAGAAATTTGCTCTCCAATGCTTTGCCTACCCTCTAGGGCACTGCCTCCTTATCAGCAGTAACAACAAAAGACTATCCTTGTATACAGGACTTACTTATCTGAGCAACAGCTGAGTTTTTCAGGCCAAAGGGTTACATTTTTATCCAGTGGAAGCACTGAGCCTTGAGCTGTCTCTGTAAGATAAAGAATCATCAAAAGACAGTGTGTTTGACTTGAAGAATTTTTAGAATCTTAAGTTCACTAATCATTGTCATCTAAAGTATGCTGCATGTAATGACCTACGGATGTGCCAGAAGGTGTATTTCTTAATCCAAGATAGTTCTAATACTGAGCTGCCATAAGAAAGAGCTTCAAGGTTAGAAATCTTATAATGTTTTTTGTTGCTGACTGGTATGCTACTGTTAGTTTTGGTTTTCAGACTTAAAATTTTTCTAGAAAGTCCTTTTTCCTCTTAGTAATTGCAAGTTACGGATAATATGCTGTGAGAAATGCCTCATCAGTTTCTGAATATTTTACTAAACTTCTGAGCAATGTATTGCCCTGGGACAGTGTGTTTCACACCTGTGTTATATGACAGAAACAGTACTTTGTGCACATTAACTCCTGGTAATAAACACCATTTTAAGGATTGAATATTGCAGTTAGTAGTGTGAACAATTTATTATCCCACAGCTGTGGAATACATATTGCTGAAACCTGGAGATGTGTTTCCTGATGTTTTGTTAATTACAATTTGAATTTTTTACAGCAATGCCTTAGGAGAAATTGAAGTAGAAGAATAAAATTTCCCTTTAATTTCCTGAAAGAGAAGTTCCTTGACAGAAATCTATTGCAACAATTTTTGTGCAAAGGAATAATTTAGAGTCAAGCTATAAAGCCATACAGGGTCTGTAGTTTTACAGTGAGCATCCATATGGCTATGGCCAGCTTGGGCATTTCTCAGCTTCCACTCCTTCCCTCATTTTCCCAGGTGCTTTCAGATTCCTGCCAAAGCACTGATCCTCGCTAGGCTCCTATCCCTATTTTAATCTAACCATACCCCTAGAAGGAGCTGTTCTCATAAAGGTGGAAGTGGGATGTGTGCTTGGCAGTGCAAGAAGAGGAAAAGTGGACAATGGAAGTGGATTTTTGGCATTTGTCAACAATTTTATCTGAAGCTGACTGTAAAATTGTAGAATCTACTACTTCAATCCTTCCCATCCTCTTACTGGTGCCAAAAGAGCTGTTCACACAATGAACCAAGACAAGAGGTGTTCCAGAGCCCTGGATCTATCCCTAAATAAAATGTTTGGTTCTCTGTTCACCCTAAAGAGATGGATTTGTTAATCCAAGTGACTATGGAGCCACACAAATATATATGCTGGCATAACATGGAGAGAAGCTTGACATTGGAAGCGATTCAGGAAAAAGCAAGAGTATGGTCTCCTAGGAAAGAATGTCTCATACATCCTCAGCTTCAGATGAACTAGTGAATATTCATTCCCATGGGTAGTACTGCTAATTTCAGGAGACTGGCCACAGAGTAAGCAATTTGCAGTGTAACCCTTGGTTTCTCTACAGCCATTTATCCTTAATTACACCCCTTATCCCATGTTGCCTCACAGACTTCTGTGTGTGCACCGTTGCCAGTGTGTTACTCGTTTGCATTGGCACAATGAGAAGGGTTTGTTGTTAGAATATTTTCATTACTATTTTTGTAGAAAGAATTTTTAACATAGTTAAAGGATTTGGTCCTGTGAAGTACTGGGTCTCAGAGGCTCACTAATTTCATTTGGAGTGGAGTCTGCTGTGCATCTGTCAGGGCACTCAGCCTCTTAAAGGATTAGACCATTTTGTAATGCCATCCATTTGTGTCAATATTTTATCAGTAATACAGAGATTATGCATGAGGTTGTCTCTTAGCCTGATTAACTGCTGTACTGGAAAGGGATATTGCATCTTTATGTACTTAATAATCTAGAATTCAGTTTGATTTACACAGTATTAAAACACACAGAATAAACAAAGACCCTCAAAATTCTGAGAATTAATGTTGTCCGGATATCCTATACCCATGCAATAGATAAAATGTACCTTTAAGGGTCTCCTGGAGGGAGTGTCTGACAGGGTGGGCAGGAGTAGGATAGAAGTTTCTCTCCGGGAGACCAGATGTGCACCCAGGATCTGAGATATTCTGTTGCCCTACTAGATACTGTGGATGAGCCAGAAAGTCAAATGGGGAGAACAGAAGGAGAAACACAGTTGTTGCTTATGGCTACTGCGCTCTTCTGTGAAGGGAGATGAAAATTTTGATCTTGAGGAATGGAAAGGATCATTCCTGTTTTTAAGGCTATATTGTCAAGCAGAGAAGGAAAGATGTGCAGCTATCTATTCCTACGGGCTAGTTCTTTGAAATGACAGGAGCACAAAGAGGTGACACACTATAGAATAAATTTTGTCATTGGTTCTTGCATGCTAGAATAATATCTACATTTGATGTGACATGAAATCACAGACAATCTTTTCCCACCAGGGAATGGTTTCTTCTGCTTTTTTTTGCGTCTTAGTATTCATTCTTGTGTTTTTGTTTTCCTTGTCCTTCTATTCTCCCTGATATTCCTCCCTCTTTTTTTTTTCCAGACCTTCCCTTTGCAACCCAGTGCCCCTGCCTTGATATTACTCCTTTCCCAGTCATCAGACATTCTCACTGGAGGAGCTGCCTGGTTTTCCTTCTTCAAAATGCTTTGCTAGGAGGTACTGGAGCTGTGACTGACGTGTGGTGACCCTGCTCAGTCTGCTCCCAAAATGACAGTGCAGTGGTCCTGCCTGGAGAGAACCTCTGTGCTGAGTAACATGGAGTGACCTGGCTGTGCAGGGGAGGCAATGGGCAGCACGACAGAACAAAGAGTGGGAGTTGCAGTCCACAGGGTAACTCCAGAAGCATGAAATTTGATGTTGGTTCACAAGAAGAGATGAAAAAAGTATTTCTGACTCACTTTGAGGAACAGTGTAGCACAATGACTCAGGCAGCACAAGATGGGGTACATGTGCCTTGGGGCAGTGTTCCACCCTGATCAGAAGACATGGAAGCATTTTGTATGGGATAGAAAACTGGAAAATATTGCAATTATGTTTTGGTGAGAAAGAATGCATCTTGAAGAGCAGAAAAATATAGATAGCAGAGAACTGGTGGATATAGCTATTTCTGAGCTTTAATATATTTTAATCATGGAATGTAGAATAAACTGTGTGTTTACTCCTAGATTTCACATTATTTACTGTTTCTTCATTGAGCACAGTAAACAATAGAACAACTTCCACAGAAGACAATATAATTTGATTTATAATGATTGTGTATTGTATTATAACTTTATTTTCTTGTGTGATTCATTTCTAGCCACAGTAATATCAGCGTATGATGCTGTTTTAAAGTAATCATAATGTCATTTTCACCATCTCTTTTGGAATGTTTGCTGTCTTAGACATATGTCTGGTGATATTTAAATGAATATTCTATTTATGTGCAGTATGTACATAGGAAAAAACTGTAAAACAGATTTTTAATGTGCAAATAAACATTATACTGTGGCACTGATGAGAGGTATTTTCAAGGTTATCCAATGCATTGATACCATCAGGGCAAACAGATTTTCAATATGGAACAATTTTATATCAGCATTTTTTCTAAAGAAAGATACAGAAAATTGAATGCTATACAGTGTACACTATTTAAAGATAAGGAAGATTTAATATTATTACATGTAAAAATTATCTGCTATATTCAGAGAAGGATTTGTGGATGCTCAGACATATTAAAACTCTGTTTCTTTTGAATATGAAAATGTTGACACAGTAGACATGCTACTGCTTTCAAGTAAGCCCTGAAAAATGCTGAAGACTTGCTGATCTCGTTTCACACTTGTTTGAAATTCACAGTGTCTACCAGGATGTACTGCTGTCAGTTCAGAGGGTGGAGTTTGCTAAAATGAGCCACATAATTCTTCATCTTCACTGAAATAAGATCTCACAGAACTACAGCCTAACTTTGGAAGGTTTCTGTTACATGTAAACAGATGAATTCAGAGTTAGTTTAATGGTAAGTGATTGCCTGGATGATATAAAAATACATGATATGATAAATAGAAAGCATTTCTCCTTAGCACATGGATTGCTTATCAGGACAAGAACATCTTGGGGTGGAAAAAACCCTGCAATATTTGCTGTCTGGGTTGCAGGAGTCACAGGAACATGAGGTAGATGGGAGACACAGTGGTACCCGGGGGAGCACAGTGTAAAGGGAATGCTTCACCAAGAAGGTAAAACAGCTAATAATGAGAGAGGAGTAAGATTTGCGAGGGTAAATGCAGTCTTTTATTAAAGTAATTGAGAGGTAGAACAATCTATCTAGATATCTATCAATATCTAGAGCAATACATATTTAATTTCAGTCAAAAGAGCTATGTTAATCAGTCAAAGATGAGAATAGGATGATCTGCACTTCTAAAGGGGATAGGGATTTCCTTAAGTGTATTAGTTAATCATAGATTTAAAAATTATTATTCAAAACTGATTTGATGATCTGTCCACTTTTTCTTTAAAAACCCACTAAAGGCTTTCTACTCCTTTCCCTTCGCATCCTTAGAACTTTTTCCCAAGCTTGCTTGCCATGTAATGCATAGTGATTCTCTTGGTGTGAAAACCTCTGCTCAGTCTCCTGAACACCTTGGAAAATATTCTTATGGCCATCTCTGGGGCTATAAAATCCACCCACTGGAAGACAGACCCCTACCCCTCACAAGTTTCCAGGTTTTGTTCAGGAAGAACCAGCTGTGTTTTCCAGTGGGTAATTTGTATTACTTTGGGCTTTTCCAGTTATTCCTAGAAGGAACACTTCCTTTTCCCCTGCTTTGTGAGGCTTTTTATCCAAAAGAAATTTTCAGAATGAGAATAGAGGCAATCTTTCTATTCATCCTCTCAGCAACTGTCTTTAACAAAATACATCATAACTTGTAGAAATTGCATAAAGAATTCATACAGACATATGATTCCTTGGTATTTCTAGAACTTTAGGAGGATGAATTGTGCTATCATATATGTTCATTATAGGTAAGGACACAAAGACAGAGTGTTCTGCCACTTAACACATTGGAAAAATCCTATGACAGAAGCACATTTGATTGTACCTTCCACTTCTTTCATTAATACATTTATAATCCACAAAGTCTTTATGGCTAACTGGAACAGAATTCCATTTCCACTCTTCCAAAAGAAAATGTCTTTTTCGTTCGAATAATAGAAATTCTTTTTCTTTCATTAGAATGAGAGATCTTTTAATGCTGTGAAAATATTTTGTTTCAATGTTTTGTAAAAACAGATAAAATTTGATCACAGCTGATTCAAAGCTTTAGACTGCTTTATGCCATTTCCATGTGATGGCCCGCTACTGAAATTTTGGCTCATCTGGTCTGTGAGCTGTCTTATTAACCATTGGGTTATGGATTTTTCTGCCTTCTTTCTCTTGTTTTAGTGAGGGAATCCATCCTGGATCTAAGAAATTTTCCCAAAAAAGCTTGTTAAGACAAATGGTTCTGATTTTAATGAGCTAGCACGTCTGATGCAGAGGTTTTGTCAACAATTTTCCCAAGAGCTAAGTGTAATTTCATTCATGATTCAGATAGATTGCAGTTGTAATAGTTCCTTGTGTCCCTTCAGTTTATCTGTCATGTTAAAGTGCCCTTCTCACAGCTTCTCACTTGTGAAGAGCAGTGAGATTTGCATCTCTGTCATACACTAAATTCAGCTAAAAGAGACACTTAGGCAACATGTTGTTACTGGTCTTTGGTTTGTTTGTGAGAATCCGCCAAGTCTCTTTGTAAAACAGCAAATTGCACACAGTTCAAATATGCATAAAAGTAATATATTATTTGTTTTTATTGGACTTCAAGTTCCCTCTGCATCAATGTTGCAGTAAGAGTACCATGAGAACACTTCCTGAGTGCCCCTTTTGCCCATCAGCTCTGGGCCAAGTCAGCTGGCTACAGGCAAGAAAAGTCATTTTAGTTCCAAAATGCAAACATTTTTCAAAATGTCATCCAATGCCAAAAAAAAAAATAATACTTGCAGAGAATGGGCAACTACTCCATTTTCAATCTCTATTACTTTAACCATTTGTTTGGAATAGACCTATTATGGCAGGTCATATTACAGCGTCAGCTATTTTAAACTCACTATAGTGAAGAGTTGACAGCATTTTATTGGAAGTGTTTTCCGTAATATCTGCAAGATCCTTTATGCTGTCCACGAATATTATTTCTTAATAAACTACTCATTAGTGCTTTATCAATCTTTTGTTCTCAGAGCATGACATAATGTGTTGGATGTAAGCTTTGAAAAATTTAAATGCAACAGAAAACTATTAATACTTTTAGGAGTAAGAAGGATTGCTGGCTATTTGAAATGTATAATGTAGATCTTTTATAACTTCAAAAAAGTCTTTGTCACTCCCTCTCATAACTTTGTAGTCAAAACATACCTTTAGGTGTAACAATAATTGCTTTACATACATGTTAAGAATTAAGACTAAACAGAAACAAAAGGATTTAATATCAAGAGAAATTATGTCCTTGCATGAATTACGTCTATTCCCATTTTTTTCTTATTTGGCAATCCAAGGAAATGAGAAATGCTTCTGGATGTCAAGTCTTGAAATCTGAGTCCAGAAACGCTATGATAGTGAAGGAAATCAGTAGAAGCTTTTGTTAGCTGGTACATGTTGACTGGTTCTAGCATAAATTAAAGCAGCTGCAGAGACCAAAATGTTTCACCTTCTGATACATCCCTTCTTAGTAATGCAAAATCTATGGAAGTGATGAGTTGGCAATTTTTTTTCTTTGTAGTATTTAGGATCCTAGAAATTGAGACAGAAGCTTCTATAACTTCTCTAAAAGAGATCCTGTGAAAATGTTATGCAAAAAGATACCCCAAAACTTCACTCTTTAGACTGCAAGAGAAACATTTACATGCACACAGTGTTCCTCTGGCATGAAGGAAGCATAAACAGCATGATATTATTATTCAGTACTGTAAACTCTTCCATGTCCTCTGAACCTACAAAAAGGAGAAGACACATTGATGGCTGGATATAATTTTACTTGTCTACTTTGCTTGGGGGTCACATAGTATTGAATTGAAGTTTAGACGGTGAGCTTCTTGATCTTTAGTTTTATTAATGGCCAAGATATCCAGAGCAAATGGCCAGAATTTCTTTTTCTAGAAAACTTTGACCCATGCAATGAACAGTTTTATACTCTGAGGTAAAGAAAACTTAGAATTTGTGCCCCCACTCCTTCCCCCACCCCCCTGATCCACCTCTGAATCTGTACATGCTGTATATTTAACAGTAGAGCAATTATTAAGTTTCAGCAAAATTCATATATAGTTTCTCTATGTTCATGATTCTGCAGGCTCAGACAGCTGTAGAGATACAGCAAAGCTAAAAAACTGCTTGCTTCCCTAAAATAGCAAAAGAAAAAATTACATGGACTTATTTCCAACATGACAAGCCATCTGCAATTTCCACAGCAGCTTTCCAACCAGAAAGTGGGCAGTAAATAAGCACATTGCAAATATCGACCGACACATGCAGTGAGTAATTACAGCATCAAGGTATCACTGATCTAAGTCGCAAAAGTTATTGTAGTTAACCCACAGGGCAAAAAGAGCCATGTCTTTCCATTAGCACTGCTTGGTACATTATCTGGTTACATTTAGAAACCTGACCCCAGTTAGATCTGGGATCTGTCCCATTTGTTGCAGTTCATCTGAGATATAATGTTCTTTCTGCTGCATTGACCTATTCAAAACCATTTTGTTATCTGAGTTTTGTCACCTCAGATGTGACCTTGCTGTGATCTGAGCTCATCATTGGACAATTTTTCCCCTGGGCATTTTGGTTATGGGAGATACTGTATCTCAGCTGCAGGGGGATAAAATTTTCTCTCGCTCTCTTTTTTTTTTTCCGCCTTACTTGTGAAGATGTTGGAATTTTAAGAAACAGGCATATAGCAACTTTGTTTCCTATCTCTACTTGTTCAGATTTCTTCTTTTCTATCATATGCTTTGAAAGGTATTCAATGGATTGCTTTGGTTTTTTTCACTTTAGAGGACAATAAGAACTTGCTGTTCTAGAAGTGTATCTGAATTTCCAAGTAGTTTTGTAACTTGCCTTAGGTTTTCTTCTTTAGCAAATTGCCCATTTGCCATTTTTTTTTCTGTAATAAAATGTAATCATCACTGCTGCTGCTAAAAGAAATGCAAAATGAAAATGGAGTTTGAAAGTAGGAACGTAATTCTGTTTTGGGTTCTAGTTTCACATATATTTTCTTTTCTTTGTGAAAAATTCCATATGTCTCACAGATCAGAAAAATTAAGAATATAATCCTGGATTACACCAACTAAATTCCACTGAATAGGTTAGAGAGAGATTATATTAATAATATCTGGAAAAGGTAATGTAGATATGAAAGCTTACTGAATGGTTTGCTATTGCCATATACCTTTGCAAGAAAATTAAATATGTTGCCAGCTGGAATAACATATTTGGCAGATATTTGGCCCACGTCTGGATTATTATATAAAATGCAGGCAAGTTAAAATTGAGGTTTCTTCTGTGGTTTTCATTTTGTTAGATATGAAAGATAGATTCTGTGGAGAAACTGTGTATGTCTCTCAGATTTATTCTGCTCTTCATAAAGTAGGTGTATTAACAGAGTTTTTTGAGAGCAAAGATAGTGATAGTCAAAGAAGAATGATTTTTTTTTATTTCTTGCAATGATTTTTTTCATCATTGTTCATTCTGAACGTTTTGTAAGACAGAACAAGAAAAACTCATATTGTTATATATAATACATATTATTTTTTATGTAAAATATATATTTATATACATTTATATGTATATAATAAGTATATATAGTAAGAATTAAAAAGAGTGCACACTTTGGTTAGTCTACTGCCAGACATGTGAGATCATATGTAAACATATAACTAAACATACAAATAATTACAGTAGGAAACAAAGTTTGTTTTCCAAACATGTTCCATGCATATGGACAACCACTATGAATTTTTTTTAAGTTTAATAAGATATTTTTTCTTGGGAGAAGCATTAATAACTATGCTTTGGAAAAATTGCTATCTTTGGCTACAGGAATTTTCTTAGTTCTGCTAGTTTGGGCTGGGATAGAGTTAATTTTCTTCACAGTAGCTGGTATGGGGCTGTGTTTTGTTTTTGTGCTGAAAACAGTCTTGTTAACACAGAAATGTTTTTATTACTGCTGAGCAGGACTTACACAGAGTCAGGGACTTTTCTGCTCCTCGCCTGACCCTACCAGTGAGGAGGTTGTGGGTGCATAAAAGGTTGGGATGGGACGCAGCTGAGACAGGTGACCCCAACTGACCAAAGGGATATTCCATACTGTATGGCATCATGCCCAGCAATCAAAACCGGGGGAAGAAGGAGAAGGTGGGAACATTCAGAGAGGTGGTGTTTATCTTCCCAAGTCACTGCTATGCATGATGCAGCCTTACTCCTCTGCAGGTGACTGAATACCTGCCTGCCCACATGATGTGGTGAATGAATTCCTTGTTTTATTTTGCTTGTGTATGCAGCCTTTTCTTTGCCTATTATCCCAACACATGAATTTTCTCACTTTTGCCCTTCTGATTCTCTCCCCCATCCCACTGGGGCGAGTGAGGGCAGCTGAGTGGTGCCTAGTTTTTGTCTGGAATAGAACCATGACTGCACCAGTGTGGAGCTCAAGGGTTTAGAGATAAAGACAGATAATGCTGGAATGTGCCGTATTGAATTTATAGCTGTTACTGCTGTTTTGCTACTAATCAGCGGACTTCTGTGCTTGCCATGGGGCTTGCTTACTTCACTGTATATTAGAATCTAGTGCTTGTTAGTTGCTGCTTGCTGTACTGCTGTACTGCTGATTTGCTGGGAACATTCTGATTACAGCAGAGGGAATGTGGCTGGTCTAGCAGATGGGCAGAGCAGCGCTGCTGTTTCTCTGCTGCCGTACTGGACAGGTTGGGACTCCTTTGTGAACTTGAATCCAAGAGTCTGGAACTCATGGATGAGTCCATGTAGGACACCCTGAAGCATCTGTGGCCTTGGATGTGGCCTTGGATGAGTCCAAGCCACAGCAAGTACACATCAAAGCATCTATGTCCATGGTTGTGTCTGTGGCACAGCAGGTGTACCTCTGAAGGGATTGTTGCTCATGGGGAAGTCCATGCTGCAGCAGGTACACCTTGAAGCATGAGTGACTCTATATGAGGTCATGCTGGAACACCTTGCAGCACATTACCACGGATAAGCACATAACAGAGCAGGGACTTCCCTGGAGAGAATGCAAGTAAGAGTAAGGACATGTTGGAGCAGGTTTACTTCTCAAGGGACTGTGGCTGTGGGTAAAGCCATGCTGAGCAGGATTGTCTCTGAAGGTATCGTGGGATGTGGAGCAGGACACATTGGAACAGTGCACCTGAGGGTGACTGTGGCTGTGCATAAGTCCATGCCTGCAGTAGGTATATCCCTGGAGAGACTGTGGCTCATAGATAAGGCTCCACTTGGAGCTGGAACAACCCTAAGGGACTACAGTCTGTGGGTATGCCCAAGTCTGTGCAGCAGGACCAGAGGGAGAAGTTCACTGCAGTGTCAAACTCTGTGGTCTGGTTCAAAGCAATCAGGACTTGGGACTGCAATGGAAAAACCTTCAAATTACTGGAACCCGGGATTTGAGTTGCGTGTTGTAGAAGTTACTGCAGCAGGAGTAGGGACTCCTACTAACCAGTTTAAGAACAAGTGAAGGAGTTTATTGCAATGTTAAACATAATAAATTGGTCCAGAGGAACCAGGATGGAGATTGTAATGGAAATACCTTTAAGTTGTTCTAATCCATTATTTGAGTTGCATGTTACAGGTATTACTATAGCAGGAACCACCCAAATTGATGGAGGAGAAGCCTTACAAGATGCAGTACAAGTGTAGCAGTGACTGGACCTGAGCTGCCTTTGGTGCCCAGGAATGCCACAGAGTACCTCCTCCTGTCCCAAGTGACCACCAGAACAGATAGATCCCCAAGTCTTGGACCAAATGAATTTAGTGGATATTTAGTGGATATTTCTGGACATGTTTCAGATATTTTACAGTGGTGGTCCATAAACTAGGAGAATAGTTGGTGCGAAGGCTCCTGCTTGGGGACTGACTGGGCATAAGTTGCTTAATCACTTTCACTTGCATTACTTGCCTTTCTCATGTTTTCTCCCTTATTTTCTCTCCCTCATTTTCCTTTGCATGGCAAATTATTAATTNACATTTGCCCTTTCAATTCTCTTTTCCCAGTCCAGCTGGAGAGGGAGTGGGTGAGCAGCTGTTTGGTGTTATTGACACCTGGGGTTGAACCATAACATTGCTAAATGCCTGACAGTAGCAGTTATGTAGAAGAATTTCTATTTGTTTTTATAAATAACAATCCAGTTAATTTTTATTAATTTAAACATTTTTTCAGATGAGGATTGTGCATGTATTTTCAAGGGATTTTAAGTAAGTTTTGTAGAAACTGTAAGGAATAGCAAAGTATCACTTCAAGTGGCAAAGTGAGCACTTTTTTAAAGCTTTTCAACAGTTTTAGAAATACATATAGTTTCTCACTGGAAGAAAAAAATATGTATAACATTTTTAAGATCACCTTTATATCCAGAGTTGAAAGGTCTCTAAAAGAAAATTCATTAACCTAGTGCTGTCTCTACAGTTAAATGCAGATGCTAACATGCATTCATATTCGGGTATAGAGTTCATTGAAAATTTAATCATATTTTCAGTAAATTATTCTAAAATAGTTATTGAATATAGCTTTTTAAGGTGGGTTACCAGAAATGGTTCTTGGGAACTGTATATGCTGTGGCCAGATCCAGTGTATTGGACAGCCATAGCAAATATGAACACAGATGGCCAATTAGAGCTCTAGAACCTCATCCAAAGACTGTATAAGTCAAAAGAAATATTTGTACTGACATTAATGGGTGTTGGATGAAACATCCAGCTAAATTGTCAGAAAGGCAAAGTTAACAGTCCTAGAGCACAAATACTACCCAGTTATCTTTAACAATTTAACAAAAATTTACAGAATGGTCTCACATAAATTAAATCAAAGTTCATCTGGAATCAGTGCTGAATTAGCAAATCCAAATGGTTTGGACAAGGCAGCCTGCCCAGTGCTGCTCACTTGGATCTAGGATGTCTGGCCTGTGTTTTGGTTCAACTCGTGAGTATTTCACTGAGAAGAATGCTATAATAAAACCAGGTGTTGCTTTGTATTGTGTCAACTATGACAAAACATGAGCTTTTATGGTTTGAGGTTTGTGTATTTTGAATCTGAGCCTGTTTTTTGTGACAAAAAAGACATACGACAGAAACTGGACAGTTCACTTGTCTCTCTGCCACAAACTGCAGCACTGTAGGAGAAGTTGTTTTCCAGCTAAAGCTGACATAAGGCTGTGATAATGTCATGTCAGCCTAGTTAAACAAAAAACAGAGAAGGGGAATAGAAATGAGGAGGAACTATGCAGGAAAATAAAAAGACATAGGGAGCATAACAGGAGGTATATATGCTTCAGTTGGTGCTGAAGCTCAGAGTTCAGCCCAAGGCTATGTAAAAAAGGAGAGTGCAATAGACCAAAGCTGGAGAATCTAAAGATGTTTTTGCATTACTACCAGAGAGATCTTAAATGGATTAATCAGTTGGAAATTAAAAGTTGACATAACTTTGAGACTACTGGGACTATAATTACTCTAAATCAGTGTCTCTAGACTTTTTTCAATTATCAGCTCATGTTGAAATAATGAATAACCATTCATAACTTTCTCCAACCTTTAGGCTTAGGCTTCTTTTATGGTTGGTTTCTGCCGGAAGATGAATTTATCTATTCATGGAGGAAAGGTTATTTAGCATGGATGAAGTGAGAGACCACTCTAGACATTATGAATAATAGACATATGAGACAGTGATTTTCATGTTAATGTTATATTTGACCTACATTCTTGTTTTACATAAAATTGTCAGAATGCTCTGGGTCATAAGCCAGTCACCACACACTTTTCTAAAATATTCTGTCTCGGTGGAACTGTGTGGCTTCTGCAGATTCTACAAAATACTGCAGTTCTCTTTGGCATCAGAGCTAAATTGATCAGTGAGGCTTTTGACAGGTGTTAAGAATCAAAATATATTTGTATTGAGCTTTGAGCATGGGATTACATTTAGCCTCTAACGATACAGGGCTAGGAATATCTCCTATTTGCAGCTTCCCAACACGTATCATGTGTGTAGACTCGTGAGAACTTCTCTACACAGATTCTCATATTTAGTTATCCTGCAATCAGCAAATCCTCATCACTAATGAATATACCTCATTTACATTAAAAACACATTTCAGTCTCTGATCATCATATATTTTTCAGTTCTGAGTTAACCATTAATTCTGAGAGAAACTTAAAAGTCATGTATTTTGATTTCATTTAAATCGTGGGGGGGAAATATAGATCACAGTGCCCTTAACAGTTCTTCAAATAGGGAGCTAGGAAAAAAGAATTTTGTTGGAGAATTTCTTTTGTCTAATTCAGGAGTGTACTGTAACTGCTGTCCCTATGATGCCCACATACACAACACATATTCTAGAAGAGAATGGCACTAAAAAGGGGTGATGGGGACAGAATAGATGGGCAGAACAGAATTTTTCACATAAATAGGAGAAATTTTAGGCCATTATTTTTCACAAGGAGGCCACAGACAAGCTCAAGCCCCTTTCTCTTAACCCTTTTCACCGGGAGCACTTACTGAAATACACTATGAATTCCTCTAAAATGATTTCCTGCTTGAGACAGGATTTGGGCTGCCCTTTTCAAGAACCACTTTCAGAGATGGCTTGAGTAAGGGTAGAAGTGCTGGCAGGGTACAGAATCAGAGGGACTTTCTTATAAGTACTTATTTTAGGGTGAGTTAGTCAGCTTCATTTACAAAACCAAGAGGGCGGAAGGAGAAAAATGACAAGGAAGCATGATTTTAAATAGAAATAAAAATTAAGAACTGATAAAATTGGATCATCATGTACTGGAAAAAATGATGAATTAGAATGCCAACTTCCTTTTTGCACTTTGAACTCTCAACACAGTGAACTGTTTGTTACATTATTAAGCTGTCTGACAAACCCTTTGAAGAAACTCAGAAGATGAAGAAACTCAGAAGATGAAGACAGAAAAGAAAGGGAATATGTTTATATAAAATATAACTATTATGGAGGACTTGACAGTTACATGTAATGGAGTATTTCCAGTGTATTTAGGATTGTTTTCTCACAAGTGGTCTGCATTTTTTTGTTATCGTGCTATTTCTTTTTTTTTAACATAGGTGTTAATGAAAAACAGTGTTTTAAAGAAGTCTGACTTAAAAACCAGCAGGTTGCTCTGTAGTTGAAAATCTCTCCTCAGCAATTTCTATACCTCTCAGGTAGCATCTAACTCCTAAGCAGCAAATTTTCATGGTGTGACTTTGCTGTCCTGCCCTCATATCTTCTGTATGTGTTGATACATTTCAGTCAAATAGGACAAAAGTTTAAAAGCCACAGAGTTGTGCAGTTTCTTCCAGATTTGTGAGAGGAGGGAAACAAAGGGGAAGACTAGGTGTGATGCCATACTTATCAAAGAGTGGGAAATTCCAAGTCTCCACAAACCCAAAATTCATCAGCTCAGTTGCAATATATTTAAAGAATTATTTATGCATAGATAATAACTGAAGAAAGGATAGGTTTTATGTGAATCAATAGCCTTGATAAGAGTGAAACCTTTGGCCATACACTGCCTTTCACTAAAATATTTCCTGTTATTTTATTTGGGAAACAGTTTAACAGTACTGGGAAACTGTAAACAGTGATATTAGACCAAAAAGATATTTACTCTTCTGATGCATCTTTTTAAACTACAGTGAAGTTTCTGACTCCCTGTTTCCCTCTGTCTCTGAAGAGTAGTATGCAGAACTGAAAGTCTGCAAACATGTCTAGAGAAGACCAAAAAACTTGTAAGCAGAGCCATCTTCACAGCTTTATCTAAATAGTTCCTCAAAACACAGTCCTCACTAAGCACGGGAAAGGGAAGTTGCTTTCTAGACGAGTTCTGTAAATGTTAATGCACTCTACTTCACCAAGTTTTAACACTGCTCCAGCTGATATGTATACCACCACAATTTAAGACCATATTGAATAGCTTTACTCTGATTCACAATAAATTCAATTAATGATACTAATCTCAAAGTAAGGAAGTTTTCAACATAGTAGATGGTGATACAATCTAACAGTGAAGTTTCAATCTAAAGTACATGCTCACCTAGCAAATCAATTTAGAGACATAGATCCCTCTGGAAATATGTAGTGCACTCAGTGCTCTGAATTGGGCAAGAGATTCCTGTGACTGTCAGATTAACACCCCATCATGAAACGTGTGCAAGCACTCTAAGTTTTGCAATGAGTCTTCCTTCTGAGATTCTAGGGAACAAAATTCACTAAAGCTGTAAGAATTTTCTTGAAAGACTGAACAACTCTCACAACTAGTGTGATGGAGAACAAGATCCATTGTTCAATTTAAACTAATCTATTTTTTTACCCTCTTTTTAGGCTTTTTAGAATGGTTCATATCCATAAGAGGTTGCTTATGTATTCAGATTATTAAGCATTCAAAACTCTCCAATGTCTTGAGGAAACAAGGAAAAACAGCAAATTTTTGGAAGAGATTTACATTTTGAATTTTAAAATATACTCCCAAATCAAGTATGTTTTATCACTACAAAAATGTTACTTAGGGATATTCTATCCCTAAGTTTATTTAATAAATTAAATTATCAGTTCTGTCAGCAGAATAGTAGACAGATGATGGAATGAAAGACAAGTATAAAATAAAGGAGTTCACAGGGCAGGAACAAAGCCGAATGAAGTATATTTAAAATACATAATTTAACTTTATATAGTATAAGGTGAAAAGTGTAACTATTCCTTGGTTTATTTTTGTATTATGGAAATCAATACTGACAAGATGTTCCTTATATCTAAAGAGGAGAAACCAGTTTAATCACAGGGCTATGAAAGTTCTATGATTGTGCTGAATGTTGAGACTGTGCTACAGAATACTATGAATATTTTAGTGGTGTATATCAGTATCATTACTTAGACATGCTGTTGTCAAATGAGGCTTAAGAATTACTATTCTGTCTTGATGCAGTGCTTTCACATGTGTGGAAGGTAAACACCAGATGATCATTTAGGTACACAGTGATGCTGCAATGCAAATATTTGAACAGACTGATAGAGTGCAAAAGAGCAAAGTAAATGTGTTTTTCTACTCAGATCAACCAAAAGTCTATTAAAGATTAATCTATTAATATAAAACCAGCAAATACTGTTGACAATACAAAGTAGACTACTAGCTGCTGTACAAATATTTTTATTACACATTAGTACAGAGCAATTAGCATAAAGATGTTTTACTGTAACTATTCCACTCCCTCACCAGTGCTGTTATACCATCATGGAAGTGAATATAAAATCTAAATTCGATTCCTCCAACATGTGGCAACCAAACAGTTTATAGTGGAATAAGAAAGAGACATAAAAGTGAGTTTTAAAAACATTTTCTCATGCAGTAAGTTCTATTAAAATATTGAAATGGCATTTGACTACACGGTGAATCAAGTTGTTGCAGATATGGAGACTGATTGATAGAAGTGCCCTCTTTTTACCATGAAACGAACTCAAATCAATTATCTTGAAGTAGAAAGAGAATGTTAAGTATCCTGTTAAAGTAGATAAGATACCATACATAAGTCAAACAGTGGCAATGATGTGAGGGAACTGGAATAAGGCTGTAAATCCATCGGAGGTAGAAAGCAGGGAAGAAAACATAAAAGAAACCTGAGCTGAGTAATGAAGTAAAGAATGGGTCTCATGTGTCATCTGTGCAGTGTAAGATATTTCCTCCCCAAAATATATATTTATATAGAACCTGGAATATATGAGGTTGTGTTTGGGCAACGAAAAGTTACAACACTCTACATTACAGTTTTTTCTGTGGTTTTTCTTCTTCCAGTTTGGCATCCCTGACACTGTAGAGAATGCAGCAGGTCAGGAGTGTGAGCAGCTATGCCTGAATTGCAGTCCCAATGGCAGTCCCTGCAGCGTGAGTGCTCCCAGCAGATTTCCTCTGAGGTGCTCTAGGGAATACATTTTCCTTCACTCTCCTTCTCAAAATTGAAAGAAAAACAATGAGCTTATTGCACAGGAGGATGTTCATACAAAGTCTCACATTTTCCCAATGTGTGAGGGAAGCCAGTTACTTTTATTTTTTGCTTTATTTTGTCCTGTAGACCTTAACAATGGGAATATGACACTGTGGCAGAAAAATCTGCTGCATCTCCAGGCTCTGATGAAGAAAGGCTGAACCTTCATCATGTTCTCTCAACTTTTCTTTGTTCCACCTGTAATTCTCTCCCTCCTTTAACTGACTGTGTCTTTGTGGTATAGACATTTTCTGTTTTATCTCTGTAAGTGCAGAAATGCAGGCAGAAACTTACCCCAGCTACTCAATTTTGTCAACTCCATAGTTTCAAACTTCCTGTTGATGCAGAACCAAAATCTTGATCGTAGTGCCAATTTGTCAGAAGCACGGATGCATTTGGTCTCAGATAAAGAGTTCAGCGAACCAAGCAAATAGCAAGCAGATTTTTTTTGGGGGGAGGAGGGTCTGGTGTGGGTGTTGTTTTCAGTTTTGTTGTCTGAAAAAACAGCTGATTTCCCAATGCAAAGGCTGGTGCTCCTGCTTTCAGGGCTAATGGCTCAGGCAGCCAACTGTCAAACTATCTGTGAGAAAGGTAAAATTACATCTTAAAATTATTTCAATACCTTAATTCTCTACTAGTTTTAAGACATCTTTTTCATATTGAAATTTCAGAAAGTGATACCAAAAGAAATCTATAGATCAGGACTAAGAGTCATCTTTCTATTCCATGAACTAACTGTTTAAATACATTTTTCATTCCTCAAAAGGCATATTTTCCAGTGGCTGAATTTTATTTAATTTTATATATTCTAGTAAATCTTGGCCCCTATTTATAAGTATTGTCTAACCTTTCCCTGGGGAGTGTGTCAGCTACTTGGTGAGACTGTGGCAGGGGGTGTTTGGTGGGGGAAAGTGGGATGAGCAAGATGGAGAAGAGCCACAGGGACTGCACATAGCTCCTGATGTAATAAAGGAGAAATTTAATTAAAATACACCTGCTGTATGTAGTCTGCCAGAATTTAATTATACTGAGTGGCCAATTCTTATGGATGACAATGGCTATTCTCCTTATTTTTGACTAGATAAAGCACAATAATTCAAACCTGTCCATTGTCCTTTAAAGTTCAGAGCCTCACCATTTGTCACAGCCAGCTTTAGTAAAAGTGTTGTGTCAGAGTACACAGCATTGAGGGAGCTTGATTTAGATCCTTTGTTTTAAGGAGATTCTCATGTCTTAAAGTACAGACAGGCTAAACTAATGTCCATGTCTTGAAAACAGGATGAATGAAAAGGCTGTTTGACTATTCTGAACATATAAGCACTAACTTCCATAAAAGAAATCCAAGGATTAGTTCATTATTTGACTTTTCCTTTCATAATACCACACACTTTTCTTACTTGTCTGTCTATTCCCTGGAGGTCTGCTGCTTCTGCTTTTTAGGTCAGGCTGTGCCAGTCTAGTGTTGCTTTTAACACTTTTGGTGCTTAAGATTACCCTTGGCTAAATTCAGTGCGGCAGTGATAATCAATGCATGCGATAAACTCCAATTTGGCAGATATGACAGATGCTGAGGTAAAAACCTTTAAAGCACAAAGGATAAGGAGTGAACAAGGACTGGATATGACTTTAAAGCATTGTTCACAATCCTCTTCCTCTTAGTGATTTTTCTAACAAATCCTGTTGACATCAAAACCAGGAATGAAAATCTTTGGAGTATGACCCATTTCAAGGTTATTTTTACCTAGTACGTCAGAAGACGAGAAAAATCAGAAAAGGTGATGTATAATAGAAGGTGGCACTAAAGGAGATACCAAAAAACCCCTTAGTAACCTGGTAATTGATATTACTTTACATATAAACTAACCTAGCATAATGCAGCATATGCTAATATATTTCCTCTACAGTTGAATAAGCACTTCTTCAGCAGGTTATGTACCTTTGAAAGTAACAAATATCAATTTAAATAGCTAACATTTATATCTGGAAAAAAACTAGAGAAGAGAAAAATGCAGCTTAGCAGTGGTAATGTATTAGTAAAGTATAAGTGAATTGTCAGGGCATTGCATATACAATGCTAATGAGGCAGAGTACATCTTGCTGTAATATTGGTGGAGTCTAAATATCTTTTACATTAGCATATCAACTGTCACTCCACTCCAGTATTTATGTCTAGACAAACCTCAGTCTATGATAAGTAATGACTACTTCGCTCAGTCTCTTAATACCTGCTGGAAAGCAACTACTCCTTACATTCTCCATGTCTCCTTATAGCAGTGTAAGTCTCTAAAAGTATTATGTACTTAAAAAAAAATTTAAAAACTCTCGAACAACCCATTCAGATTAATACAAATAATGATGTTTTCATATGGTTGCCAGTGCCAGATAGGTTCAAGTATCATATTCTTGTCTCCTGCCCCACCTTCAAACCTGTTAGACCTGTCTAACTCAGGTTAGACTTGCAGGTTTCTCTGTACAGTAATGCAAATAAATGGTGTATTTTCTTCTATAGAGTGTAGGTGTAGTATTTTCCATCCCACACAAAGCTGAAATCTCCTTAGGGTGGCAGTTTATCCACTGAGTGAATCTAAACCCTTTGTGTGCTAAATTATCTCCTTTGCTTAGCAATCCATGTCTGCTCACCACTCCTTGGCCTCACCAGCCAGTGCAACCCAAGGGCTAGATGTTGTCATTAAAAGTGACTAACAGTTACTGTTCCACTTGTACTCTGTTCCACTCAGCAACTAATATATCTAGATTTAAATTTAAACTTCTTCATTTACAATGTTCTGATACCAGGAAAATCTCAGACTAAGCTGGTCTCTAAGGATCCTTCAATGAGATGAACAGATAATAATGTAAAGAAGTGGAAACAAAATAATCCACTTTAAATTAAATCTTGATACAAGCTCAGCTGTCTACAAAACAAATCCTTTCTAAGTCATATTATTTAGTTACTTTTTTATTTTCTGTATGGTGGCATTATCCTAACACAAAATACTCCTCTGCGGTTATTACTTTTGTTCGATTATTTCCCTACAGGCAAAAATCTGCTGGTAACAGGAAAGGCACCCAATGAATTCTCAAGGTAATCCTCATATGATGTAAAGAGCAACGCCCTTATTGCTCTTAACAGCAAGTTAAATCCCAAACGTGAAAAATAAAATGCAGTGCAAGGGGAGATCTCCATGCCCAAACCTCACCTAGCATCCTCTCTTCATAGACAAGTCTCTGGAAGACCAGTTGGAGACATGAGGCTCTGTGGAGGAGTTAAACCAATATATTCACTGTGCAGGAGTCTAGCAGTCAAGGATCGTTAGGAACGGAAGAAAACCCAGCCCTTGCTTTCATTTTCTTGTTTTGACACATATCTCCTTCAGAAAACAGGCAGAAAAAACAGGCTCATTACTTTCCAGTTGCCACATTTAAAAATTCATCTCCAATATGATGCTGATATTTCATTCAGAGAGTATATAAGATTATATACTTTTAATGTGAAAAGCCTAACTATGCATTTTATGATTATAACATGAAGATACTACAGCAGTTGCTGGCATGAGAGGGGCATGTATGCTGATTAATAACTCCCTTTCCCCACTAGAATCGGGATTTGGGCCAGTCTGGCAATACCTTGTGTGGCCAAGACCCCTAAATGTGAGGCTATGGGCAGATCTAAAAGTCAGATTTTTTTCTTCCCATGTTCACTGGAATTTGAAAATGCCACTGGAAGCTTTTTTTTCAAGGGCACATTGCTGGGAAAACAGAAGTTTCAGGACAAACCCCAAAATGTTTCTTATAGGATTAATTTTATGCAAGGTTTTGATCATCTCTTGATTGTCTTAACTGAAATCAGACTTTTGATTAATACTAACTGAATATTTTTAATATCTAATGCAAGGTTAAGAGGTGCATATTTCCTAGTCATTCTTAGAGGATATGTGATCTGAACTTTTCAAAACTTTTCAATTGCCAGGCTACCTCTCCCAGACGTGGTATTTCGTCGGTGTTCCCTTCTGCAGCCATCACAGAAACATTCCTGTCTGATTTGTGTGTGTCTGGGTACACTCAGCTGCTACTTCATTCTAGTATGTGACTTCCAGAGGGCATTCCTCAAGAATTCCTCTGCAAGGCACAGAACCAGGCTGTCCCTATGTACCAAAGGATGACTTAATGGGGAAGAAACCAGCTTGACTGAAAAGAGAACTTTGGCTGGAACTCAGGGCAATTGGTGAGAGTTCATCACCATTGAAAAAAGGGCCAAGTAACCCAGGAGGACCTCAAGGATGTCATATGCTTGAGCAGAGAGAAAATTAGAAGGGCCAAAAGCCTTCTAATTAACCTGAATAATTCTATGATTGCACTGAACATATAAAGCTATTGTTATACTTGTGCACAAAAAGGTAAACAGAATGCTTGCTGTCCTGAGGACCAGGACTATGGAGGACATGCTGAGGGCATCAGAGTTTCCTTGGTGTTGTATGTCCTGAACTGAATGACAAATATGGAGTTTTGTGTAGCAGATACTGATGGTCTCAGTCACTCTGTGCAAGCAGCAATTATCAGGTTTCTAGTAGAGGGTGGCAAGCTGAATGCTGTACCTGAGTAAATCCAGATGAACAAAACTCATAATGATAGAGAGAACTGTCTCTGAAGAAAGATTAGGTAGAATTTGACCCCAAGTAATAAATGATTGACAAAAATGTACAAATTTGAGTGGAAGATGCCATTTGAAACTGTCTCTTTAATTCACTGCAGTACTTATTATTCATACTTTCTAACATTCAAAATAGTAACTTAATTTATAGCCTAATCTATATTAATAAAAACAGAATCTTTAAACAGTTCTTTTCTCTTCTCAGAAGAAAACCTTCATATACCTTTATTATCAGTGATAGGAAATTTCATTTCCTGAGCTGGCCAGAAATCTCTGTTGAATTTTCTGCAGCTGATAACTTGAAACCAGTCTTTTCACTGCAATAAGCTTCTTCTTCGTGTCTGAGGATTTTTTTGGCCTGTGTTCACTTGTCTCCTGATGATTTTTTTGATAGAAGATCCCCTTTGTTTCCTGAACATATTTGGTACAATGCTCTTGCAGATTAGCTTTTGTAAAAGTGTATTTAAAAATCCAGTTTTCAAAGAAAATAAATCCAAAGCTTCCATCTATGAAGTTTATTAAAATAGTCTCCCTTCTCTCCTTCATCCAGAAAAAGAGGTTTTGACTGAGTTTTCAAGATTTTTGCTTTTATGTTCGAGGGCCTGTGTTTTCAAAATGCAAGAAATTATTGATGATATTTTAAAAAAGTCTAATAGTATTGTCTTCCCTTTGTCAATATATTGCTATGTCTCCCTATTCTTTGCATATTTATAATGCTTTACAAAATGTGATGCGAGAGTAATCTGAAATATATTCTTGCTGTATACAAAAGCATTCAAACATATGTCTGATGCAAACAAAAGAATAGTTTGGGCAAAGTAGTAAGAAATTATCAGTTAGACTGATAGTGAAAATTATTTATTGAAGGAAAACCAGCATACAAATATTTTCTCAGAGTGATAGTTCTGTGCATGCTCTTTTCCAGGGAAACCATATGTGCATATTCTCTCATATTCAGAGCAGATTTAGTCATCAAAGACTACGGCTTAATGACAATTAAAATCAAAATATGTTTTGAAATTGATTATTTAGTACTTAAGGCTGAAGATATAAGGCACACTGGAAATAACTAATATTATTTAAAATACTTACATAATGAACACTTTGGTGTTCTTCTTACCTATGGAAGAAGTTTCATAGAAAGGAATAGTTTGATGGAGAACATGCATTTATTACTTCATATACAGTTGGACCTGTCGATCATAAGGGTCTTTTCCAATGTAAATGACTCTCTAATTCTATTCTATGATTCTGTGTGGTTATGTCTTGGGTTTCAGACTCTCTTCATTTTAGCCTCTTCAAACAATGAGAAAATTAGCCTGAGACCTCTGTCTTCAAATTGGAGCTGTTTGACTAGTTGAATACTAAAGAAATCACATTACGAATGATGCTTTAAAAAAATCAGCTGCTTTAACAACAGACTTAACCTATTTCTATGATATTGATGCACATCCTGAGAAATCTTGTCAGATTTAACTCTCAGAAAGGACTATTTAACTATTGAAAACTAACAATAGTCCAATCCATATGCTTTCCAGCACTGAAGAAAAGCAGCAAGAAAACCAGAATGGACTCTATCTTACAGTAAGCAAATCTTCTAAAGATACCCTCCTATTTTGCCATGGTGGGTGGGAGGGTTTTTTACACCAGTTGCAGATAAATTAAGAATTAGATAATGACTGTTTTGGGAGATCCTTGCCTCTCACATTAATTGAAGAGGGTGAAATAATCACTGCTTGGCAATGTGCAGCTGTGGCATCAAGGCTATATGTATAAAGATGAGAAAGAATATATTTCCAAGTAAGATATTTAGATTACATTGAACATGACAAATATTTTATGTGGAGCTTTCAATTGGTTTTCTCTTTTAAAGATCAGCCTTGCTTTAAAGCTTTGGACAGAAATTTTCCCTGTCCCCTTACATAAATCCTTTTACTGAACTGGAAATAAAAAGATCAATATTTAACCCTTTAGCCCCTGCTTTCTTACAAACCAGATTTTCAACTACAGAACGAGAGCTGCAGCTCTCTTTTAACTGAAAAAAATGGCAAATTATATATAAAGGTAAGAAAAACTTTGCCATTTCGTGTTTGCATCATTAGAGATCAGTGTGGGCAATTAGCTAAGTGTCTGCAAGACATATTGTTAATCACATATAGGACATGATCTTTATTTATGTCTTGTTTGTGATATGACAGAGAAACCTGGCTTATCCAGGGATTGAAGTGACAGAATTTTCTTATATCAAAAAAGAAATGCATTCTCCTTTCAGATTTTACAACCCAGTTTTACAGGAAATGAAGGCACATTCTCAAGTGAGCAGACTTTTAGCACAACAACAGCCTTTTACAAAGTATTACATTCCCACTTATAAAATGTGGCAAAATTTTCACTTTTACCCAAACATTTTGTGAAAACACCTCATGAATGTGTTAAAGTTCTTTTTGGGCTAAATAGAGCTAAATAATTTCTTTTATAGTAATGGATGCCTTTATAATAGACTACAGGGAAGAGAACAGAAAGGTTTTTGCAACAATAGAAGTAAAACAAAATGTATCTATAGTGCCATTAAACAAGGGCGTTTGATGTCAGAACTACTAAAAGCCTGAAATCACAATGGAAGCAACTAATTATTTTATTTTAATTAATGTTTCTGAGAAAAACTTCCAGAAAAAATACAGAGCTTCATGAATAAGAAATTTTTTTCTGAGTGTTTATGTGTTAGTCTTTTATCCATTATGTGGTAATTAATTTTCATTCTCCCTAAATAAAATCATTCTAATAGTAATAAATCTTAAAATTTTGTTTAAAAAAATCATAAAAAATTTTGCTTAAAAAAAGATTTCAGTTACTATTTAATTTTCAGTTGCTATTTAATTTTCCTCTTTTTCCCCCCTTTGAACAACTGAACAAAGTTCATACTAACTTTTATAAACATTTGCTATTTGATCATCTGTGCTTGAATTTTGTGGATTGCATATGTAGTCCAGACTGTGGTCCAGACATCCAAACTCAACAAGCTGACATTTCTTTATATTTCCTGAAAAGTAAGGATTTCTGAAATCTCTAAACCCATTTGAGAATTCTAGACCTATTCAGAAGCCTAAAAGTTATGTCACTCCCAAAACTTTTTCACTCTTACAAAAGGAAGCTATGGAGCAATACATTGGACAGCACCAAAAATTTGTTTCAACCTCCACTTGGCCTTGCTACCTTCCTTGGTTTAGTGTATCTTGTGCTTATATGGTGCCTGGGCTTCCTGCAAAGGAAGGCAACTATCATTTAATATTGATAAATTTAAAAATTGACCTATTTTGGTGTCCATTTCCCTCGTTCCCTTTCCTAGTAGGATGCCTTTCCATGAAGGACTTTCCTGGGAAATGATTCTTATCTGTAGACAGCTGTAACAAAGCTCATGCTTCTTTCACAGTGAAGGCAGTTATATTGATCTATCTTTTTTATTAAGGATGAGGAGCAGAAAACAAATCCCCTTAAACGCCATTATTCTGCTATGAAACATAACAACGACCACATCCTGACTTGCATTGTGCATGAGAAACTCTCTCAACAGCGTCTGCAGCAGCCCTCCTTTGGCAGGGAGAATTGCTATTGACAGAGCTCCTGCAGCGCTGCGGCTCCTCTCTGTTACCGTGCGCTGTTATTAAGCAAGACAGCTCTGGAGAGGGTGAGCTGCACATTGAAACTGATGCAGAGCTGGGATGGAGCAGAGAGAGAGATCCCTGGCGGAACTCTAACTTCTGTATGAGCCCTAATGAGCCAGGCTGTCTGTCCTTCTGCTCACCCACAGTGACTCTTCTCACAGAAAACAAACTCAATTCTTAAATCCAAGTGCTTAGGGATAATACACATACAAGTCAAACACTGGCAGGCTTGTTTACTTTTTTCTTGTCTTCCACATAAAATATTGTGTTCTGAAGTTCTGCTTTTGTGGTAAATTCAATAGAACATTTGGAGAAATGTGATTTTGGTTGAGTAACCAAAAGGGTGAAGTCATGAAGCACTTGATTGAAAAGGCTCCTTAAAGTGCCAACCTCTTTTAAAAAATGTTAAAAGAAGGAAAGTAGGTATGAGAGAAAAACGAAAAAGGTACATAGCATTGAACTGCTGAAAAGGCAGTATAAAATAATTTAAAATATAACGTAAAATAAAGACAGGTGAATGAAACATTTAAATAAATTTTTTCTAACATTATATGACTGGCAGAACATCTCACATAGTGAATTAAATTGCAACATCGCAATGAGGATATCACTGAAAATGACAATGGTGAAGAATATATACAAAGATATATGTACATATCTTTGTATGTGCAAAGAGATAATATACATTAATGACTTTGAAAAGTTGTTACATGTTACAGTGTAACATATTTGCTCTTTTTTGAACCTCTTCCACATTAACTCAGTCCTCAACTATGAATGTTAGAAAAGCAATTTTAATCATGTAACATAAAACAATACATAATTGTAAGACTGAAAAACTTTTAAGGTTTTGCTTCTATGTTCAAAATTACAGCATTTCTTTGTAACATTCAGTAACAGTCAAAAAGTTGTTTTGTTTTTGGTTGCAAACTGTTTATCTCATTGTTCACAAATAGTTTTGGTTTCTTGAAACTGCTGAAAAAATTTACTTTTTTTTCCCAATTTTACTTGCAGCACATCAGAAAAGTTTATTAAGGATTTTTGCAGGGGAATTTCATTTAAATTGACGGGGTCATTATGGATTTTACGCAAGTTTATATGTTAGCCCCCCATTTCATTTCATAACAAGTTAGAACATCTTTTGACTTTATTTTTTTTATTTTTTCTTGCCATATAAAAATATTTTGAACTGTATGAATATCTAACCTGTACATTTGGCATTTTTTATATTCTTTTAGTGAAGAAGCACTTTGTGGTTTGTCTCATCTTTGTCTTTGTAAATGTAGACTTACTGTAACTCCATTTGTATGCTATCTACAACATATTGAATCAATTTTTTTTTATGTTGCAATGGTTTAAATTGAATATATGCAATAAGAAAAATCAAAAAAATGAGAAGTCCTAGTCACTTTTTCCTTATTTTAATCTTTCTGCAAAAATGACAGTTTGGTTTCTTTCCCAATTTTTTTTCTAATACTTTAAAACCACTTGCTTCTGTTCTTGCTTTTATTCTCAGTCACTGCCATTGGTTTTTGTGCTCCTCTGGTTCCACCTTTGTTGTCTTCCTTTTCAGGTTTCTCCATGTTCCAGCCTGTGAGTGACTCACTGTATCTTTTTCCCTGGAAGAAAAATTGTAAGGAGCATTGTGTAAAACAAGTTGTCTGTCTTTTTAATGACCTATTTGCTTTCCTCTTTTGCGTTGAAAGGGTATAAAAGGGTGTTTTATTGAATTGAGTAACTTGGCTTAAGTAGTCACTTTACTAGACAAATTAGGGTTTTTCTCATTTCCCCCTGCATTTTGCTGAGGATATTTTTCTGAAAAACTTTTCTGAAGAACTTTCTGAAACAGTTCTGAGCTCAAGTTTGTTCTATTAAAGATTACTCCAGTCCATGCTTAGGAAGAATGTAATTACATCAGATTAGTATCTTTTCAGCTCACAATTCATTAGGAGCAGTCCCAGTTTTTAAGTACATTCACCCTATCTTTCCAGTTATTTAGTTTGTGTTCCTTTATAGCTCATAGGTTTTTTTTAGAGATGTGAACATTGTCTGGTACATGGCTATTGCATATGTCCAAGACTGTTCAAATAATGAACTTCTGGAGGTCTACTGATTATCTGTATTGATTGTACAGATAACTGCCTACATGTTGGGGGTTTTCTTTGAAAACTGAGCTGTTTGGTGACCAAGAGAGCTTTGATATGTTATATAAGCAAGAGGTGATTTTCTAAATATAAGCTACAGCTGGTATTATGTACTTGTAACATAGAGGAATGGGAATACTTTATATTGTTTACTGTGATCCTCAGAGTAGTATATGACACTATTACAATACAGAAAGCAGCTATTTTCCTCTAAAATTTGAGTAGAATCATAGGAGTGAAGAATTTTCTGGTATCTTATTCTCTAACCTTTATATAACACATTGGTTTGGATTAGAGGAAACACTCTCTGCTGTAAGTAACATTTACCAGAAGTTACTAAAACCTCATACACCTATGAAAAAAACCCCTAGGAACAAACTAATGGAAAAGACATGTTCGTTGTAGCTTTCCAGAAGCACAAGTGGCCATTTGTGCTATTGTGTGAGTACTCTGTTAGAAACAAATTAAACAGACCCCATCCCCAGAAAATCTGGATTTCTAGCAAACCTTAAAGCTGAACATTTGTGGTGCAGGTCACTAATGAATTGTGAAAATTGAAAACTTAGGAAACTATAACTCTATTCATTGTAGAAAAGTGCCTTTCCTTTCTTTCCTGAACACAGGATTTAGCATAAGGATATGCAGTTAGAATATTCATAGAGAAATAACATTAATATGATTGTTTGAAAAGCACGACTTGCCTTAAAAAAATCTCTCCAACTTGCTCTCTCAGGAATCCTGCTGGAATATAGCTGATATAAAATCTTAAAATGCTAGGAAAAATCTCCATCAAGTCCCCATTTATTCATATTGGGTGAAAGCCAGTACTAAAGGCAATGGAGCTATTATTCAAGAGCTGGATTTGGCCCAGATGTCTGTCCTGTTCACACATGTGAAAACCTATTAAACTTATGGCGCTTGCAATGATATAATTTGAGGCCTAATCATTGTTCTTGTTGAGGAACTTAAATTGAACTTCATGTAAATTTTAACCATTGTATTAATGTAGGGATAAATCCTATTCAGACAACATATAGTGTGTCAGTACATCTCAGCAGGAAATCTTATAAGTGCTTTACACTTTTATTATGTTCTGAGTTTGCAGATGGATGGATTCATGCACAGGGCATAATGATTGGGTTAAAATCGCAAATGTGTCAGAATTGTAATATACTATTCTCTTATGTGTGAGTGTATGAGGCAAGAGAGACAGAAAGGATTTAGAGGAAAATGACAGGATGATGAAAAAACATGATGCTAGCAAGACCTTTAATTTTGTTTTACTGAAAAAATCAGATTGCAAGAATGACAGTCATGTAGAATGAGTTTATGTTCATTCAGAGAGGTGAGGGTCAGAGCTTAGACAGGAAACTGGCAGTGCAGACCATGGTGAAAATTCAGATCCTGGAGCTTGTTTGTTGAGTATTTGACATGCTGGATAATTGGTTAAAGAAGAAATCAAGTTTCTGACGTTCTGTTTTAGAAATGATAATGGAAACTGCATAATTACAATAACACATATAGGAAAAAAATATTATTTGAACCATGTCTATGTACTGGTATATAATAGGGGGAAAACCCAGAATTTCTTTGTTCAATCTACGCTCATTGTGCAAATGTTTATTACATATAAAATAAGAATAGATTATTCCTGTCTGCAGAGAATCTACCAAAGTTCTATTTTATCTGAGCAGGTTAGACTTAAGTGCCACTTGATAAAGAAACCTTTGTGAAGCTTTCTCAGTTGAAACAAGACCGGGCAGGCTGTAAAGGTCTGAATATAATCCACAAATAGTACAATGTTTCTTTTCCTAACTTTCTGAACATAAACTTGAAAAAGATAATCGGTATCTGTGGTGAAATTTCTTTTGGTGAGAAGTGCTTCTCTGACATGATATGCTTTTACTATAAACAGACTTCTGCAAAAAGCTTTTCATGACTTGCTGGAAATAAATCCCTGTTTTGTTCCTGGAGCTGGAACTGGCATGATATAAATGGCTGTGGCAGAAGTCCCTAAAAGGACACATCTTTCTGTAATGTAGACAAGACTGATGACCTCTGCTGACTTGCTAGTGGGAGCATCTGCTCTCACATCAGGGGCTCCTCATTACCTGTCCCCACACAGACCAGTAATGATTTTCAGAGGAAATGAAGCTGAGAACAAAAGTAATCTCCCAGAAATGAAACCATTAAGACTAGATAGTGGTAATAACAGCAGATTCAAGGAGATTAGAAAGATAAAACTCATTTAGAAATTTTCACTAAAAGCGGTATTAGGAGAGCAGGTACTTCAGATTGTTTTAATCTGAAACTGAAGTTTTCTCTTTCCTTTCTTCCACTCTCCTCTGCAGAAATAACCCTCTGGGCAAGCAAATACTCTGACTCGAGGAAAGTTTGAGCATTGTTGAATACTGTAAATAATCATGTTCGTGTCACTTTGGAATTGATTTGAGACTAGTTCTTCTCTCCCAAAATGCTGTCATGGCTCCCTGCCATCCTGGTTTCCTCATCCTGTTAGTCCTGTTCTCCACTGTTATCTCACTAGAGGAACTGGCATGCAGCACAAAACCTCTTGCAGATGCAAATAATAGGAGCCATGCTAAAAGAAATTTCATTCTTTCTTCAATACTTTTCTGCTAACAAATTGCTTTCCAAAGCAATATTCAGCTAACACATTTGTTTCATGTGGTAGCTTTCTGGGCAGTGAAAGACTTGAACACATTTGTAAATGTTTTTAGAGTCAGAACAACATCTATATCTCCTGAGAGCACTATGAGAATTCTTTCCTATAATTTGAATTAAATATAGTATTATTTTCAGAAAAATCTTGGAAGATTGTAATTTGTGACATTTTCCTAGTTTAAAGTATTTTTGTAGATTGCTTCTCATTCTGCATATGTACAGTGAGAGTATTCTCTTCTAAAAAGATAAATCTACTGCAAGTCTTGAAATGTTGGTCCTTTGTGGAAAAAAAATTGCACCTGACTGTAGAGGTTATTTGTTCTTTGCAAAGAATTATATCTGACTCTGACTCATTAAATTATGTATGATTCCTAATGCTTTTTAATGATTTTATTGATTTTCAATAATTGAGGTAATAATCTTTAAGGTAATAAGATTACCTAAGAGGTGTTTGTTTGAAAGAATGTAATGGTCTATTTCCTGAGTATGTACAGTACCACAAGTTGAAAGTATAATGTGACAAAATGAAGCAGTGCTTGATTTTTTCTCTGATTTTATAATTTTAATGGGATAGAAAGAACTGAAATAATGAGGTTAAATTGGTTTAAAATTTGAAGAATCTATTATTTAATTGAATAGTCAGATTTTCATATCATTAGGGAGAATCATTCTCTCTCTTCTTTAAATCAGTGCTAGTTTTTCATTAGATGTCTAAAAAATCACATTGTATTTTGTAGTCGTCATCTATTAAACCTTCCTTCTTTTTTTAAAAAAGCCTTAAATATATTTGAATTACTTAGAGGTTAAAAGCATGACTCACTGATGTGCATGGCAAGAATTGCATTGAAATCAATAGGCCTTTTACCAGACCTACTGTACTGCTATATGAAATGAGACTTGGCTTCTGCCAAGATTTTTTAATAGAAAAAAGTTATAAAAATATTTTATTTATTTAATCACATAACCTGATTATTTTCTGCTCTGTTCCTCAGGTTGCTATCTTTTTTCCTACATTTTTATCAATTTAATTTAATTTTTATACATTGATTTGTGGTGCAAAGGAATTTTAAAAATACAAACTGTCTTTGTTTTCTGTGCTCACCTTTCTTGCCTTTTTTCATATTCTCCTTGTAGCTATTCTTTCATTTTGTATCTTTTTCATGCTACAGCTGATGGCAAATTAAGATATCAGGTATGGAGTATGTAAAATTTGAAATACTGGTTTAACAGTCACTTAAAAATACTTAAATTACATATTTGATTATTTTTCCTTCCTCTGTTTTTCAATATTAAAATCACTACAAATAAAAGCGGATTAGAAGTTTAGGTTTCATATAAACATTTTTGTACACTGTGATATATCTGTCCTTGTCATAGGTATAAATCTGATTCTGGAGCTCTTTTCTGTGAAATGTCAGTTTGTATCAGAAAATAAATTGCTTGTATGTTTTATTTTAACAAACATAAATAACACCCTTCTTCCTGTTCTTATTTTATAAAACAAGCAAACACTGATGTTGGGGTACTTTCATTTGAAGTTCTTGCAATGGATGGGGTGGTTTGCAGCACTAACCCATCACCAGCGCACCCCACTGTGTACAGAGAATGCATTGTTTAGAGTGGTTCCAGTTAACTGTGGTTTCAACACTGCACTGGACTTAGAAAACAGTTTGGCATGAGAATGACTGTGGTTTGAATACAAGTTTTAGTCTGAATGCCTGCAATTACAGAAGCTCCCTGGACTCACGACAATTGTCAAGGGAACACAATTCCACTGCAGACTGAATTAGCAGACTTCAGGTATCAGGCACAGAATTGCAATTCCAAAATGGATTCTATTCAGAAGAACTGTGAGCACTTTTATTTTATTTTCCATTCATAGGAAAAAAAAACCAAACCAAAACATTCAAATAAATTTTGGTGTGTTGATAATATTTGTGTGAAAAGCATGGAAGTTGTTGAAAAAGTTTTCTTTAGAGAGATGCATATGTTGAGGCTTAAAAATTTTAAAAAACCCCAAATAATCAAGTGAATTGGTGTAATTTACCTCTGAGCATGTATGTGTATATCTGTACCTGTAAATGCATATATATGTGTAGGGGGGTTTGGACTGGACAATTTCCAGAGGTCCATCCCACCTCAATTCTTCTATCTATGTGATTCCTTTTCTCCCACTACTATTTTTCCTAGTACTCAGAGGAATGTTTCACATGAAAGGCCACTCTTGCCAAGAATAATAGATAAAGGTATATGAAATAAACAACGTGTGCTAACAAATAATGTTATTTCCAGCTTTTTCTGCTTGCACATTTTCCTTAATTTTAACAAATGTAACAATTCATCAGTCTTACATACTTCTAGTCCTGTTTCTCAATAGTAGTTTGCTGTTGTCTATTGCAACATTTATTCAGTTTATATTAATGTGAACACTTTCATTATTCAGTATAATGTGTATTCTAAAGCAGCTTACTTAGAAAGCAACAGGAACTCTAGAGAAATCCTGAAAAAATAAATATCGTGATTTGCTACCATTAAGATCAGTTCCCTTATGTCTTACAGGGTCCCCTTTTCAGAAATAAACTCTCCACAGCTGGCATAGAAGACAACCAAATATCTCACATTTTGAATTCCTCTTTTGCTAGTAGGTATAACAGAAATATGGATATCAAAATTCTTTTGTGCTTGACTGTTTAGTACTGTAAAAAAAAAGAAGAATGTAATATATCAGGGAATTATACCAGTTTTAAATGCAATATCTTTGGAAAGTTGACAATGAAATGTGTGTAACTTACAAAGGAAAAAAAAAACTATTATATAATTATTATAATTAATGAAGAAAATAATTCTAATTACACAGCCAGCTTGAAAAATCATATTGAGGAAAATACACAAAGTAGATTAATGTATTATGGGATATTACATATATCCCATAACAGCAACTACAGATGTAGAAAGCTATGAAGTATGATATGGTGTGACAAATTAAATGGCTTGTCAGTTTCAGAAAATCCATGTTGTAAAATCTATGACTTCCAATCATTCATAAATCTTTTGGTTGAAATGCTAATTGGCTGAATTTCTTTGGTAGTCCTGATAGTCCTGGTAGTTTGGTAGTCCTGGAGATAGCTGTGCACCATATTTCATGGATAGAGAATATGGGATTAAACAATGGAGAGTACTAGTAATGAAAAAAATACATTAACAACGCATTATACAGTTACAAAAAGAATGCATAAAAATAAGTATATTTTCTTAGTACAGTATAATTTTTGGTGATTTTACATGAAAATAAAACAAAGAACTAATTTCACATGAAAATTTCTCTGTAAGATTAAAAGGAAATCTTTAAAGTTTTGAGTTAAATTGTGGTTATTCTGACACTCTATAGTTTTTGAGGTACTGGTTTGGATGATCCATAGATTTTCTTATATTATATACTATTTTAATGAATAGTTAATCTAAAACCCACTGTAATTTCTAGAAAAATAGTTGTTGTGTCATTCTCTTGTGCCTGAAATTCTCATTTTCAAGTTCATTTTACTGGTACTGGTAGAAAAATTCAGAATTAATTGTGGATTTCAAATTTCAGTTCTGCCACTTCTGCCCTGGACTGCTCCTCCTTCATGAGCCTTGTTTGTTACAGGGTTAAGAGTACAGAGTGCAGTGTTGTCATCCTCCATGAGGCAGGTGCAGGAAATCATTGAAAAGAACCACAATAAAGGTAGATGTCATTATTACTTGCAAAGCTGGACCACACTCAGAATGTTAATAACTGCTCTACATTTTTGTCCCATAAATCTGTGTAGTATTAAACAGTAGCTTGGCTTAAAACCTGCAGTTTGCAGGAAGAAGCAGTTCTGTCTGAGGCTTCCACAATTTGAATGTATGGCCCTGGCATTTTTACTTTCAGCTATAGCCCAGTGCTTGGATTGAGCATCTCCTCTAATAATGCATTTCAAAGCTATTGAAAACTCTCCCTTAGCTTGCACACTTATATTCCGACTAGTCATGAGGCATGTGCTGTGCATTTCAATAAAGCAAGAGGACATGATCTAGTTTAATTTCTCTTGAGGTAACCCTAGTTTATGTGTAGCAGTGCAGCTGAGCAAAAAAGTGACTAAAAAGAAAGAATTATTAGATTTTTTGGTTTTTTAATCAAAAATTTGTATGATTCAGATATAATACTATCTGTCTGCTGGTGGAGGACACCAGTGTGTGGTGATGGATCTATGGCTGTAACATTATGAGCTGTACAATCAGTAGTTTTTTCAGAACAATTAAGGGTTTCCTGTTAAACAGTTTGAGGTCCATTATGAGATTTAAAAATGCCTTCAATTAGTTTTAAATGCACTCAGTGATTTTTTTCACCATATGAGTTAGAATTTAACTGTGATGGTGGTTCAATTTTAAAGGCAAATCTTCTTGGGTTGAAGCTATTAGAAAAGTTGTAAACAAGTTAAGGAAGGGCCATAGAACAGTGGAACATCATAACATCATATGGTGGAGATTTCTTTATGTCAAACTTTGATCACTTACATCAAAGACAAGCAAAAAAAAAAA